>JAOSBK010000204.1:4004952-4036758 GCA_027568895.1 Erythroxylum shatona
CAAAGTACTTCTTAAAATCACTCTCTGTGACCGTTGGTGCTAAACCTCCTACAAATATCTTCTTTGTGCGTGCATGAACAGGTGATCCATAGATGCTGTTAATGTTTTTGTTCAAAAGGTTCTGATCATCCCTAGGAACTGCCTTCTTTGCCTCAACCTGAAAGAGAAAGCGTAACAGTGAAAACAGACACCATTACAGATGTTTACAAAACCAAGCTCACAATTTGTGGAGCTCTTAGTCCAACATTTATTAGCAAACCAAAACCACAAAAGTCTGTGTTTGCAATGTAAGAATAACACTTCATAAATTGGAAACTGAATATTAAACGCATGCTTCTCAGTATTTTCATCACAAACATTGTCAAGATCTGTATTAATCAGCATGATCAAGCATTCCAGCGAGGCTTACTTCAAACTATAAAAGAGAATAAAAAAGTTTTAACTTTCACTCTTTACATAATCCTTCACTGATTTTCTCCAGTTCCCCGTTTAGTTAAGCTATTGATTCAGTATTTCAACAAATAACCTACTTTTCTGAGTGATTTCTTCTGTTCATTCTCAACAAAATGATAAAATGGAAGTAAATAAAATTATGGCATCTAAACAATTAAAGCCAGTAGCCAGTAACATGTCAATGATAAGAAAACAGTTATCACTCTCATTATTCCGAATTCAAATTACGAGAATTTAAACCACAACTTACGTTTCTACCATCTATGAGGTGCTTTTCCATCACAACTCTCTCGGCAACACCAGGATCAGCAAAAACAACAAAACCAAAGCCACGTGCACGTCCAGTTGTCCGATCCTTCATTATTACAGCTTCATTGACTTCTCCAAAAGCCTGAAAATACTCCCTAAGACGATCTTCATTAGTGTCCCATGAGATACCTCCGATGAACAACTTTCCAGGCTCCATTTCCATTCTGCACATGAATCCCAACAAGAAAAACTCCATCAAACAAGAATCAAAACAACTATATAAACACTTAAACGATCGTATCAACACAGGAACATGTTTCAAACCAATCAAACGGATCTAAATGGTGACACATAATTGGTTGCTATCAAAATTAATTACAATCAAATAGTCAGTGCCAAGATATAATTCAGACAACACAAGGCATAATCCAAAGTTGCCAGAAACAATCAGATAAATGATAGCATAATGCAGATTAAATTAAGAAAAAAGGAAATACCTGTCAAAAGAAACAGAAGAAAAACTTTGAAGATATATACTCTTATATATCAGAAATGGGTACTCTTGGATTCAATCAAAACGCATATGCAACCTCTCACCGATCAACAACAACCCAGAATTCCTAAAGAAACAAAGACAAAAGTAAAAAACTTCGAAAGGAAATCAGAGAATGATCCAAAACCCAGAAAATTTTACGCAAATATATGCCCAAAAAAGCTCTCTTTTTTCCTTGTTATGTCATCTTAGATAAGTATGTACCAGAAAAAGAGCAACCGGATGGAAAACTGAGAGAATCTAAGATCTGATAAGAGGCATACGAAGAAGAAAGGCCAAGAAAGGCCCTCCTTTTTGCTCTCTCTCTCTCTCTGTCCTCACGCTCTCTATTGTCTTTTGTAATTACTGCCTCTGAATGAATTAGATACGTTTTACATCAATCTTATGGAGAGAGCTGCCTGAGGGAAAATGGGTTTGCAACGAAAATACATATATATTTACACAAATATGTGAATGTATAGAGAGATAGAGAGAGAGAGAGAGAGAGCTTGAGATTGAAGATTTCGGGTTATCAGTTATGGCCTTGTATGAGTTACAGAGGAGAAAGATGGTGACTTTCCTCTAAAGTTTTCGCATTTAAAATCATCTCTAAGTTTAGCTTTTTTTAATATTTATTGTTCAGGACCTTTGTTTTTGTTTTCTTTGTAATAATGCAGATTTATTTACTTGATTCTCATACTTTGGCCCTGTGATTTTCCATTTCTCAATTTTTCATCCCTTGATTTGTCACGGCTTGACATCTAACTCCAAGCGTACCCACCTTTCCTTCAACGTAGAAATGTTCAATCATGTCGATTAGCAAACAAAAGGTATTGCTAACCAAAAACTATGGTTGTTGTATGTATGGTAAGTTGCATTCACATTACACACACTACACGAAATTGAATAACTTTATAATATCTTTTCTTATATTTAAATGTGTTAGGTCAAACAAATTTTTTAATCAAAATTAAATAGAAATATTTTGTTTATTTTTAGTTGTCAAACTTTTTTGCTTACACAAATAGTCTTACTTCTAACTAATAAAAGAGCAAATTAAATGCACAAAGTTTCGTGTATTGTGAGAGTGGAGTGATGTTCATTAATTATACACAGCCTTTCTTTCTTTTGTATTTGTTAAAAAGACTATTTTCATAACTACCAATCATAAAAGAGTAATCTTATCGATTATTTCAATGCTCACCTTCAATTATCAATTTTATACTCTCTTCTATTCAAAATAAGTATCGTTTTAGAGAGATGTACACTTATTAAGAAAGTTAGTGAAATGTTTAATATACCCTTATTAATTGCATGTTGAATTGCCTTGAAAATGTAACCTGTATAATTAGGATGTGAGAGAAATTAAATGGTAATTTTGGAAATAAAATTATAAACATGCATAAAATATCGACACTTATTTTGAATAATTAAAATTTCTCTAAAATAAATATAAAGGAGTAGTAAAATTTTGATTTCAATGGAAGTTCAAAACTTTTTGTCATTCTTCTTATTCTTCTTCTTCTAAAAAATAAGTGGGTCAATCATTGATGAAATTCTAGGAAAGTACTGATAGTCAATTGTTACGGTTGGCGTTTGGTCAACTCTGACTTAGTCTTCATGAATTTCAATTCAAACCCATTTGAACCAATACTTAAGTATCTTGTTTTACTATTTATATTGTCAAATTTATAGATTAAAATTATATTGTTTTATTAACATTATTTAATCTTTAAAATTCATTAAACGTGAGTTGATCTTTTGACTTAATGTGGGAATAAAAATACTAACTCCAGCAATTACAAAATCTAAACTAAAATTTCTATTTTTCATACTAAAAAGTAATACTTTTTTTAATTATTCTCCATTCAAACTAAAAAAAAGCTTAACAAGTACTTAAAAGAGGATTAGGTCTAACCTAAAACCCATCAATTGATTATATCCCCGAGTAATTAAAGCATATTCTTTAAATTAATACTATATATTCCTTCAATTAAAATATTTACAAATTTATATATTCACGTATTTATCTTGAACATATTAAATTTTAATATAATTTAAAAAATTTAATAAGGAATAGAGGATTGGTTATATTAACTAATTTCTACTTTATTTATATAAATAAAAATTAAGTGACGCAGGGACAGCCTAAACGAAGCAGGTGCTCCAAACCATCCGGACAATATTGGATAAGCAAAATACGATGAGACCTCCGACTCTTTGACCCGACATGTCTTGTCGTTCTCCTCCCAACATTTTCTGATTCCCCTGCAAAACCCTTAAACCCTAGTTATGGCAAACATGCCATAACGCCCCCCATCCTTCGTTCTCTCCCCTTTCTCTTTGGAACTTATCAAAAGAACCCAAAGCCAAAACCCATTTGTCTCTTTATGTTTCCTATTTTAAGAATGAGGTCTCTTATGTCCCCCGCCTTCTCATTACCCAGACCTCCTCTCTTCCTCGTTGTAACCTCTAAAAGATTCAGTTTTGTCTCTGTCCCAGTTGATTCCACTTCTGTCCCACTTCAGTCCAACGTGCTTTCTGTCAAATCCTTGTTTCTCATTCTCATAACAAAGGTCTTCAATCACAGCCCTCGTGTCACTTCTCCTCCTGGTCTTCTGACGCAATTCATGTGATTGTGGGTCCCTTGTTCGCCGGCAAAACTACCACTCTTCTTCAGCGCATTCACTCTGAAACCGAACTTGGCAGGTATTTGTTGCTCCTTATGTAACCTGGGCTTAGGTTAAAGTTCTGTTCTTTGGCTCCATTTTTTTGTATCTTTGTATTTCTAATTATGTCATGTTTGATATAGCTTTGGCCTAGTGTCATGTTTGACTGAATGATTTTTTTTCCCCTTAAATCGTGAGGAATCTGGATTTTTATTGTGATCATTCTTAGTATGGTATAATGGGTGACATGTTCACGAGCTTTTCCTACTCCATTGAGGAATGTGGTTATCAGAACATAGATATTACCAACTTGCAGGTTAATGCTTGCCCCCAGTTGAATAAAAAGTTAAGTATCTTTGTTTTGCGGGAAGCTTGTGCGAAGCCGTGAGGCTGTCATGGCTTACAGGTAGGAGTGTTGAACATGGGACTTGTGCTTTTTTGTTGAAAGAATGGATATTCAGGAAACAGTATGAGAAAGGGAGAAGAATTCACATTCAAATAGTTATTCTTGAGCACATTCCTGATGAATAACTGAAGACAAAATTGCTAATATTGTATGTTAAATTCGGGGTTTGAAGACTGGGCATGTTTTGTTTGAAAAGTTGATAAATATAAGCTTTATTTTTTAGAATGCAATGACTGCCAGCTATAGGCAGAAGGGGCTTGAAGAAATGGGATTGAGTCTACATTTGACAATGAGGCAGTATGGCTTGAGATCAGATTAACCATAACTTTCCATCAACTTGTAGAGTCTGTGCTGCTCTGCCAATATTGATACATCGAAAGCAAGTTCTCGCCCTTATGATGAAATGTTGTTGTCAATAGCGTCCTCAGGAATGGAAGTGAAACAATCTTTCTGATGCATGTAAGGTTTTTGATAAATCATCGAACCAAAACGTAGTTATCTGGACTTCTTTGATACGTAGGCATGGCCAAGATAGAAGAGTTGTGGAGGTGTTGGAGTTATTTCATAGGACAAAAGATGGGAGTTTTAAACCAAATTATTTTGCTTTTATGGCTGTCATTTCTGCTTGTAGTGAGGTTTTGTCAATAAAAGTTTGGAACATTTATCTTCTATGGAGAAGGATTGCAGTATACAGCACTAGAGGGAAGCATATTTCAGTGATGGTTGATCTACTTGTTCCTGCAGGGAGGTTACAAGAAGCCTACAATTTTGTTATAAAATCACCTTGTTAGGAACACCCAGTTATAATGGATACTCTGTTTGGTCCTTGTAGAACTTATGGAAATATGAACCCACTGAAGCTTACAGCTAAGAAATTATTTGAAACAGATCCAGAAATTTGTGAAAGATTGTTGTGATTTCTAATGCTTATGCAACTTTTAGGTTTTGGGATGGTGTTGCCAAGACAGGGTTCGCTCTTAATGTGCAACAAACTACAAGCTAGAATTGAGGATATAAATGATATGATTTTGCAAATAGACTGCATTCTGATGGACGCAGTCTATGCTTGTGAATTGTGATACAAGTGGCTACTCCAAGAAAATTAAGCTTCATTTCTCCACGGTTTATTCCTTCGATGAGTAACCGAAGAAGCTTGGCTAACCGATGGAATCAAAAGTTGGATTACTCTGTTTTCTTCTGACTTGTTGGATAGGTGAGGTACCCTACGGGAGCTGTATAGTTTTATACATTTTAATGTACTGTCAAGGTGCTTATGATTATAATCTCTTAACTATGTCAAAAGAGGCAGCCGATAGGGATACCATGTTGACTTTTACTACGCTTTTCATTATATCTCAAAGAGGGACAAACAGATTTCTGTGGACTTTTGTCTATTCAGCAGGGAAAAAGGTTTCAGTTGGTCGATTGTGGAGTCATCACTTATCTTTTGATTCACAATAATGTGGCTCTTTGGTGGAGCAGAAATGACCCGCAGCGAGTTGCACATGCATTTCTTCTGGTTCAAAAGTCTGGCAGCATTCTTGGTAAGCAGGGGCACAAGGTTTTCAATCTGTAATCCAGGGTGAAACTACTTGTTTGAGTTTTCTTTCTCAGGAAACTTGTAAACTTCCTATATGAATAGTCTAGTAGGTTATTACTTTGCTTGATTCTGTTTTGATGGTGGGATCTTGCTCTTAATCTCTGTTTTCTGCTGATATGCTGACATTATATCATTCTGGTTTGCCTGCATACCACCTTCATGGTTCTTTTGAGTTGAATTACATTTTATGAGAATAACAAGTTTTTCTTTGCAAGCTCTTCGACTGATACGAGAGCGTGTATGTATTAGACCTCTTCGGTTGGAACGGTAGTTATTACTTAGTTGGTATTGTTATTATTATTAGTATTATTATTATTAGTTTTTTAAACTTAATTTAGTATACATTTATATATTTATATCTATTTGGTTATTTTTATTATTAATTCTATTTAGTGTCGTTGATATTATTATTACCAGATTTTATTTCTCTGCAACTTGCATAATTCTTATATTGTTTCATTTGCATGTGAGTCGATCGGAAACAACTTCTCTACTATGTAGGGGTAAGGCTGCGTACTAGCAAATTTCTCCAAATTTCGCTTCGTTGCGGGATTTCAGACTGGGTGATGATGATGAAGAAGAAGAATAGGTTTGACTACCACGTGTCACGAGTTGTTCAAATATTTATTTAAGACAGTGCTTTCCTTTCATGCTGAAAGGTGGCAATTATGAAATCAAGCAAGCACACAAGATATGGATTGGATTCAATAGTCCCTTGATGGGGTAAAGCTGCCATGCTTGTCATTGTAAAAATAAAAATAATGATTATGTTAAATATTTTAATATTAATTTTAATCAATAGAATTATTAAGTCAAATTTGAATTTTTAAATTTTAATAATAATAAGGACTAAATTTTATTTATATAAAATGTAAACAACTAGTTCATAATTTTAAAAAATAACTTGAAACAGTGCTTGATATTAATAAGTATTGGTACTATACTATATCAATACTAAAACTAACACAAGTTAAAATGCATTATTTGCAAATTTGCTACATTATGTTCATCTTAATACAATTAAAGCATTTGTGGATTATGTACAATTGCTTTGATACCAATTATTGCACAAAACGGAAGTAATATTGGAAAAAAAAGAAATGAAAACATGAGAGCTTACGTAATTTGACTAATTTATGTGATTTACGATTAAGAGTAAAGAGATATACTCTTTTTTAACTATAATAAAGGCAATAAAAAGAAAATAGATGATAACAATATTACATAACTTCTTAAGTTTAGAGAGGTACAATAATATGCAGTCTTATCTTATAGTAATAGATAGATTGTTTTTAATACACTCACATGAAAAAAAAATGTTTTGAGAACTATTTGAAGAAACCAAAGGCTAAATAAGAATAAGGAAATTCAAATTCAAATTCAAAATAAATAAATACAAATAAAAAATAAATGCAAATAATAGTATAAATACTAATAAATAACAATATATAGATAAAAAAACTGTATAACAGAAATACTAAAAGGCAAATACTATAGATTAAGGTGTTCAGGTTAAATGACGTAAGATTCGAAATAAATTTAAAAAGTTTATAAACAAAAAGGACCTCTTTATATAGTATCTTTTACTCGTCCTATTAAGGGTCAAGTTCTCAACAAGTTCGATAATCTTCGATCAGTTTTTTTTTTAGTTTTCTTGTTTTCTTTTACTATTCTTAAGCATAATTTTCTCACATTTTCTTATTGGAGTATCAAGATATCTCCTTTTAATATATCTAAACTACCTAAGTCTTGTCTCCTTTAATTTACTACTAATGTTAGCCACCCTCAATTTATCTCTTACCACTACACTCATAACTTTATTTCTTCTTGTAAAGTTACACATCTAATAGATCATTCTCGTCTCTGTCATTATTAAATTATCACTATGCACCTGTTTTATAGACCAATACTCTACTCTATCGCGCATCACCGGCCGATACACTTGTTGTAATAATCAAAAATCATAATTTAACTCAGCAATCAAAAATTAGTGTAAATTACCTTTAAGCTCAACATTTTATTTCCAAGCTTCAAAGTGAACATTCAGAGCTTGTCAGAAATTTAAGAACAGACAAATGAGAACCTCCAAAGGAGCTTTAGCAATTACAAGATGAACATATGGAGACTATAATGTAGTAACTATCTTTCAAAAAAATGTAGAAATTTATTCACTAGTGAGTCCAGCAAACATCTTGTACAATACATACAATCCCTACAAAGGAAAACTCTAACAAAACAACATATTTTGACAAGAACCAGCTGTTTTGCTGCATGAAACACCCAGAAGAAGTTGAAAAGTTAAACACAAAAAGTTTTGTATCACTGTGTCACTAAAGATACATGAAACAGGAACTCTGCTCTTACCCAGAATCTGATTTTACATATAAATGAAGTTCAAAGAAAGAAAACCTATAACAGAAAAAACCTCAAAGACCAAACCTTGTATAGAATTCCTTGCGACTGCTCTCTATGGCGAATTCATCAAAAACAGGCAAATCAATTAGCCCTAATCACGTTCCGATACAAACTAAAATGTCTGGATCAGTAAATTGTATGCAGCAGTTCACATCACCAGAGAAGCTTCGACTATGATAAACTCTGCGACATTCATATCATCATCCTATGCATCAATTCCTGAAACGAATGAAGACCGCAGCCGTGTAAGTGCATAAAGAACAACCATAGTAATGCGCGACTCAGAAGAAAGAACAAGGGCAATTTTTGAGGATGAATGCAAAGGAATTGGGCAATGGGACATCAAAATCAGTAACAGGCTCTTATATACTTAAATCTCCACAGGGTACTTATCCAAAAAATAGTCTTTATCTGAAATCACAAAAGGCTTAATGATGGCAAGCTTACAGCTACATTCTTCTAAATACATAGTTCACCAAATTCCCGACAAGTGCAAGAAAATCAAGCTGCTAATAGCTATTAGTGTATTAAAAGTTATTCTAAATAATTAAGAAGTCTAACGAATTAAACAGCAAGTACATATTAAGCCTTAAGGAATTGCTGAGCACTTTAGCAAATAAGTGTTTAAAGAAATATTTGCTAGAATCCAGTTCATTCTTCAGTAAATGGTAGCTAGCAAGTTTTTCCATAATATGAAGTCAGAAACCATCTAATAATATAACTGCAGACCAGATGCCCTTTCAGCAATGTTGAGCATGCATATCACGGAGGACCAAAACAAAAATACCGAATCACTATATTGTTAACCTAGCCACAATATTAACTAGAAAATTATAACAGAATTCTAATCAGAAGATTCAGTGCAATGGATTATAGTGCTTTACATTAGTTTGTACAAAGGATACTACATCAGCTCAGCCTGTTTATTATTATCTTTGACAACCATATGCTAATGAAGTTCAAGAAAAGATGACAAACGGAAGTATAAAGGTTTCTATCTCTCATAAAAGGAGTTGGTAGTTGTTCGCAGACTTTAACTTACCACTATTTGATTGTCTGTTGGTAACACTATAACCGCCAATATAACCAGATGTGCTTCTCGTCATAACATCTGCATTTCCAAGCCCAAAACCAAATGAGGCAGATCGCTCTATCTCTGAGGGTGAAGATCGCCAAGTGGGGTCTCCATAGAATAGACCATCATCATTGATTTCTGTATAAACTCTGTCATAACCACCATTTGGAGTTCCACGAGACGCCATAGACGCAAAACTTGTCCCGTTGTTTCTTCCATATCCGACCACTCCTAGACCAGCATTGGAATCTGCATTGCCATTACCAAGGTTGCCAATGCTATAGCTGGCACCAACACCTCCACTTTGCGCGGGATGAGCAGTGGATCCCCAGAGTGCTCCTATACTGCCAAAGGAACTCATCCCTGAACTCCCACTCCCAGAACCCATAACAGCATTAGAGCTTATGGAGTTTGATGATTGATTAATACTTCCATTACCCCACAAACTTCGAGCAGTTGAACTTAACACAGAATTATTCCCACCATTGCCTACCCCATAGACAAGTGGACTTTCATACCTATTCATATTTCCGTTAAATGAAGGGCTCAGCCGTCCATAGCCAAGGTTCAAAGAAAGGCTTGAATTTTCTCCATAACTTGGACCCAAACCCTGTTCCAAATTAAGACCTATGCCATAGCCAGCACCATATGGATAAAAGCCACTGCGACCAACAGTCACAGGACTAAACCTACCATCCAATCTAGTTCCATATCCTCCCCCTGCATTTGAATTGTATCCTTGAGTGTAACCATTGAGAAGGTTTGTGACTCTACTAGGACTGTAATTAAATACACCTAATTGGCCTCGAGTTGGCCCAGGAGATAATTCTTTAGGTACGGCTCGCTTGACCTCAACCGTTTTACCATTCAGTTCATGAAAAGTTTTGAGCAACACTGTGTCAACTGCTTCCTCCGAGTCATAAGTAATAAAACCAAAACCTCTTGGCCTTTGTGTGTAGTGGTCGTACATGACCACAACATCCGTAATTATGCCAAACTGATCAAAGTACTTCTTAAAATCACTCTCTGTGACCGTTGGTGCTAAACCTCCTACAAATATCTTCTTTGTGCGTGCATGACCAGGTGATCCATAGATGCTGCTATTGTTTTTGTTCAAAACGTTCTGATCATCCCTAGGAACTGCCTTCTTTGCCTCAACCTGAAAGCGAGTGTACCAGTGAAAACACACCATTACAGATGCCCACAGAACCAAGCTCACAAATTATGGAGCTCTTACAGTCAGACATTTATTAAAAAATAAAAAACACACAGCCCTGTGTTTGTAATGCAAGAATAACATTTCACAAATTGGAATCTGAATATTAAACACACACACTTCTCAGCCTTTTCATCACAAACATCGTCGAGATCTGTATTAATCAGCATGATCAAGCATTTTAGTGAGGCTAACTTCATACAATGAGAAAAAATAAGAAAGTTTTAACGTTCCTTCTTTACATGACACTTCACTGATTTTCTCCAGTTCCCCATTTAGTTAAGCTATTGATTCAAGAGGTCAACAAAACATCTACTTTTCTGAGTTATTTCTTCTGCTTATTCTCAAGAAAATGATAACGTGGAAGTAACTCAACAAAATAATGGCATCTAAACAAGTAAAGGCATTAGCTTCAGACTGTAACATGTCAGGACTCCACTTATTATTAACATAGCTTAATGTGCATTCCAATTGCATACTCATATGCTAGTCATTCCAAAAGAAATATTTCTTCTGATAGTTCCATCCTTCTGTTGTTATATTTCTTCTGTTATTCTGATCAGCGCTTGAAGTTGCAAACATATACAAACTGGGACAGACAATGCTTATAATGCCTCCTGAACGCCAGAAGTTAAATATTTTACAGTCCTCCCAGCAACAAGGTTTTTTTTTTTCCTTCACCCAGTGAAGCGCCTAACTTTACCTCTAAAGTAAAGACAAACTTTTACGTTTGCTCTCGTCAATATTTCAACATAAAACGTCCACTATCACAGTAATAAGATGAAACAATTTAATTATGAGATCCGGTAAGAAAGAAGATAGAAGGAAGCCCACTGATTCATGCCAATGAAAAGAAAACAGCTACCACTACAATTGATCCGAATTCAAACTATGAGAATTTAACCTACAACTTACGTTTCTACCATCTATGAGGTGCTTTTCCATTACAACTCTCTCGGCAACACCAGGATCAGCAAAAACAACAAAACCAAAGCCGCGTGCACGTCCAGTAGTCCGATCCTTCATTATTACAGCTTCAGTGACTTCTCCAAAAGCCTGAAAATACTCCCTAAGACGGTCTTCATTAGTGTCCCAGGAGATACCTCCGATGAACAGCTTTCCAGGCTCCATTTCCATTCTGCATATGAATCCCAACAAGAAAAACTCCATCAAACAAGAATCAGAACAACTATATAAACACTTAAACGATCATCTCAACACAGGAACATGTTTCAAACCAATCAAACGGATCTAGATGGTGACACATAATTGGCTGCTATCAAAATTAATTACAATCAAACAGTCAGTGCCAAGGTACACCTTAGACAACACAAGGCATAATCCAAAGTTGCCGGAAACAATCAGATACATGATAGCATAATGCAGATTAAATTAAGAAAAAAGGAAATACCAGTCAAAAGAAACAAAGAAAAAACTTTGGAGATATATACACTTAGATATCAGAAATGGGTACTCTTGGATTCAATCCAAACGCATATGCAACCTCTCACCGATCAACAACAACCCAGGATTCCTAAAGAAACAAAGTCAAAAGTAAAAAACTTCGAAAAGAAATCAGAGAATGATCCAAAACCCAGAAAATTTTACGCAACTGTATGCCCAAAAAAGCTTTCTTTTTTTTTCTTGTTATGTCATCTTAGATTAAGTATGTACCAGAAAAAGAGCACCCAGATGGAAAACTGAGAGAATCTAAGATCTGAGAAGAGGCATACGAAGAAGAGAGGCCAAAAAAGGCCCTCCTTTTTGCTCTTTCTCTCTCTGTCCTCTCGCTCTCTATTGTCTTTTATAATTACTGTCTCTGAATCAATTAGATATGTTTTATATGAGTAACGAACGAATTTTATGTATCACACACAAACACAACACAGATATATAAATATATATATGGAGAGAGTTGTGCGATAGCAAATGGGTGTGCAACGAAAATACATATACATTTATATACGTACGTGTATATATAGAGAGAGAGATTGAGATTGAAGGTTCGAGTTATGGTGTTGTGTAAGAAAAGTTACAAAGAAACGAAGAAGGAAGCTGGCGACTTTCATCTAAGTCTCGTATTTAAAATCATCTCCAAGTTTTAGTTTTTTTTCACCCCCTTCTTCTTCTAATATTTATTGTTTAGGACCTTCATTTTAGTTTTCTTTGTAATAAGGCAGTTTTTATTTATTTGATTCTCATGCTTTGGCCTCTCATTTTACATTTCTCAATTTTTCATCCCTGATTTGTCACGGCTTGTCATCTAAGCACACCAACCCTTTCTTTATTGTAGGGAAATTAAAATATCTCACTTTTTTCTTTCTATTTTTTTAAGCAATTGGATATTACATATATTATTAATATCAATATAAAGCTTAAATCTAAAAGATATGGTTATTATATGTATTAATTTTAAAATCTTTTTTTGGAAATTTTTTATTTCAATTGAAGTTCAAAACTTTCTAGTACATAGATGTAAATTGCAAAATGATTATATAATATGGTTTGTTTATAATTCAAGAAAAGACTCAAAGAGTCTACAATTATATTAGATGAGATAATTGCTTCAAATGGAGGTAAGGAATGAAGAAGATGGATGCATCATGAACACTTTTGAAAGAACTAAGGTGGTGATAGTGAAAATGTCCAAAAGTTTATAGGTTTAAGCGAGAAATCATAACACAGTAATTGTTGGATTTACTTGGACAAAAGGGGTTTTCAATAGATAAGATTGGTTATGGATGAATCAAATGGTGGATTGATTATCACTGTTAAATAAATTTTTTAAAAATTATATTTTTATGGGTAAAAGATATGGACCAAGAAATCTTTTAAAAAAATATAATTTTTAAATTGTTTACGTTCCAATTTAAAAACAACAAAGAAGAATGTGTAATATAACTATCAAATGTGAACTAATTATGTGAGATTCCATGTCGGTTGGAGAGGGGAATGAAGTATGTCTTATAAGGATATGGATACCTCTTCCTTACAGATGCGTTTTTCATCGCATAACGCACCAGATCTCATCAGAACTCTGAGTTTAAATGTGCTTAGATGAGAGTAGTTATAGGATGGGTGACCTCCTGGAAAGGCCTTGGGGAAAACAAAACCATAAGAGCTTGACTGAACCAAGGCCCAAAGCGGACAATATCTGTAAGCGGATGATCTGAGATGTTACAAGTGGTATTAGAGTCGGTACCCGAACTGTTGTATCAGCTAGGTTGGACCCCAAAAGATGGCTGGGCCATAAGGGGGTGGAGAGTGTGAGATCCTACATCGGTTGGAGAGGGGAACGAAGTATACCTTATAAGGGTATAGATACCTCTTTCTTACAGATGCGTTTTCCATGGCCTAATGGAACAGATCTTATCGGAACTCCGAGATTAAATGTATTTAGGCGAGAGTAGTTCTAAAATAGGTAATCTCCTGGAAAGGCCTTGGAGAAAGCAAAATCATGAGAGCTTGGTTGGGCCAAGGCCCAAAGCGGACAATATTTGTAAGCGGATGATCTGGGATGTTACAAATTAAATGTTACTAATATTGTTACTTTAACTTATTTTTAAATATAACTCAAATAAATTAAATTTAACTTAAATTAATAATTTAAAATAAGGCATGTACTAATGATTATTCACAACAATCTCAGAAAATAATAAAGACTAAGAACTTGAGCCAGAATATCAAGAGTTTAATTTAATCAATCTGTAAAAATGTGAGCCTGGTACTTTATAAAATGTGAGCCCAATTATTGTATTTTGTATCAAGCCCAACATAAGGGCCTAAGTGGGAAAAAAATTATTTAAATTATTTAACATGACATAAAGTTTGCACAAAAGACAACCATAAGTGACCAGTTTGAAGATTAATTTGAATATATGAAATGATAAGAAAGGACACCAGGGAGTCTCTATAAGGAGGAAGTTAAAACAAAGGGGGAGAGCTTCTTCTTCCACTCTTTCTTCTCTGCCGTTAATTCTTGCTCCTCTCAAAGCTTGAGCATCCCTTCCTTCTTCTAAGCCTTGGCTTAGTGCCTAAATCTTCCAAAGCTTTCTCAGATCCCCTCAAAACCAAAGCTTCCTACGAGGTTTTGTTATTTGTAATAACCATCTCATTTGAGTAAAACCTTTGTCTTTGAGCCCTTTTTCTTTTCTTTCTTTTTCAAAACCTTCAAAGTTTATGTAATGCTTTAAGTGTATTAAAAAAAAAAGTTTGAAAGTTTAACATGAGCCAATGTGAGCCTTAATGTGAGTTTATTTGCACTTATTTTCTTTTGAGCACAACTTGTAGTAGACTGGCTCTACCGATTGTCAAGCTTTTGTATTTGCTTTAATATTTGATATTTGCTATTTTTATTTGCCTATTTCATCTTGTAGTGGTCGACTATGTAGCCCATCAAGATGTAATATTATTTATTTGTTTTAATATCTACAATATTACTTATGTTGAGTATTATAACATGTAGTGGTCAACTTTGTCTCCATCATGTTATTATATTCAATACTTATTTCTAGTTGCTTTAATTAATTTGCTTTAATATCTGCCCATATTTGCTTTATAATATTTGCATATATTTTCTTTTAATGCTTTATTCATGTTAACTTAATATTTGACAAAATAGCTCATAAAAATACTAAGTGGAGACCTTTCTAGATTAGAGGAGGAAACACCTAGAACTATTAGAATAGGTCCATAGCAACAACAACAACTTTTTATTTGCAAACCAATGTAGGAATGAGATTAGAGCTAATAGGATCTTGAAATGAGTTCTTAAAAAGGTTCTAAAAAGACAAAGAGTCAAGTTAGGATCTAATTATAATTTACCTAATTTAAGCCTGAAAACTTCTTTACAAAAGTAAGCCTTTTCCTTTTCTTAAGCGAGCCTTTGATTGTAATTTAGGTAAGATCCTTTGAAAACTTAAGGTTTATCCTTAATTATCCTTGGAGCCCTTCAAAGCTTTTTACAATAACATCTAATAGAAATGCCACCGACCTTTTAGAGCTTTTTGCTTGTTCCTCGAAGGGCTTATTTGAGTCTTCTCTAAACATTACTTTAGTTATCTTTGTACTACTTAAAATCATAGAGTTTTTACACTAAATTTTGACAGTATTCAACATTTTTATCTTTCAAATAAGAAGGGTCTTTTACAAAATATAAGGAGATTGCTAAAATTAATGTTGGGATTGCATCCTAAATGGGCTCAATATTTTCATCTAAAATGGTCTCACTTTCTTCATTCATCCTAGTATCCTTAAAGATTTCTAATCTTTGAGATTCGATTATTAGGAGCTCAACGATTTTATGGTTAGAGGTTCCTAATTAGGTTCTATAGGCATCGGCAGCCATTGTCACTTGTTAGAGCACAATTAAAATGTTATATTTAGATATTCCCTCAAAATTCCATTCATAGATAGAAGAAGCATTGTACCTAGTCTATTGCAAGACATTAGGCTTTTGATCTATGCCTATGTCGGGGGTAATGTGTTTTAGTATTGAGTATATTAATTTAGTTTTATTGAATTCTATTCACCAAAGGTAAGTGGTCCCAGGAGTTGAGCCTAAGTAGAGATATGGAAGTCCGTTGATTTAGCATGTTCATAACCAGGGGAGTCGATATTCTTAGAAAAATGGGTTTCTTTACGAGATCTAAATATATCTCTGGTGCATCACCTCTAATACTAATAATAGGATCCTGAACAAAGATGAGGAAATAATAGAAAATTTTGAAATTTCTATAGATAATTGGGAAATTCTTAAAGTACAAAAAGATCAAATGTAGCAGCAACCAGAGTTCAAGCTTTTCAAAAAATTGATTATATCATTAAAATTGAAGAACGTGATATTCCTTTGTCTAAGCCCTTTGAAACCATCCATTTGTTAACCTAAAGCTCAATGAACAAATATAAAGAAAAAGGTTTTAATTACATCCATATAAGATTAGTGCAAATGGGAGTGAAGCACCTTACAAAAGGAGGATTAAAAATTTCCATTCTTCGGCTGGAGTCCTCCTGAGCCAGCCTGGGTGAAACTCAACACGGATGGGGCCAGTCGGACAGATCCATCATTGGCATCCGCGGGCGGTCTTATCCGCGATAGCAGGGGTTCCTGGCTCGGAGGTTTCGTTCAGAACCTAGGCTGGTGTAATTCTTTTACCGCCGAGCTTTGGGGAGTCTTCACTGGCTTGCAGTTGGCCTAGGACCTTGGTTACCGCCGGGTGCTCTTGGAGTTGGACTCTCAGGTCGCTTTGCAGTCTATTTCTACTTTGGATACCCGCCTCACATCTCTTAATCCCCTCCTGGTCGGTATCACGGAACTTCTCAGCCGCAACTGGACGGTCTTCCCTCGCCATATACACTGGGAAGGCAATCACTGCGCGGACTGGTTAGCTTCCGCCGCAGTCAATTTCGATTTAGGGGTTACCACTTTTGTACATGCACCCTTCGGGTGCCTTTCATTCCTCCTCGAGGATATGACGGGGTCTCGATACCCACGCAATATTATGTAACTGTTTGTTATCCTTCCCCTTTAATGCAAAAAAAAAAAAATCCATTCTTATGGTTTTGAGAGATGCTAGCTTCTACAACTTTCAGGATTCCCTGTTAAGTTCCATAGAGTCTGTTTTTGAATTGAACCAATATAATTTAATTGCTACACAAATTTGACCATCTCTTTTAGAGACAAAAACATCTTAGATGCCTTAGTTTTGCAAATCAAAACACATAACTCCATAATGAACATAGGATCCATCCTTATAGCTTTGATTTACAAAATCAATTACAAAGCCATGAACACTGCATTTACGTCCAAAGCCCTAATCCATAGTTAGAAAGGCGAAACTCTATTCTTACAAACAGATATAACAAAATCCATTCATAAAGTAGAAAGACATTAACCTACACGAGGAATGGATACTTAAAGGTGCAACAAATCCAAGTCCAGAAGTCTATTTGAGTCCAAGCACCAAAATAAAAAAAGTAAAACAATATTTAAATGGAAAGGTAAAATTGTCTTTTGCTAGAAAACTTGTGAGTAAAATATTTAATGATATTGTTTCAACATCAACTATTGACATAGGAAGAGTTCCTAGAATTTTATATGTGATCAATATCCCTTATAAAGACTTGCTTAGGCATTCAATGTCTGACATCTAGTCTTCAAGCCTCAAAAGATTAGATTACAACAAAAACATTCGACAAACTATTTATAAAATTAGTGTGCCACAATTTCCTCTATCATCTCGATCAGTCTTTTGAATCACTACAAATGTGAACAATGAGCTGTACGTCTTAGAAAAAGATTTTGAGGCGAACAAAAAATATTTGCATGATGATTTTTACTCTTTAGAAATAAAGAAAAAAAATTATGATTTTTAATAACTTCTTAGAACAATGAAAAATAGACTCAAGAAAAATATTAGATGTTTGTCAAACAATAATATAGTGCACATTTTGTTCTTTAATAGGTTTGAAATGTAAACCCAAGAAAACAACATAGAATATCATTTTAAAGCCATTAACAACAATACTAAAAAAAGGTGTGGGACAAAAAATTGCAATAAGAAAACCCTCCTTTCTATAACTTAGGATTCCTTACAAACAAAACATAACCATAGCATCCCTTTTGAAAACCAGAAATGGAAGTGAAATGTGAATCTTAAAGACATTAAAAATGTCATGTGTCAAAACGATTGCATCAACACTTATTTGCATTCTCTAGGTGGACAAGTGTCTAGAATAGATAAAAGTTTAGAAAATCCAATAGTGATCACTAAAATAGAGTCAACCTAAACTCATATCTTCAAGCTTTATGAAGTGACTAACAATAATTTGATCCAATTTAAGAAAATAAATAATGAAGAGTTTCTTAATGCCATCCAAAGCCAATTGAATAAGATAAATGAAAACATAGTTTGTGATTCTCCAAAGTCCTCAACATCCAAAATTTGAACATTGTTTAGACTAGGAGTTAAACTAGGGTCAAAATTAGTAGCTCTTAAAAGTGAATGTAATTTAGCAAGAGATCAATATTTAAATTGGGAGCCTCCAAACTCCTTTTTTTCCAATTGTGAATCAAATTCATTGGCAACAAAACCCATTAAATAAAACCTATTGACCATGAATTATACATAGATCAAAAGTCCAATGTCTTACAACATACTAGGTAGAATGCTTCTTGTGTCTATGAATGGAATATCAATGGAATGTCCGAATACAACATTTTAATGTGCATTAGTAGTCTTGTGATTCCTTGTTGATTAGCATTAAACCTCAGTCTCATAAAGTCCACGAGGGTTCTTTGATTTCATCCTTGGTTCCTTTCTTCTGCCATTGATATCTTTATAACTTCTTGGCTTCTTCCTTTTCTAACCTCCCTCTTTTGTTTGCTGATGTCGGAAACTTGTGTATTTAAAAGTTTGCTTTAACTCCTAGTTGCTTTCATGTTCATGCACTTGTAATCACGCAAGAAAGGTGTTAAATCTTTAAATCAAAACAACTCAAACTACACTAGATGCTAATTTATCAATCTCTAGTAATGACACCAAAAATTTGTTGAAGTTTAATTTAAACTTGTCTATATCACTAATATACAAATTGTATCTTATAGTATAAAAAGTATTGTTTCCATGAGGATTGTATTAGTTTGTTTAAGGTTAACAATATGATAATATAATGAGAAATTAAATTAAATTGATAATTGAATAAGCGACAGTGAATAATTGATTAAGTAATGATGAAAAATTAGGAATAACTTCTATCTTTATTTATTTTTCACTTCACCTTCTTAATTTAACACTACTCGACCATAAATATCCAATAATTAAGGTTACCCTCTCTCTCGATCTAACCAAGTAATCTCAATTAAATAGATATAAGTTGAATTGTGACCTCTCAATATATCAAAACTCCTCTTAGCTATCTAATTAAATTTGAAGCAATCCTATGGATAACTAATAAACAATTACAATATATCTTCAATTACCTATTAATTTGATATTTGTAGATCTATTATAGTACCAACTCTCACTACGCAACTCAACACAGTTGATTCTGCCTAATCTCTTGATTCAAATTGAATATAAAACAATAAATATCACAAAGTAAATTATACTAAAACAAGAATGTAAAAGTTTAACAAATAATTCAATGGTAATCCCTAATGGAAGTTTAGCAATCCATATCGAACATATATCCCAATTGATTCATTAATAACATTCAACAACAAGGAAAGAAAACAAAATAGAAGAAGTTTGAAATTTGAATGTCTTCTTTTCTTTCACCTTGAGTTGGAAATTTTTGTAGCTTGTGTTTTTCAAGAGTTTGATCTCTTTGATCTCCTGTTTAAAGTTTCCAGCTATTTATTTGGTTTTTTTTTCTTTTTCTTTTTTCTTTAATTTTTCTTTTTCTTTTTATACTCTTGATCCTCCTAATGTTTTACTTGTTTTTTCTTCCAAAATCATCAAAAATATAAAAAATCTCGTGACTTAGAATTATGACATTTGCACGATCATGCACAACTTCCTACACATTCTTTCTATTACAATCATGCATGATATGCACGATTATGACAGAGGATTCAACAAAGTTTCTGTTGCCCTTATACATAATGATTGTGACCCAACTTGTTTTCTAACTCCTTCTTCATCTTTTCTTCAAATTTTCTGTTTCCACTCATTATCAAACATGTTAAACATCTCTTAAAGCATACAATTAAGATCAAAATTTTGCCCTAATCAATAACAATTAAACAAAACACACAAAATTCTAACAAAAACATAAATCTACGTTCTAAACACATGATTATCACATTACAAAACACTTAAAAAAACACTCTAAAGCTTATAAAACAAATTATAATTTACACTTAGTAACTTTCCCATACTTAAACTTTTGCTTGTCCTAAAACAACACAAAAACTACAAAACAAACAAACACATAACATTTAATCACACAGTCATACAACAATGCAATAATATTACAATGACATAAAAATTTATGAAGTTAACTTAGCCACTAACATCAATCATTCAAAAGTTTCAACACTCTAACATGTCCCATTTATATCCAAGTGCTTTGATTTAAATACATATTTTAACCAAAATATTGACATATATTTATACACCATTGACACTTGTAAGTATGCACTCATTATTATTTACAAATTGAAAAGGTAAGTCACCGCTAAATAATTATTCATGGAAATTTCTTGACATATAAAAGGAAGACCAATATGTTCACTTTTACTAAGAATACCATAGTTTTTAGATTTTATTTAACAACCACTTAGTCTTTTGATGCGAAGATAAATATTTTATCATGAAACTTCTATCAAGTTTGGTTGGACTGTCATTCCAACTTTTTGAGGTGAAGCCAGATATTTTGTCATTAATATCCCCCAATTATTCAGTTGTATCACAATACACAACTGGCTATTATATCTATTCTTAACTCTTTTTTTTTCAAAAAAGGCCAACAGAATAAGAAATTTATTTAATACATTTATTCAACACATTTTTTTGAGCCTACACGATTTCTTCTTAGTCAATCACTCTATGAAAGAGTATTAATGATGCCCACCAATTTGAATAAATTTAATTATAAATACATCCAAATAAGTTTTATAAATGAAGGAATAGGTACAATACATATTTACTTCAAAAACACTTAAAACACAAACTTTAAAAAATTAAGGTTTCTTTACAATTTAATTGATTATTTTCATAATTAAATTAATTCCTCTCAATTTTATGCCATTGACACATTCAATTATGACAAGTTATAAATTTACAACACCTTTAATATTTAACATTTAACCTTTAATATAGCCAAATAGTTTCATCTAATAATTATTCTAAGTAATACAGGGGTAAGAGACCAATTATTATAAATGACAAAAATTATTTTTTATATGTAATAATCTAATTCTTGCTAAGTTAATATTTAAAAATAAAAAAGAGAATAAACTTAATTTTGATAAACTCTCTTTTCCTAATACATACATTCATTTTTGATGATTTTCTTTTGAAAAGAAGTGAAGAAATAATTTTCTTTTTTATTAAAAAATTTTACGTAAATATTTTAAATTGTTGAAAATTTATTTTTTAGTTTCTATTTTTTTAATAAAATAACAATAAAATATATGCCACATAAATATAATAGGTAAATTAATAAATATGATAAATTAAATCAAATTAATAATTAATTGATTTACATATAATATAATATTATTTATGTTACGTTGCGTGTATATTACATGTCTGTTAAGCCTCGGATAAAATTGGATTAAAAATACGATGAAACCTCCGACGCTTTGACCGGACATGTCTTTTCGTTCTCCTCCAAGCTTCTCCTGCAAAACCCTTAAACCCTAGTTGTGGCAACCATGCTATAACGCCTCCTAACCTTCGCTCTCTCTCCCTCCATCGTGGGAACAATATCAAAAGAGCCCCAACCCAAAGCCCGTTTGTCTCTTTATGTTTCCTATTTTAAGAATGAGGTCTCTTATGTCCCCCACCTTCTCATTAGTCAGACCTCCTCTCTTCCTCGTTGTACCCTCTAAAAGATTTAGTTTTGTCTCTAACCCAATTGATTCCACTGCTATGCCCCTCAGGTCCAACGTGCTTTCACCCAAATCCCTGGTTTTTCATTCTTATAACAAAGGTCTTCAGTCACAACCCTCGTGTCATTTCTCCTCCTCGCCTTCTGGCGCAATTCATGTGATTGTGGGTCCCATGTTCGCCGGAAAAACTACCACTCTTCTTCAGCGCATTCAGTCCGAAACCGAACTTGGCAGGTATTTGTTGTTCCTTTTGTAAATTGGGCTTAGGTTAAAGTTCTGCTTTTTGGCTCCATTTTTGGTATCTTTGTATTTCTAATTATGTCATGTGTTAAATAGCTTTGGTCTAGTGTCATGTTTGACTCTTAAGAAACTGAATGAATATCTTTTTTTCCCCCCTTAAATCGTGAGGAGTCTGGATTTTTATTGCATTAATTCTTAATATGGTATAATGGTGACATTTTCGGGAGTATTTCCTACTCCATTGAGGAATGTGGTTATGCGAACGTAGATATTACCAGCTTGCAGGTTAATGCATGCCCCCAGCTGAATAAAAAGTTGAAGGATCTTTGTTTCTTGGGAAGATTGAGCGAACCTGTGAGGCTCTCATTGCTTACAGGTTGGAGTGTTGAACGTGGGACTTGTGCTTTTTTGTTGCAAGAATGGATATTCAGGAAAAAGTACGAGAAAGGGAGAAGAATTCACGTTCAAATGGTTATTGTTGAGTACATTCTTGATGAATACCCGAAGACAAAATTGCTAATATTGCATGTTAAATTTGGGGTTTGAAGACTGGCATGTTTTGTTTGAAAAGTTGATAAATAAAAGCTTGGTTTTTCAGAATGCAATGACTGCCAGCTATAGGCAGAAGGGGCTTGAAGAAATGGGATTGATTCCACATTTGACAATGAGTCATTATGGCTTGAGATCAGATTAACATAACTTTGCGTCAACTTTTAGAGTCTTTACTGCTCTGCCAATATTGGTACATCAAAAGCAAGTTCTCGCCCTTATGATGAAATATTGTTGTCACTAGTGTCCTCAGGAATTTCTGATGCACATAAGTTCTTTAATAAATCATTGAACCAAAATGTAGTTATCTGGACTTCTTTGATATGTGGGCATGGCCAAGATGGAAGGGTTGTGGATGTCTTGGAGTTATTTCATAGGACAAAAGATGGGAGTTTTAAACCAAATTATTTTACTTTTATGGCTGTCATTTCTGCTTGTAGTGAGGTTTCATCAATAAAAGTTTGGAACATTTCTCTTCTATGGAGAAGGATTACAGTGTTCAGGGGGAAGCATATTTCACTGATGGTTGATCTACTTTTTCCTTCAGGGAGGCGCCAAGAAACCTACAACTTTGTTATAAAATCACCTTCCAGTTATAATCGGTACTCTATTTGGTCCTTGTAGAACTTATGGAAATATGAACCCACTGAAGCTTGCAGCTAAGAAATTATTTGAAACAGGTCCAGAAATTCTGGAAAGATTGTTGTGATTTCTAATGCCTATGCAACTTTTAGGTTTGGGGATAGTGTTGCCAAGGTCAGGGTTCACTCTTAATGTGCAACAAACCACAAGCTAGAATTGAGGATATAAGTGATATGATTTTGCAAATGGACTGTGTTCTGATGGACACAGGCTATGCTTGTGATATAAGTGGCTACTCCAAGAAAATTAAGCTTTATTTCTCTACAGTTGATCCCTTTGATGAGGAACTGAAGAAGCTTGGTTAACTGGTGGAATCAAAAGTTGGATTTACTCTGCTTTCTTCTGACTTGTTGGATAGGTCGGAGCTGTATAGTTTTATACACATTAATGTCTTGTCAAGATGCTTATGATTGTACTCTCGTAGCTATGTTAAAAGATGCAGCCAATAGGGATGCCATGCTGACTTCTACTACGCACTTCATTATATCTCAAAGAGGGACAAACAGATTTCTGTGAACTTTGTCTATTCAGCAGGAAAAAAGGTTTCAGTTGGTAGATTGTGGAGTTATCACTTTATCTTTTGATTCACAATAATGTGGCTCTTCGGTGGAGCAGAAATGACCCGCAATGTGTTGCACATGCATCTCTTCTGGTTTAAAAGTCTAGAAGCATTCTTGGTAAGATGCAGGGGCTCAAGGTTTTCAATCAGGAAACTTGTAACTTCCTATATGAATAGTCTAATAGGTTATTACTTTGCTTGATTCTGTTTTGATGGTGGGATCTTGCTCTTAATTTCTGTTTTCTATTGATATGCTGACATTATATCATTCTGGTTTGCCTGCACATCACCTTCATGGTTCTTCTGTGAAAATGTTTTCCTGGATTGTTTTGAGTGGAGTTATATTAAGAGAAAATAGGTTTGACTGCCACCAGATGTTTGAATATTGATTAAAGACAGCGCTTTCCTTTCACGCAGAAAGGTGGCAATTATAAAATCAAGCAAAGACACAAGATATGGATTCGATTCAATAGTGTCCCATGATGGGGTAAAGTCGCCATGTTGGGCATTGTCCAATTTGTCATCGTTTAGACAAATATTTGGTTCTGTTGCTTATGAACAGGTATTCCAATCCCTACTAGATTCTATATGTTTCTTGGATGAACGGGAAAGTGAATACTATTATGGAGTTTTGTATTCTATTATGGAGTTGTGTGCAGTCAGCAAGCAATGCCTATATGGTTGTTCAACTCTTTTTTCTTATTGTTCTTTATGCCTTCTCCTCGCCCCATCATTCATGGGATTTGGCCAATTGCCTTGATCATGAGATACCATTGAGAAATAGGAATGTGTGTTATCAAAAGTTTTCTTGCAATTTTTTCTAGCATGGAATGCCACAAGTACAAGACCTCATTATCATGTCAGAATGTTTCTACCTTTATGTACTATCACCGGGAATTTTGATAATAGGGTGATCAGAATATGGATCATGAAAAGAATTGTCCATTTCCCTACCCGCTAAATTCATGATATTCTTTCTCCGAGAAATGTTAAAAACTTCAAATATGAAGATGCTTGGAACTTTTACTATGTTTAGTGACTTCTCTTTTAGCTTCCTGAGATTCGGTGTTGATTTGGAGTTTACTGATGGTAAGTAGATGGTGACAGCTAGATGTTATTGGCATTGATGAAGCACAATTCTTTGAAGACCTGTGTGATTTCTGTCGTGAAGCTGCTGATCAACATGGTAAAACTGTAATAGTTGCTGGCCTAGATGGTGACTATTTGAGGTACTACTTCTCCGAGCCTGTTCTTTCTGTTTGGCAACCTTAATTTGGTCAATTGTATGCTCGTTACTTAACTGAAATGTTGTTGGCAGGAGGAGTTTTGGTTCTGTGCTTGACATAATTCCTCTTGCTGATTCTGTAACCAAGTTGACCGCCCGGTGTGAACTGTGTGGAAAACGTGCATTGTTTACGTTAAGGAAAACGGCGGAGAAGCAAACCGAACTGATCGGTGGGGCTGACGTTTACATGCCCGTATGTCGCCAGCACTATGTCAGTGGCCAAGTAGCCATGGAAGCTGCAAGAGTTGCACTGGAATTGCAGACAGTTCAATGTGGGTCTCAGGTTTAACTCCCAAGCAATTTGCTGGAATGTTGCTGACTGGAGCATCCTGACATTGGAAAATCACTTGTATTATGTTCTGGTACAAGGTTGTAATATACTGTTTGATTAGGATTTATGTTATGGTGGTGATGCAAATTCTATACTTTCTTGACTATTTTCTCAAAGATAACATTTTTCTTGAAATTTAACATTTTACTTTACTTTCAATGGATTGATAATGAATGAAATTTACCTTTTTTAATAAGAATTATCATTATTTATCAAAAAAAATTTGAAATTTAATTAAAAAATTTATCAAATAAACATTAATTTATTTATTTTAATTTATTAATTTAAAAATTAATATATTAAATTATTAAAATAATTCGATTCTACACACATTAAAAGATTTTTCGTTTAGCCTCTTAAAAAAAAAATTTAATGACTTCATTTTCAAAAATAAAAAAGATTTAAGCTCTCAATTGATCATATTTTCCAAAATTTCCTAAAATATTGATCGCTACGATGGTGCCTCAGAATTGCAGAATCACATCAAGGCTTATGAAAGCCGTTCAGTCCCGAAAGATGGTGTTTTTATGACAAAGTATCCTCATTGGCACGACCTAAGTTCACCGCCGCTCCCAAATACGATGGGATAGGAGACCCCCCGGTCGACGGAGGAGTTAACAGGAACTCGGCGACGATATTCAACGATGACACGCAATTATATCTGACGCTTTACTTTGATATTCAAGAAAGCCATACTGGGTACTTAGACCCAAATCATAAGTGATTCCCGTCGAATCAAAGAAATAGTTATGATTATAACAAAAGAATTACGCAATTCAAAAATAAAAATCAAAGCAATTGGAAGATTTTAAGAAAAATGTATGTCTCATGGCCAGTCCCAAATTGTAATGGCGGCAACGCCGCTACACAAGGCGATGGAATATGAGACCTGCCGCCGCGGACGGAGGAACTCTCACGAGGACCTCAACGTCCTCGGGCATCGATTTCTGACGTTTGCTTAGGGTTTTGCAAACATTTGGTGTATAAGTTTGCCCCTGTTCAAAGATGGAACTTTCGCAAGTTCCCGTCAGATCTGCTTGAGAACGAACAGAAATTCAGGATCCTAAAAACACAATTCTACGGAAAACCCAAAGCGCTAGAGCTGCTGTGATTTGAAATATAGCTGCAAGGGTCACAATTTATAGAAGGGCTCAGGGCAATTAGGGTTTTTGAATTTTAACTTGTGAGTTGAGGCTTAGACTCAGTGTTGTAGAAGAGGCCCAATGCTTATGAACAAAAGAGTTAACTAAAGCCTGGTATAGTGAGCCCTAAAAAGAATTCTTATTTACCTTCTCTCTCTTTCTTTATCCAATTTTCATTATCACCTTAAACAAAGATACTAATACTTTTAGAATCCACAATTAAGTCCGAACTTGGGTTGAACCAGTACAAAATCAACAATCTTGGCTCAAATTGACTAAAATTTTGACCAAACTCGAACTTTTTTCAGAAAAAAGTTAAGAAGCTTAAATTTAAATTGCATAATCTGATCTTATTTATACTCAATTGAGCCTAGAACCGATCATACACTCAATTGAGCCTAGAACCGATCAAACTTCAAGCCACCTGAGCCTAATCGGGCTCAATACTATCCCGAATTACTACTCTATAAAACATGAATAGACTGTTTAGAAACTTTTGAATTGAATTCATTAACGAATTAAATTCAATTTATACTGTTTGGAACAAACTCAATAATATTATAAATGAATCCAATTACACTGTTTGGAATGAGAATTAATATAATGATGAACGAGAATGAATATTATTATTACAATTATGATGGTTGGTTAAGAGGAAGAAATGATTACTATTACTATTATCATTAACAGTAATTGATTTGTAAAAAATATCGAGAAATAAAAATTTATTATATTTTAATTAATCGTATTTTAATTACTTATATTGTAATTAATCAATTACAACATATTGATTAATTAAAATATTGTAATTAATTATATTGTAATTAATTAATTATATTGTAGTTAATTAATTATTAATAATATTTTAATTAATAGTGTTTGAAATTCAATTAAGTAAAGCACAAGAGAGTAAGAAGTGAAGTAGTCCAAAGAATGAAAGAGTAAAAGAGCAAGACGCTACCTTTGAATGGCACAGAGTGACTCTTGATAAGAAATACTGAGCAAAGAATTATACTCAATAAAAACCCACAATAAATATATAAATTTTGATGAATGTCTAGTTATAAACTCGCAGCAAACAACAGTTTTTTATTCAAAGGTGTCTTCCTCAAACTTCAATGTAATTGAATTCCTATATTTGGAGGAGTGAATTCAATTTATAAAGAAGATGAGTTTCAATTATATGTATGAATTAAATCCATCTATTTTTTGTATTTCCAAACATGTGAATTCAATTCAATTCACACCTTTTCAAACACCTCTAAAGGAAATTGCTTTTCCTGTATTAGCTTTGACGTAGATGATGAAGTAGAGGAAGTAAAAGGCTTGTCCAAGAAGAGAGAAACTTGGAAAAGGTGATAGAAAAATTATATTATCCATTTGTAAATTGATCGAAGAATTGTATTATCAATTTCGAGATAGAACTTACAACAGAACTTCAAGCACCAGTAGCTTTAGAAGAAAATTAAGAGCATTATGTTAATGTATTATCAATTTCGAGATAGAACTTACAACAGAACTTCAAGCACCTGTAGCTTTAGAAGAAAATTAAGAGCATTATGTTAATGCATAAATTCCACACATCTATATAGCCTAAGAAAATCCATGGAATCCATAGTTCTATCGGCAATTATTTTATATGAAGAAAATCCATGAAAGCAGCTAGCTAACAAAAATTGGAAGTAACAAAAGCTGCAACAAGCCATCAGGCATTAACTATCTTCACATTGTGAACCAAAGGTAGAATTACATTAAGATCAAGGTGGAACTGAGAAACTGATGTCAATACAATAAATCTAATTTAAAAGAGGGTTCAAGGTTTAATAATCCCTTTGTAAACCCACCAGCTTTTAGGTGAAATTGAGCTACATGTAGCATTTCCTTTTCTCATTCACCAGCTTCATTCAGTTCAACATTCAAAGCTGCTCTTTTGCACAAGCATCCTTAACATTTTGCTCTGTACAGAAATCCCACAAGAAACATAGCATAAAACATTAGAATTAGCTAGGTATTGCTTAAAACTATTATATTCAAGCAAGATAAGTATTCTTTACAATGAAGTAAATGTGTATGTTCATGAAGTCAATTCTCCAACAGCACTGAGAAGTTGCAGACAAGAAAATTCTAGTGCAAGGGGATTATTCTTTACACGTGAATCTGCGATATTACAATCTATGCCCCCTGTCTAATAAATTTAGAGATGTTACACAGATTTTGCATAAGCAGAAGGCTTGAAGTGGCCTACTACAAAGTCACATGAAAGCAAGTTCATATCACTGTTCAAGTTAGTGACATCAAAGAAGAAAAATAGCATTCTCATAACTTACATATACTTGAAAAGGAGCTCAGTGAATTCCATTCCTTGTATGTGGCTTGACGACAGTGTTCCTTTCTTCAATAATGAAGGAAAGAAGCCTGTATAAAATAATTCACACAAAGTCATTAAATTCTCCAACTAGTATTCTCTTTCATGATATTGTTCAAAAGATCTACAGATATGAAATAAGGAACAAGAAGTCGTTACTAACAGGCAAAATCATTTGTTTTCACCTCCATCATTGTTGGCAGAAAATGTCTTTAGTTCTTCAGGTATCTTCAAGCCTGGATCTAAGGAACCACAAGTAAGTCAAACCAAAGTGAAAAACGAACTATTATATGGATGCTTAAACCTTATAATTCAATCAAGCAACAATGAGAATTTGTACCTCCAGTTTTACTTTGGTGATCTGCATCTGCAGTCTTTGCCACATCAGAATTTAGTGCCCTAGCAATCCGTTTAACATGATTCAACCGTAATTTCTTAGGTGGAATACCTGAACCACTTGTTGTATGAGTAAACTTTTAAGAAGCAGACCAAAATAAAATACAACTCACCAATTAAATCCATACCATAAATATACAAAATATATCAACACAAAAACAACATTATTTGTACTTACAACTGGAGGTTGCGTTTTGTCCTTGCAAAATCAACTCTGCATCAATTTTCTGATTTTCATCAACATCTACAGGAGCATGAAGTGACCGTGCAAGATGTTTTATATGGCTTAGAAGTGGCCTTTTAGGCAATTGAGACAATATATCAGCTGGAACTTCCAGGGCTACAAAATAAAGCACCAAAAGAATATTATCTTATCTATCTTGTATGAATCAACGGTTTATAATTTTCATATTGGAAGGAACAACAACAAGGCTTACCCACAGTTTTCGTCATTGCCGCACACATACTGTGTTGTCTTTGATCAGTAGGAATATGGACAACTTCATTGCATAAATTATTACTACTGGAGATAGAGGCCACCTCATGATACTCATTACTGGGAAGCATAAGAATTTCATCATTGGTTGCAATACTTGGATTGGTCTGAAGGTCTAAACGAGCAACTTCAGCTCGTTGTCTCCGAAGCTGATAATTCCTACGCCTTCTAGCAAGGTGTTTCTCCCTCTCTTCAACACTCATACACTGTCTTCTTTGTCGGTCCCTTAATCGCCGCTTTTCTCTTTCCTGCTCCTTCTGCAAATTCCTTATCGATGCCCTTTCTGACTGTTCCATTATGATCTTCTAGTCCTCTTCCAATCATTAAACAACTTCACAGTCTTGACTGGATTTCACCCTATCCTTCTACAAGCACATACCGACTCTCATGAAATCAAACATTTGGAGAAGAGCTTAAAATATATTGACTTCACAATTAGAAAGAATATACAATATAAATATTAAAGCTTCAAAGATGTTCACATGAAAATGAGGAAAGCATCCCCAATGCCACAGCAAACTTGACATAAATCAGATGAAAGTATGTTCGAAACAATATAAATAGACAAGGCAGCATAGTCATACCAACAATGCACAACAAACCATTCAGGCAAATTCTGCTAAGAACAATCTACAAAAGTCATGTCTGGGAGGAAATCACATTGTCATGCATAAACAAAATTAACCAATAAATGAAGAATCTACAATAACAAAAGAAATCCTAATAAATCAACCAACCCGTTATCGAAACCAAAACGTGTGAAACAAAGACAACCCAAGATTTAGAAGATCAAATGGGAAATGGGATTGGTCAAAGAAAGCATTTTCAGATTGAGAAAGACAAAAAGCGCTCACCTTTTCCTCTGGAGGATACTAATCTGTAAGAAGAGATCGAGAGAGCAATAAACATGTGAAGCAGGTAACATGTAGAATCGGATTTAAAGCTGAACTCAGTTATGGGATGGGGGGGTCAGTTGGTCAGAGCCCTTTTCTGGCCGTTTCATAGCAAATTTGCCAAAATCAGTGAATTTGACGCCATTTATTTGGCCTTATCACTCGCTTCTTTTCACGTAAGCGTGGTGAGGGCATAAGGAACACTATTGCCTAATGGAAAAATGACGTCTTCGTACGAAACGTCACATAAACATTTCCTTTAATTATATATTGACCTGTTTGACAATCAGCTGATTGTATTAGCTGTTAGCTGATAGTTGATTTTATCAGCTGATTTAATCAATAAATTATATTAGCTATTTGTCATTTGATGTATGATAAAATTAGCTATTTAATATTAGCTATTTACGTGTAAAATTACTTATAAGGATGTGACTTTAAATAAATTATAAGAGTATGAATATTATATATTTCAGTATTTCGTTGAATATTCTTACAAAAATTTAGATTTTAGACATTTAATTCTACAAAAATAAAGTTTATAACTCTAATAAAAAACATAAAATATATAATAATAATAATAATCCAACGTAAAATTTTTTATTAGTATGAATGATATAACGAGTTATATCATATTAGTATTTTTTATATAATATGTATGAATTTTATTATTTAATAAATTAAAAATAACTTATAAGGCTCTAACTTAAAAAATTTATACGATCACGATTAAATA
>JAOSBK010000204.1:4041169-4052045 GCA_027568895.1 Erythroxylum shatona
TAGCCCACCGGATGCGGTGAATTCGTGGCTCTTTCATAATGTTATTGGTGTTACTTATGTTCGTTAGTTAGAGACTTTTTTTCGGATTTCGCCCGCTTTACTTACCAAAAAAATAATAATTGTAATTAGACATAAATTGACTTTAAAAAATTAATTAATATATAGCTTGATTTATTTATGAGGGTATAATTGACCTTTTATTTATACATAATCAGCTTGTATGTGAAAACGCTACTCTTGTGTAGCTTTTCAAATTTCAGCTGTTTGAGCTCCAACAGCTATTTTCACATGTTATTACCGAACATAAAATTCTTGTCAAACAGTTGAAAGCCTTGAATTAGCTAAAATATAGCAAATTCAAGGTTCACCAAACGCAGCCATTATATTCGTTTATTTTTATTTTATAATGTATAGTAACTCTATTTTATATTTAGTTAGGAAATACTCTTAGTTTATAATTATTAATTAATTCAAATAGTTAAAACATAATTGTAATGTTCTTAATATATATCTATTTTTAACTTTTGGAGCTAAACATACTTGAAACCGTTTCCCATTTCATCTCTTTTTTTTTTTTGATTACCAGATATCCTAAGAGGGTCTCAACTATAGGAAGACGCCTTTAAGCTATTCTTACCCAGACTAATCTCCGCTCGAACTAGGTAAGTCCCTTATGGGAGATAAAACTTTGACCCCAAGCTTTAAACGGCTGCATACATGAGAAAGTTCGAACCCGCAATTTTATTTAAATCAGGAGAATCTCGTACCAACTTATCAGCATCGTGGGATTCCCATTTCATCTTTCAAGGAAAGAAAAAAGAGGTCAATCAGAAAAAGAGTGCAAAAGTAGTCAAATGCTAAGGATTAGTCTACATGACTACCTCCATAAAAGTTGCATTTACACTTCTCAGATGAAAGATTACATGACTAACTCCATTCCATGCAGCTTTTAACATGTTGGGTCCAAGGGAAGGAAATGCTTTATTTGAGTCTCCCTGTAAGTTGGAACGATTTCTGACGATCGTCCCCTTCACTTGGACTCCAAACATGGAGATGTGAGCAAACATGAAACACCGAATGTTGCAGTATCAGTTAAACCTTCGTGTCATTCTATGGAGGATGTATACAATGAAATTTGAGATTTTCAAGTAGTAACCTTAAACTAGGATGAGAAGAGAGCTACGATAATTTCCTTTTCTACAACAGGAGAAGCATTATTATTGCATCTCATCTAGATGCACTAGCAAAATTGGCGAAGTAAAATTTACAGGTGTTACAAAAATATCACAGTATGATCTTCATCTCCAAGCAGATGAGGTCGCCATGTGCCTGTTCTTCCAGCAAAGGTAAAGAGCTCCATCCCTCTCTTCAAGTCTGTAGTTTTTGTCATAATCCTTAAGCAAGTCCCTGACAGCAGTACTTGTTGCAGAACTTAATGGGCACTGAGTAAATCCGGCCATTGAAAATCGGAGTTTCCACTTCCCAAGAAGTTCATGTCGTTCAACTCTCTCATCATTCTCACAGGCAATCATGTTAACAATGTCCCTAGCCACACAGTGCTGCTCTGCATTAATCCGCTGCTTGTCATCCCGAGAACGGGCGACATCAATTGATTCAAACATAGCCGTATAGTAATCCAGTGCCTCAATGAATCTTTGAAAGAATGGCTTCGTATTGGTGTTGGACTCTTGCTCAACGACAGTCACAATCCTTGGGTTCAAACTCTTCACTAGTCTCAACAAAAGATCTCTGTGATTCGTTGTGTTCACACTTTCGTCAGGCATGTGGTGCAGTACAAATGGAAAGTTCACTACCACAGCTTCCCCAGGCAGGATTCTGAGGTCTTCCCGCCGAACCTCATAACAAGTCATGGCTGTGTCATGGAACTCCAAGGGCACGTTCCACTGCCGAGCAATATCCAATAATCTCTGGCCTACAATATGCAGTCCCCCACCACGAGCATGGGTGGACTGTGAATCATCTACACCAGTTATGCGAATCACTGGTGGCCCACCCTGTCGATTTCCAAGTGCTTGAATTAGTGGAATCCATTGGCTGCCTTGGGCAATCTGGAAGTCAATGATGTGGATTACAGGTTCATGTGACACTGCTTCCCGAATCGCAACATTAGCTGACAAATATGCAAACTTCCAGTAAGGGCAGATCTGATATAGTATTCCCATGTAAGTCATCAGATCTGAGCTCACTGGGGCTTCACAATTTAAGGATTTGTAGATTTTACTGCCTGAAAACTCCAACCTGGCTCTAAGCCCTTCCAACATATAAGCACCCACTCGCTGCATTGGATCTCCAGACACCGATACCATTCGGTCCAACACATGCATTAAACCTGCAGCTCTCGTTAAGTCTTTATTAGATACTGCTTCAGCACAGGCAATAAGTATCTCTTTCAGATTTAACCTAGGGATCATTTCCACCATTTTGTTCCAATCCCAACATCCCAGCAGATTTGATTGGTCGACCCCACTCATGAAGCAGAAATTGCAGCTGTCTGTCACATCAGATTCAGGCTCCATCAAGAAGACCTCTAGTTCCCTCATTTTCCGCCTCAGTACATTGCTGTCATCAGCAGAAGATGAACCACTTATTGGAGATCCATATAGGTTGTCAGGAGAATGATAATGGTCTGACACGCATGAATGTGAACCTTGGGGTGAAAATGGACTTTTGTTTGAGGAGATGCTAGCAGCAGGAGAATCATATACAACAAAACCAGTGGTTGTAGATGATTCTAGAGTGAAGTATTCTTCCTTGTAATTCTCAAAGGAGACACTTGTTCCTTGACTACCAGCATCTGACAATGCATTGTTGTCTAAGAATTGGAAAGACAAACCATATTGATTAACTTCTTGCCCAGGCTGGTGATAAAATTCATGGATACTGGCAGAACTTTGATGTTTCTGTGACATTTGCTTCTAAAACTGACTGACTGATACAGCAACCAATAGAATAGAGAAGTGCCAATAGCAGCCTATTGTACTTGATCTGTTCAGTGATTATTTGCGAAAGGAAACACTATACTAATCAGCAGCCATCAATAGACAGTTGGTTATCTTGGAAGTCGCAAAAGCGAATTCTCATCTGCTGCTGTGAACTTTTGTAGTCCATAAATCAGTCTTGTATCAACTCAATCTGCCAAAAATAAAAGGCAATAAGATTCTACAAGACCAACATAGTTGGAAACCACATAAATAGATGTAAAGAAAAAGAAGTGAGTTAATTACAGGAACACCGAGTAGGAAGGAATGCAAAGAAGGAAAGCAGTCACTAAACCACAACAACCAAGTACCCATGAAAACTTAATTTGCTTTTGCCGGGGAGGAACTTAGTCATGAACAGAAGGCAAGCAAAAGAAGCACCCAAATGAAGTAACAGAAAAGGCATGAACTAGCTTGCATACTGTTTCATGCAGAACTTGCAGTATCGCATACGCCGTCATTTTTTTTAATCAGTACAAGTCAATAACGATTGTAATAATTCCAAAAGAACCTGAAGTCAAAAGCAATCATTTCAAGGGCATTGCATCACCAGGCACAGAAGTTCAGGCGAATAAATACACTCAAGACCAAAAATCCTTTTTCAGAAAACTAAAGCATTTTAGCTACAAAAAAGGGCAAACAGTGTTTCATCCTTCTGTTCTCTTTTTGACTATTCAACTCAAAACAGTTGGTTAATTAAAAAAGACGGAAAATTCCAAAACTCTAAGTGAGTCAACCCACAAGAATAGAAGATAACTACAAAGAACAAGTCAATGACAAGATAATCAATCCTTATAACAAGGACTGAAAGACGCAGAAAATGAAATTTCAATTTCAATTTCGTGCATTTGTTACTTGTAAAAGACAAATGAAAAAGAAAAGGCAGGAAATTCCTAGAGAGAAGAGAAACACGTCAGAGGTTTAGACCAACAACTACGAACGCTATCCACAGAAATCCCATGACCCAGTTTCCAGTATTCCATAGCAAGTAGTCCATTTTTGCTACAACTTGGTCTTCAAAGAATGCACGCAAAATTAGACCAACGTATTCTTCTGTACCGAAATACCCTGTGCCCCCTCTTCCACTTACAACGAATAATAAGGTTCAGATTGTTTAAGAGAGAGAACAAAGGAACTAGGTTTTAAAGATAACAGTCAAAAAGTTTCATGAGATACTGATTATAAATAAGTTCTACCTGAAACAAACTAAATCTATCTATGAATCAAGAACATCAATACTAATCACCGAGCACAATAAATAACAAAAATAAACAAACCCATGTTTTGTTGTTTTTGAAGGTAAAAATCCGTGATTTTTTATGGAAATAAATTAAGAATCATGAAGTTAAATAACCAAACATTAGCTGAACACCCCAGTTTCACAAACGGAAAACAACTAAAGACTTCAACTTTCTTCAATAATTGATCTTAAAAAACTTAAACAGAGCAAGAAATTGCACTTAAATTTGATTTTAACACTTACCCATGTTCTTACAAAAGTAAAATAAGCAAAGAAATCAAACTTGCTACATACCACACCAGACCAATGCACAAAAACCAGAAACACCCATCGATTCAAAGATTATCAGAATCCATGTTAGCTCATAACACAACCAAGTTAACTTTGTACGAAATCTGTCTCCAGCTTACCTTAAGTTTCTTCCAAAGCTCTGAGGTTTCAGTAGTTGTCTAAGCTTGAGATCCTTAAGAGAGAGAGAAAGAGAGAAATGTGTAAAACGATGCCATGGAACACTGCTCTATTATGAACTTTTATTGGCGAGTCTTCTCAGTAATTGTCCCCCCAAAGTCCGTTTTATTTACATGAGATACCACACAAACGTGTGCATAAAACTATTTTGAGATTTTCCTTTTCCATATTTTCCTATAAATTTTCTTAATTTCCATTTAAAAAGAAATAATAATGTTTTAACATAATATGTTAATTTTATAAAAATATAAATAATCTTTTAATATGTCTTACCTTATATTCTCTTTCTTAAAAGACATAAAACTTTTATATATTCTAAAATTTTTTAAAAAACTCTTTTAATTTCTAATTTATCATAAAAACTAGTAAAGGATCGCAGAAGGGCAATCATTCATTCTTATTATTAAATCAGCATTCTTAAAACTAAAGAATGGGGCAAAAAAAGGGAAAAATCTCTCCGTTCCTAATTTTGCTATAGTTGGATCATCCGAATCACAAGAATCTCTAGTTAGAATGTGATTCTAACTCAACACTTTTTGAGAAAAATTACTTTTTGGAGAGTTCAGTACAATGAAAATTGTAATGTTTGGGGAGTTATTTTAATTAAAAATAATCACAAAATATAAATAATACATATACTAATATAATAAACTCAATTTAACTCTTCAATTAAATTCAAATTGAATTAATAATTAAAATAAATTATTTATTTAAATCATTTTTAATGATTTTTTTGTCGGTATAATACATTTAATTTTTTATTTATATTTTTTTAAAAATTTCTGTTACTTAAACGTAACACATTTTTTCTATTAATAGTAAACTATATGTCAAAATCTATTTATTGTTAAAATTTTCCAAATTCAGAAACAAATAAAAATTGTGGACGGCAGCATTGCCTCCAAGTTGTAGTGAAGCGTTAAATTTTGTGGGGACCATCGGTTAGCGCGTGCACGCACAACAACTTGGAAGAGGCAATATATAAGAAGTCCCAAGTCTAAACTACTTACCACCTTCTTCGAAGTTGATGAAGTATTGGAAAATCAGAATCTATGGACATCTCTGTCCAAATCAATTCAAAGTTCAAACCGAGTTTGAGCACCCTTGACCATTTGTATTAAGCTTGTGTCTTGCGAATTCAACTCGCTGTGTTTACTAAATTTTTACTTATTTAAAAATAAATTAATTTTAATAAATAATATTTATTATTTAATAATATATTTCTTAATTAAACTTAAAGAATCTTTTGATTTTACTTCTACTTTTTTATTGTAGTTTTCAATTTCTGTTTTCAATTTTTTATTTCTGTTTTTCTTTCAAATAAAAACAAAAACCTGTTTAGTTGTTAATATTAATGAAGCTGTATTTTTATCACTGATAACAATTATATTTTAGATAAAACTTAAAAATAAATTATTTTTAATTAAATAAATTTATTTAAACTCTTATATAATATTTATTAACAAATTATTAATAAAATTATGTTATTTTAATAAAATAAATATTTTAAATTTTATTTATAAATTAATATTTATTTGAAATATATTTTAATTATTAAATCAAATTTTGTTTGAATATTTATATATTTTTAATTTAATTATATATAATTTAGTTATAAAAATTAAATAAAATTAAATTATTCATAATTTTAATTTATTAAATATATAAATATAATGTTGAATTAAACTATTAAAAATTAAAAATTAAATAATATATATGCAAATGACAAAAATTGAAATATAAAAAACAAAAATAGGAAACAAAAATACTTTTTATGGTTTTCATAATTTTTAAAAACAGGAAGAAACTAAAACCAAAAATAGAAACTAAAAACTCAAACAAACAAGATTTTTTACTAAATTTGAAGACAAAAACAAAAAATCAAAAATAAAAATGGAAATAAACACCCCTAAGCTTTTAATTGTTTCCTTTCTCCTTAATCAAAACGGAGCTGAAGGAAGTATCCAAAACGGCTATGTGGATGTATAATAATTTATCTTAGGGTTGATAACAATAATGGACTTATTAGATAATTGACACTCTTCAGTCCACTAAAATTCATTTGGTTTTTTAATGTTTCCATGGACAATATAACCTTATATTTGTTACAAATTAACTTTTATTCTCCTATGGGTATTCATAAATTTGAGGAATTCACCTACCTATGCCTTTACTCCTATATGAATGCAGAAGTGTTATGTGCTCTTTTGGTGTGTCCTTATATGAAAATTTTGCATATTTTTACCATAGGAATCATGTCTTCTAGGTTTAGGTTATGAACCATATATATTATATACATGGAATTTCTTTTAGCTTTGGATATAGAAGATGATGCAGGAGCATTGAAGTTTCTATGCCTATAATTGGAGTCCGTATGCTCACATTATGCCATAGGCAATGGCTTAACAATATGTATATTATTTTTATTACATAAGATTTTCTTATCATTAGATGATGTACTTCTATAAGTGTAATCAATTACATGCTTATCATTTAAAGTTTTTTTGGGACAGAAGATGCATTATAGTTTTTCACCTACTCAATTGAAATCATAAAATGATGCTCTAAGGATATTTCTCCTTTTTCAATACATCATTCTCATGTAATAAACATGCTCATTTTCATTGCCAACAACCACACTCTTAGATTATATAAGGTCATACACAACATTTCAATTGCTCATCTCAATCAATATGCATCAAAAAGTTTTTGAGCTTCTTTATACTTGGAAGATATTTTCTTCATTTTTATGCTTATAGCCTCTCGGCATTCAACTAACTCATCATATGAAAGATTAATATCATAATTATTATTATTATCATCACAAGAGATTTAGCAATAGGGTAGCTTATTATTATTGGATATAAAGCACAAACTTTGCATAATATTTTTTGTTTCTTGACTTTAAGAAATAATAGTGTCATCTTATTAAGCCTTTAAATTCTTTCTTCTTCTTATTTAATTACTTTTCTCTCTTAATCTTTAATAATTTCTTAAATTTCTTTGCTATATTTATATCATCCTCATCACTCTCATTTATATACGTCTTATATATAATGTTCCTCCTCCTTAAAGCCTTTAAAAATCACACCTCTTCTTATTAAAGTAAGCTCTTTTTCATGTAATTCATTCATCTACATCTCATAGGTCAGTGATTAGATTGGCTCTTCCAATGGTATGGTCCTTAAGTTATTATCTTTATTGTAGGTCGTGTTCTGTATTGAAGAGCATCGATAATTGTCCTACCTCATTTGTCTTCTTTGTAGTTGTGATTGCATCTATCAAGGTAAGTTGTGCAACTAAATAATGTCTACAATGTGATCTATTTTGTGTTGTTCTTTGCAATTTTACCTATAATAATGGTTGATGTGATTTTAGGCTGGGGTTTAATAGTCTAAGTATTTATGTTTGGGCATTGTTCAAATTGATACATAAAGACTTGAACTTGTAGGTGATTAATTCAAAATTAGTATTGACATAAGAAATTCACATAATTGACGTGAAAATTCTTTACGTAATAAACCCTTAGGATGGTATATAGGCTGAAAATCATGATGCAATTCCTATGAGGCTTGTCGGTGAAAAATTTCACGAGTCTAGGAGTCACAACGAGAACTTGCTTTCTCAATTCATCTAATGTAACAATGCCACATACTATAGTACTTGTTTAAAATCAAACTTTGTAAATAAACTTGTGGGTGATTAAATCAAACTTAGTATTAACATAAGGAATTCACATAATTGACAAGACAATTCTTTGTATAATAAACCCCTAGAATGGTATATAGGCAAGAAACTCGTGATATAACTCCCATGAGGCTTATCGGTGAAAAATTTCACGAGCTTAGGAGTCACAACGAGAACTTGCTTTCTCGATTCATCTTGTCTAACAATGCCACGTAATATAGTGCTTTTTTAATTTCCACTAATTTTATTTATTGTAAACCAATTTCCACATTTTTATTTTAATGTAAAGTTTGAAAAATAATATGTAGGTTCTTTTTCTACTACTTAATGTCACTTCCTACAGGATATTGGTTGGCAAATGCTTTATCACATATGTGGTCCATCAATTAAATCAATATATTGATAAGTCAAGTATAGTTCATTTGTAGGTTGCTTATATGGTATTAAGATATATTAAGGATTATAAAGATGAAAGCCTTATCTTTCATAAAAAAAATTCTTCTACGATTGTAAGGTTCTTTTGACTTAGAATGTGGTCATTGTCTCATCACTAAGGTGGAATTGGTTGTGATTGAGTTATCTAATTGTGAAATCATACGGTAAGATAGGTTGGTTTCAATTTGGAGGGGAAATGGTCAGAGACTTGTAAAAACTTTAGAAAAATGAAGGATCCAATAATGTGTAAAGTAAAGATTAAATGTTCTTTAAGATTAATATGGATACTATTGTAATGATTATTATATCTTACTACGGTCACTTTTTTAAATAATAGTTTTGCATAAATGAGTAATGCTAATAGATCTTCGATGTATACACAATTAACACCTGATGGTTTCATTCATCTTGAGTTTGTTAAAGGAGTTGAAACTTTTATCACTATTCATGTTCTCAACCTGCATATATGGATGGTTCAAAGACTAGATGCCCATGTAAAAGGTGCAAACATATTCGTTTTCTTCCTATTGATGAAGTGAATCTCCATTTGTTAAGAAAAAGGTTTGTTCAAAATTATTTAGAGTGGATACGACATGGGGAACCATTAATTTGTAGCATTTCAAGGGGGTAATGAAGTAAACTCGGTAATAAATGTGGATGGGTTTGAAAGGGGGATTGGATTTATAACAAATAATGTGGGTGCAATTGAAAATCCTTACATCCAAATGTTTTATGATGTAGTTGGTTATACCTTTCAAACAAATATAGAAAATCTTTAAAAAGAACCAAACCCACATGCAATTTTTTTTACTTACTAAAATCAGCTAACCAAGAATTATGGTTAAATTGTGAGACAATGACTCAATTATCTTCAATTGCTCGAATATTGAACACAAAGTCTTAAGGGCATATTTCTGATTGAAGTTTTGATAAAATTCTTACTTGGTACAATGAGTCATTACCTCCTGATCATAAAATGGTTGATAACTTTTTACAATATGAAGAAACTTATTAGGGGTCTTGGTTTGCCAGTTAAAAAAATTGATTGTAGCAACTTCGGATGTACGTTGTTTTAGGCATATCATGTCTAATTACAAGAGTGTAAATTTTTTAATTAATCTAAGTTCAAATTTAGAAAGTGTACTATAAAACAAAAATTAGCACCTTAGAAGGGGATGTATTTTTTCTCGCTAACTCTAAAACTTCAAAGACTATATGCCTTTGATGTTATTGCATCTTACATGAGATGACATAATGTATATAAATAGGAAGATGGAACAATGATCCATCTATCAGATGCACTTGTATGGAAACATTTCATTCACACCCATCTGAGTTTGCAGCTGAAAATTGAAATGTTAGGTTGGGATTATCGATGGATAGATTCCAACCTTTTGGTTAATCTGGCCAATAATATTCATCACGCCCAAATACAACTACTCCTTATAATTTGCCTCTATAGATGTGTATGAATGAGGCATATATATTCTTGACAGTGATTCTGTTAGGGCTTAGGAATCTAAAACATAAAATTGATATATTCTTACAATAAGTAGTATCTGAGTTGCATTATCTTTGGGACTTTGATGTGAAGACATATGATATGTCTCTTAAGCAATTTTTTGTTGTTGAAAGTAGCTTTGATGTGGACTATTGGTGATTTTTTTGCATATGCTATGTTGTTTGGATGAAGCACAGTAAGGAGTCTGCAATAATACTTCTTCTATTACTACGTTTCACCTATTATTTTGCTTCGTCTATTATATCGCTTCATCTGTTGTTGCACTTTTTCTGTTGTTGCGCTTCATCTGGTGTTGCACTTCGTCTAGTGTCATGCTTCGTCTGGCGTTATGCTTCGTCTAGTGTCGATATATCGTCTGTTGCTGACGTATCGTTTGTTGTAAATATATCATTTGGCATTGACCGCGCACCTTCTGAGTTAACTAAGTATTATTTACATTTTTTTGCATACTTAACAAACTTATCAAAACAGTTCATACATTTCTAAGATTATTATTATTTGATTGTCATCAAAATTAATAGAAGT
>JAOSBK010000204.1:4099246-4118122 GCA_027568895.1 Erythroxylum shatona
TATTTAATATTAATCAATATCAATATAACACCGTATCATAATTAAATTCAGTACCAAATGCGATACGGTGTTCTTAAGATTGAACATAATGGTCGAGCATCGACCCAATCACTTTTAACTCATGACTTGCTAGTAATTCTGTCAATCTGGGCTAAAATCATTCCGGATCGAATTGGGCTAAAATTGGCATCTATGTTAAAAAGTAAAAAAGTAAAAAAGTTAGAGCCCCTAAGTAACCATATGAGAAAAAAACAGTGAAAGTGATAGCCGCCGCTAGTGACTCGTGGCGGACATGTGCCTCTTAAAAAGCCTAATCGGCATCTGATTGGATGACAAGCAACTCAAAAGCTCTTATTGGATACTTCTCATATCCACTCTGCAACCGCCCACACGCATTCTCTTCTTCCTTTTTATTTCCCTATTCTTGACCTTTATTTTCCCGACAAATACGCAGAAAAAAGGTTACTGAACAGAAATACCCCACCGACTTTCCATTTTTGTTCAACATAAACCCTAACAGCGGAGAAGCTGCTATTGGTTTCCGATCACTGAAGAGATGTCGGAGAAGTTCTCGCCGGCACTGAGAATTGGAGATCTCAGCGACTTCATAGCACCGTCGCAGACATGCGTCGTTTCTCTCAACTCCAATTCCACCCTCAAGAAGCCCGCCAGGCCGCAGGTTTTTGCCTTCAACTGTTATTAAAGGAGTTTCTTTCTATGAAGCTTTTAGTTCTCGGTTTTTAACTTTTTATGGTTTTAATTTCGTATGAATTTTTTTCGATTTTGGTTCTTTTTTTCCCCCCCTGGCTGGTGTAGGTTTCAATAGATAATAAACAGCAAACTGAACCAGTTAAAATTTCTCTGAAGGATTGCTTGGCTTGCAGGTAATTTTATTTTTATGTATAATTTAATATCCGATAATTCAGTGTTTCTTGTTCTTAATTGCCAAAGTCGTCGTTTTTTTTATGAGGATTCCTTCTGTGTGTTGATTAATCTATGTTGGGTACTTGTTAATCGATGGTTTAATTTCCCATAATTCTATTCAATGATTAGGTGACAAGATGGTTATAAATGCTTTATTAGCTTCTTTTTTTTTTTTTGCAATAAATTTGCTGCTTTACTTGAGTTTGGCTACTGCCTATAGTCTTGTTACTAGGGCTTTCAATGCTTTCTGTAATGATGACCATGAAGATAATGGTAAAATTTTTAATGGTTACTGACAAAATGTACTTGCATAGTCATGTCGGCAGGATGGTTACTAGTCTTTTAATTAATGTGATTAGTCTACATTTTGCAAATAATTGGTCGGTTTTGCATTGCTAATAAAAGGGTTGAATTATTTTCGTGACATCGCAGTGGATGTATAACATCAGCAGAGACAGTCATGCTTGAAAAACAAGGTTTGGATGAGTTCCTTGCTAACATCAATAAAGGAAAAGCTGTTGTTGTTTCCTTGTCTCCTCAGTCAAGAGCTTCCTTTGCAGTCTATTTTGGCATTCCTCCAATTCAGGTACTAATGGGGCTTTCTTATTGATGCTGCGTATACTTGAAGATGAAATGATGTCCTTCAAATGTGGAGTCATGCATTTTTAATATTCTATTCTTTTCAACTTTCAGGTTTTTAAAAAGCTCACAACATTTTTCAAGTCCCTGGGAGTAAAGGCCGTATTTGATACAAGTTGCAGCCGAGACATGACACTTATTGAAACTTGCAATGAGTTCATTAGTCGATACAAAGAAAGTCAGTCAGTCGAGGATGAAAAAGCTACGACATCATTACCAATGCTTTCTTCAGCATGTCCAGGTTTGTTTTGTCCCTTAGCATAATACCCCCATTCCTGAAAAAAAGGGAACGATAACCCTCTTTGTGCGACTTCAAGAGTAGATGGTTGGAGAGAGCTGGAAAAAGCTGTGGAAAAACAAATACAAATATGCTGTGACATTCTTACATGTTGTGACATAACTGGGATTATAGAGTGAACAAGATTTAATGGGAGCTGCTTGACCTTTTCATCCTTCTGTAATTGTAGGTTGGATATGCTATGCTGAAAAGCAGCTAGGATCCTATATTTTACCTTACATTTCATCTGTCAAGAGTCCTCAGCAAACAGTTGGTGCTGCCATCAAGCATCACTTATGTCATAAAATAGGTCTTCGGTAATGATACAACCTAATCTTTTCTTTCCAATGTTTTTGTGATGTTCATTTCTAAATGATTTTTCATCAAGCTTAACTTTTTGAATCATCTAATTCTTGTCCTTTTGACAAGAGCAACTGATTAAAACTTTTTAACAGAGTCTGTGATAGGCTCAAGTTATACTTTGATAACTTATGTTACTTCCTAAAGCAATATAGACATATATGAATGTTGTTGAATGCAGTATGTGAGAAAAATTCTAATGGATGAAAACTAATTACTAGGCCAGATGAGATTTACCACGTGACTGTGATGCCTTGTTATGACAAGAAGCTTGAGGCTGCGCGAGATGACTTCATTTTTGAAGCAGAATCTGGTATTAAACTTCCAGAAGTAGATTCAGTTTTGACGACTGGAGAAGTATTAGACTTGATTAAGGTAAAGCAATTTGTTAAATCCTTTTGATTTCTGTGATCTCTCCCCTTAAGAGCTATATTCTAAATGATAAGTACTTTTGGTCAACTTTTGCAGTTAAGGTCCGTGGATTTTGAGGCTCTAGATGAATCTTCTCTTGATAAAATGTAAGGTCTTTCAGTTATTCTTAAGAATTGTTACCATACATGTATCCTGGAAGTGTCTGTTGAGAAATGATGTTTGGTGACATTCCTGCAGGTTGACAAATGTTGATGAAGAGGGACATCTATATGGAGTGCTTGGAAGTTCTGGTGGCTATGTGGAAACGGTATTTCGGCATGCTGCTAAATCACTATTTGGAATTGAAGTCAAAGGTCCATTGCCCTTCAAGACGATAAGGAATACCGACTTCCGTGAGGTGATTCTTGAAGTAAGACATTCTCTTTAATTCTCTGTCATTTGATCATTTCCTAACTATTTTTACATGCATTATCTAGAAGTATAGTTAGTTGTTGATTTGCGCATGATTAGCTGGAGATGGAAGGATCTGAGTTGGTTTTCCTACCCAAGCCTTTCCCTTTCCTCATTGATGTGAATATAAGCCTAGAGTAAAGTTTAGCCCACATGTATAATGTGAAGCTCCTGTATACAACATGATGTGGTACATCTTGTATTGCAGGTGGCTGATTGTTACTCTTAAACGTTGTCATGAATCATCTTGTACATCTTGTATTGCAGGTAGATGGAAAAGTTGTGTTGAAATTTGCCCAATGTTATGGCTTCCAGAACCTGCAAAATGTTGTAAGGAAAGTCAAAATGCGGAAATGTGACTATCATTTCGTGGAAGTCATGGCATGTCCATCAGGTTTCTTTTCTGTCACATGCACTTGCTTGCAAACTTTCTTGGACGAATTACTCCACACGAGGCGTGACCATCTATATTTTTGTTTAAGCAGGTTGTTTGAATGGTGGAGGTCAAATCAAACCAAAGCCAGGGCAATCTCCAAAGGATTTGATTCAATTGTTAGAAACTGTTTATATGGAAAATGTAAGCATCTCTTGAATTTAATGGTCTCTTATTTCTTTGAAACTTAATCTTGTACTGGTATAAATACTGTGGAACATGCTGTTATTACCGTTCTATTTTCATATCTTTACCTTCCCTATGTGCTTGTGCTGAATTTTTTGATATTCAAACATCTTATCATAGAAGATATGCAAGTTGATCACTTATTTGCTGGTTTAACTAGTTGACTTATCCGAGGAGCTCATGTACTTCGGTTCTTGGAGATTGCAAGTTCCACGGCATTTGTTTGTTGTATTGTGTGATATTAAAACATTTTCTGATGACCACGTAGGAGAGGTGTTCCATACTGATTTATGGATTCAATGTCTACTAGAGGTTTTGAATGCACAATGCTTCACATGACTACGGTCAATTGGTTGTCAAAATGGCCTTGAGTTAAAAGATGCAGAATGATCTGCTACATGCTTGCCTGATCTGCTTAAACCTTTTTCCAATTCTATCCTTATGCTTGTTTTCGTTGTCCTTGCATTATCATAGAAGTTATATGGTTTTGACTGTTTGTTCAATTTTATCTTTGTAGGTTTTGGTTGCAGATCCTTTTGATAATCCTACAGTTAAATGCATGTATGAAGAGTGGCTCGAACAGCCTGGTTCAGAGAAAGCTAAAAAGTATATACATACAGAATATCATCCTGTGGTTAAAAGCTTGACTGTTCAATTGCATAATTGGTGATGGCTTTCAGTCACCACCTATACAGAAGGGCAAATTTCCTGTTGCTGGCTAACCTATGGCTTCTCATAATCCAAGTTATCTCTGTGATCTGAAACATTATATGCCTTAATATGTGTCGTTCCTTCGTGGGGTTGCCTTTTGAGGGGTTCCAATTTTGACAGACTAAAACACAACTCCTGATGTATCGTATTGATCTTGTAAATGCTCTATACATAGGCTTCTTCTTAGATAGGGAATACAAATTATTGCATACACATTGTAATCTATGTTCTTTTTCTTCCCTTCTTTTGGTCGAAGGGTTCAAATAATGTTCTCTGAATCCACGTAGAAGCTGTGTATTTTCAAGCTGACATACCAGTTTTGTACAATGGAAGGTAGTAGTTTGTCCCATGTTTTTAATACGTAGTAAACTTTGTCATGCTCTGTTTAATATTTGATGTTATGACGAATGGAGCAAACAAAGGCCGCCTCCGTCTGAAAATGGGTCTCTCGTGGGAATTCTTTTAAGTATTGCTTTGGCTTGGAAGAAATAGATTGTAAAAAAAGGAACCAAATCTGAACCAAGATCAGTGAATTGACTAAGTCATTGAACTAACCAAATAGGGACAAACAAATATGGAGCTGTGATTAGAATATTAGGCAAGACTTTGACTTCCATTCATACAACTTATCTTATGCTCCATCTTTGAGTCCAATAACAACACCCCCATGTTGTGATGCCCCTAAACTTTCAACTTTGTTGTGTGTCATCATTTGACTGCATAGAATTTTTTTTAAGGATTAATTCAACTGAGTAGTTGCAACTTTCATATTTTAAAAGTTTGGTTCAAGTGACGAGGTCACAATTTAATTCAGATTAATTCGGATTATCTTAAGATAATATCATTATAATGTAATAGATTATCAAACTTACGTATCAAAACGACGTTATTTTAGACAATAAAATCAGAATGACATTGTTTTAAGAGAAAACAATTAAGGTCATTGAATATTATCCAAAAGTTAATCAATTTGCTAATGAGTTATTAATTTAGTGTTAGGCCAAACATACCGATTCGGTAATTTTAGTGTAATAGATTCTTAAACTTACAAATCCAGTCAGATAATGATATCGTTTCAAAAGAAACTTTTCAGGTTGTTTAATGTTGCGAGTCAATTTTCAAGCTAACCCCTTTAAGTCCTGATCTGAAAGTCATCAATATACTAATGATTACAAATATATTGATTTTGTGTTAGATTAGACCACAATTATCATTCCTCGTTTTAGGAAAAGAAATAGAAAATAAGTGATAAATTTCTAAAATATGAAATATTAAAAGACACCTGTTAATCAATCAGACAATCTTTAACCATGTCAAATGCATGCTCATCTTTTTAGCTTCAATGTTGCAGATTCAAGTACCATCTTTGGATTTAATTGATTACATTATAAGCTAAAGTATCTGATGCAAGAAGAATGGAGTTATTCCAGTATATATCTTCCAGAAATTTTATGTATCATTAACAGAGAGCTGATAGATAAAAAATGGAAAAATAATACATGATTTGAGCTAATTTAATTCAGAACTTGCATAGTCTCCATGGATTGGTTGGACTCGTCTTGTGAAAATACGTGAGGAGTGGGAACCAAATACAACGTTTCCTTTCTTCCAATAGTAGCTCCGGAGCTTTCAGTCATGTCCAAGTTCTCGGGTGTTGTTCCTTCTGGCAATTTCCAGTCAAAATGATACAGTAATTGAGCAATGGGAAGCTCAATGTTAGCCATTCCAAAGGTTATGCCAGGACAAATCCTCCTTCCAGCTCCAAATGGAAGGTACTGAAAGTGAAGTCCTCTGAAATCAACTGAACTATCTTCGAACCTCTCTGGCATAAAGCTCAGAGGTTTACGCCAGTACTTGGGGTCTCTTCCAATAGAGTAGGCATTCACCATCAGTTTTGTCTTCTCTGGGATTTCATACCCATCAATCACACAAGCTTCTCTGGTCTCTCTTGGAAGCAACAATGGTGCTGGTGGGTGTAGCCTCAAAGCTTCTTTGATCACTAGCTTCAAGTAGGACAATTGCTGAACATCTTCGTCTGTGATCTTTTCCTTTCCCTTGAAGACTCGTCTCACTTCAGCTTGTGCTTTTTTCAAAACTCTTGGATTTCTCATCATTTCAGACATCGCCCACTCTACTGTCAGTGATGAAGTGTCAGTCCCAGCCACAAACATATCCTGCATTAAGTGTGTCAGAAGTTAAGATTCAACTGAGAAAAGGACTAGAAAATCGATGTTCTGATAGAGGAAACTAACCAAGATGACAGCTTTCAAGCTGGTAGTAGTAATGGGACACTTCAAATTGCCACCCTCTTGAGATTTCAGAAGAACATTGACGAGATCATCATCTTCTGAATCAGCAGTACCGTTTTTTGAGTTCATCAGTTCCTCTTTATGGTCTTGTATGATTTCATCCAGTAACCTAGTCATCTTTTCTTGAATACGTTCAAGTTTAGATTTTATCCCACTAAGTCCTTGAACGAACTCCAATGATGGGAACAAATCAGCCAGGTCAAATCCTCCTGCCAAAGCTGTGGCCTCCCTCAACCCTTCGAGCACTGCATCTTGTAACTCCTCCGAGCAAGTATTGCCAAATGCTGTTCTACAGGTAACTTTGTTGGTGTACAAGAACACCCTCTCTGTGAAATCAAATGGCTTTCCTGCAGAAGCTCGAACGAATTCGAGGAGATTCGCAACCTCGTCGTGGCGAACTGAAGAGAAAGATTGAACCTTCCTAGGACTCAACATTTCTGTCACACAAATTTTTCTCATTTGCTTCCAGTAATCACCATAAGGAGAAAAGACAAGGTCTTGACCACCGTAGGTCATGATGCTAGAGGCTAGAACGTTAGGCCTCTGTGCAAAGGACACTTCGTGTGTCTTCAACACTTCTTCAGCTAACTCAGCCGAAGATACAACAACTGCAGAGATCTCTCCGAGCTGCACATGCATAAGAGGCCCATACTGCTTGGCAAGGTCTCTCAGAGCATGGTGAGGCGCTGAACCCACCAAATTGTACAAGTTCCCTATAAAAGGCAACTTCATTGGCCCTGGAATCGTCTTCTTCGGGGTACTATCCGTTTCAGATGTTGCACTGCAACACACCTTCACTGGAAGGCGATGAGTAGTTGCATGATTGGGGATAGAGACGATGAAAGCTGGAGCTCCAAGTTTGGATGAGGACAGAACTGGAGTTCCCATTATAGAAGGTGAAAATGTTTGTGATCCCAATTTAGAAGAGCAGATCGATAGAGAACCCATGTTTGCAGAGAAAGATATGCAACAACTCTGGTAAAAACTTGCAGGTTCTGGGATTTTCTTTGAATGATCCCAGCTTGCTGAGTTGTGAAGTAGCTAAGAACATCTTTATATAGAAACATGCAGAGTCCATTTCCTGGAAGCTTAGCATGCCAACTGTTGAGAGTAATTGTCAAAACCTGACGATGGTGATTTTAGTTTAATACTCCTGAACGTTGAAAACATGGACAATTAATTATTCAGCACATCTTCATTGACTAAGAATACAAAACAATTCAAATGACAGCAATTTCAATTAGTAATCAAATCAAACTAACTGCATTACCATCCTCTCCAGACTTCCGCAGTCAAATCCGATAATCATATATTATATATCGTATTAAAAATAACCAAGAATTCTTGTATAACTTGTAATCAACCAACCTATTGCACTGCATGTACGTTAAATCAATTAAAAATTTCAACCCCAGGATGGAGTTGAGTTGATAAGGGGCTCTCTTGGCTTAAGTGAGATAGCCAGTTCGAATCGTCCTTATGTTTGTAGCCATTTAAAACTTGGGATCAGAGTTTTGCCTCCCACAAAGGACCTACCTAGTTCAAGCGGGAATTAATCTAAGTGTAGATGACTTAAAGGTACCTTCTCATAATTAAGACCTTCCTAACATACCTCATGGACAACTAAAAAAAAATTTAAATGATCATTTTTTTTGTTGCCTACGAGCAGGGACGGAGCCATGTTTTCCCCTAAGGGGGCCATGGCCCCCCTTTTAAATATATATTTTTTAAAAATTACTTATATAATTAAAATTTTTAAAATTACAAATATAAGTGGCCCCCCTTTAAATTTTTTTTTTACAAATATAAGTAGCCCCCTTAAAAAAAATTTTAAAATTAAATTTTTTTTTGCATTTAGATGTTGATCCCCAGCCCCCCTTAGAGTTGAGTCTGGCTCCGTCCCTGCCTACGAGGTATCTTAGGAGGGTCCCAACTATAGAAAGACACTTTTAAGTCATCCACACTCAGACTAATCCCCATTCGAACTGGATAAATCCCTCCCAAGAGGCAAAGCTCTGATCCCAAGTTTTAAACGATTACAAACATAAGAACGATTCGAACCCGCGGCTTCACTTAAACCAAAACAATTCCTTATCGACTGCGCCGTAAGGTTAAATGATCAATATATTTAAAAAGCGTATTCAAATTTCCTTACTTAACCATGACGGCTGCTTGGCTGCTTTTAATATTGTTAAGCCGAAGTTTGTTGACAAGACATAGTTGAAAGAGACCCAATAAGAGCTTGTTTGATTTTCAGAGATGGCTGTGCTTAGTGCTTACTCAAGATATCATATATATATATATATATTAGTTGCCTACGAAATATTTTAGGAGGGTCTCAATTATAAAAAGACACTTTTAAGTCATCCACACTCAGATTAATTCTCGTTTAAACCAGGTAGGTCCCTTGCGGGAAACAAAACTCTGACTCCAAGTTTTAAACGGCTGCATACATGAGGACGGTTCAAACCCGTGACCTTATTTAAACCAGGAGAGCCTCTTACCAATTCACCTGCGCCCTAGAGTTATATAACCCCATGTATATAAAAATAGCATATATATTTTTATGTATGGGACCATTTAGAATGACGATTGCTTCATGTCTTTCTCCATAGGTGGTGGCCACTTTGAATTGCGATTGCTTACCCAACTGGCCAACATGGTATTATTTTTAAAAATACACTATATATTTTATATTAATCCTGATATTGACTTTAAAATTTAATAAATTTATATTTTTGACCTTAAATTTCTCCAGACTCCGCGCCTCATCAAGATCAGTCATTCTACGTGGGCTAATCTTTACAAGCTAATGTGTTTAATAATCCTGTTTATTACCAATTTCTAAATTTTAATATTCATTATACCCTAAAATAATACATATTAAAGATTATTTTTTATTAAGTTTAAATTATTTAGTTGTGATGTGATATAAACTAAATTTACTTCTCATATATTAAAAATTATGAAAATTTTATTTATTTTTAATTTAGAATACTAACAGTATTATTTTAAAAACTTTAAAATATAATAATGGTAAATTTTAATTTAATTTTTTAAAATAAATATTAAGAGAAAATTCTAAGCTTTTGCTAAAGAATTTAAGGATGTGACGGTGAATTGAGTTCATATACTTGAAAATAGGAATAGGAATGACAATGAGGTGAGTCCTGGGTCATTTCCCTTACTAATATATATTTTAAAATATAAAATATAAAATAACGTAATTTTTTAAATTGAGTCTAGATTTGAGTAATTTAGACATAGGCCTATATGAGAACTAACTTTTTTAAGATTTAGATTTAGATTTAGACTTAGGTCTAAAACTAACTTTTTTAAGGGGGTGCTTGTTTGGGGGTAATGAAAAAAAAAAAGATATGAGTATGAAATGAAAACTCATATTTGATATTAACAGAGGTAACATTTTTATTCCCCTATTTTCAGTAATACTCTGTTAGGATTCGTTGTTGGCTATACTCTATTCCCATTCTTTACTTACTATATTCAATTCTTATTCTTATTCTCATTCTCGTTATCTTTTGTAAACGAAACGTTCTCTAAATAAAATAATAATATTTTTCTTAAAATAATTAAATCTTAAATCAATTTGAACCAAAAGTTGACCCATCAACCGATTAAAAATAACTAAATTTAAGGCTCGGTTAAAAATTGTCATACCTACTTAGAAAATTTGCTAGCGGTGGCAACTCATTGTTTTGTCAATCATTACAACTCCCTCAGTCAAGCACCAATACTTGGACTCTGTTTTATTCGTGGATGAATAATTTCAGAAAAAATGAAAAAGGTTCATGTGAACCTGTAAATTTCTTTCCATTCATTTATAATCAATTTTGGTATGTTAGTATTCTTTCTCAACGATGTCATTCGGAAGAAAACTTGAACTTACAGCATATTGGCCATATGGTCAAAGTCTTCCCACATTCTTTATTTGATCGTGGAAGTACATCTTCTTAATAATTGAGTTTAATATGATTATGATCGTGACTTCACACCATCACGTTGATTGCAATTAATACAAGAGATTCTTTTCGTAAATTGAACATGTAACTTTTACGTTGAAAAAGAATAACTTTATCGATTACTTTAAGACTCATTTTTTTTTAAATAATAATAATAATAAATTTAATTTCAACATAGTTAAGTTTTTGTTAGTCTCTTTATAACTCTACCATTAGTTTGGCTTATATAAGATCATAATTAAGAAGTCTAAATTTATCAAATAGTGAAGAAGTTTTAAAAATAATTTACTTAAATATTGATTAAATATGCAGTTTGTAATTTAAAATTTCACAAAATATCAAAATAAAATATACTATTTTAACATTTTGGCCTGCTTGACAATTAACTGATTATATTAGTTGTTAGTTGATATCGGATTATTTAATCAACACATAACATTAGTTGTTTATTTAAGAATATTTGATAAAATTAATTGTTTAACATTAGCTGCTTATGTGTAAAGTTATTTATAATTACATGACTTAAAAAATTAATTTATAAAAACATAAGTAATATATCTTAGTATTTCTTTAAATATTTTCATAAGAATTTAGATTTAGCAAAAGAAGTCAACACCATCATTTAAAACAAATTTGATATTAATTCAACTTTAAAAATTAAAATTAAAATATTAAGTTTAAATAATAAACTTACCATCTCTATCTTTATCTTTATCTCTTTAAGTAATTTGTAATAATTTTTAGATATAATAATCTTTTAGTTCGTTAATTTATCAATCGTAGGAGGAAACCGCTCCTCATATGAGTATTTTCAAAATTAGCGGATTGAGTTTAATGCGCTGATTATCAAACATAATTATCAGCGGTTTGACATGATCAAATAATTAAAACCTTTCAATCCGTAAAAAAAATGGCTTATAAGATATTATCAACTAAAGCCTTTGTTCATATTGCAATAAGGACAGTTTTAAAAATAATAATGATAACTTATTTAAATATTTTATAAAACATTAAGGTGTCAACCACATTTTAACTATAGTGTATAAGTACTTGATATATGTATTAGTGATACATCACACATATGATAATTTTAAGGGAAAATCACTCCATTTTTTACTAAACCTTTACCGATATTGAAAATTTTAATTAACTTTAATTTTTTAAAAAATATTTGTTTCGATAAAAAAGACGTAATAAGGATAAATTTTGATACGTGAATCTCCTCTTTAACTTAAATTTTATCTTTTTTAAATGGAATAAACAAACATTTTAAACTAATATGTTACATTTTAAATAAGTTTAATTAAAACATTCAAAAAGATTTAGAAATAAAAAACTCCTTAATCCAAACTTTAATCACTCCTTTTAATGGACCTTCAGATTCAGGATACAAGCAATAGTCAATGGTAAACTGGGCCCAGTTTATCAACTACTATTTAAGATGTCTTCCCATAAAACTTCTGAACAAGGCCAGGAGAAGAAGATGTGATTTGTGCTTTCCATATGTTCATTACAAAATCTACCAGACAAGTTAGCTACACCCAAGTTGAAAGAGCTCAACTTTTGAAAAGTTGTAAGTTTATCCTGAACAGCTAGTCATAGGATGAAAGAAAAGGTATCTTGTTTTGAACCAGCTTGTATCAAGATACTTTAGCTCTGGTTGTTCTCATCATTCTTCTGCAGGTTTTGGTTAAGAAGACACCTAAAGAGGGTGCTTAGTCCAAATGGCTTTATCTTGTCAGGTTGGTAATTTGGCTACCAGCCTTGCATGAAGTTACAAAATCTGTTTGTATTCTCCCATTCCCCATTTTTTATCAATAAGCCCACCTTGTCTTCTGAAGAGAAGAACAGTCTTATGAAGCAGTAGGTATAATGGTCAATAAGCAGACCAATTGTCAAACCATATGGATTTTGTTGAACCATCAACCATTTCCAATTACCATCTTGATAGATTGTTGAAGAGCTTCCCTTATCTTGAAAATCTGCAACATGCTCCATGATGAATTGGTTCTATTCTTGGCTATCTATAAGTTTTTTCTTTTCAGGTTATAATTATGCACCCATTTCACACCAAACTTCATTGTAATTAAAACCCGATTTGTTTGCTGTAAGAGAACAATAACAATAACAACTTAGTATAAATTTTACAGAAACGTAAAATTTGAAGAGGTTAAATAAAACGCAATTTCGAATAATTCACAAGAAAAAAATATAAATAAAAAGAGTGGTATTATAAATGGAACGCTGACAAAAGGTTTGAAACTTTTTCTCGTAATTTATGATTTATTTTATAGATATTAATTTCGTTAAAATATGCAATAAGTAATAAATCAAATAATTCGACAAAAAATTGAAGACATTGAAGCATTAAAAAAAGGATAGTTGATGAGGAATGATTTATAAACATTGAATAACTTGATCTTTTTTATTTGATTCTAAGTAATTATCTTGTTAAATAACTATTTACTGAAAGACTTAGTCACTTTAACCATTATTAAAAATAGTTCTTTTTGAAATCAATATTATTAAATATTAAATATATAAATATGTATATATAAGTTTGTGGTGAGAATAGTATCAAATCAAATCTTCTGTTTTATTTTATTAAATTTCATCTACACATTTACGTGAAGTTTACGTAAATATGTAGATGAGATTTAATAAAACATTAACACATTTACGTAAACTTTATGTAAATATGTGGATAAACTTTAATATAACAGGAAATTTGAAACAAGAGATTTGATCCAAATAGTACATAATGTGTGAATGTATTGATAAGGTGGCAATTAAGCTATTCAGTTTCGGAAGTCAACCTTTGCAAGAGTTCTGCTGACCGTTACTTGCGTTGAAGTCTTCGGCTCTTCATTTCTTAGACTTGGATTGCCACAAATTGATTTCATTCTCAAATGCTTACGGATCTCTCTAATAATCTCTCTCTGATTCTCCGATGACATCAATGGCTGCTACCCTCATCGCCAAGTATGGAGTTCTGGTTCACGTTTTTTTCTCCGTCCTTCTTCACACCGTCGATGCTCGAGACACCGATTCTTGTCTGCCCTCTTCTTGTGGCAACATCCCCAACATCAGCTACCCTTTCCGGCTGCGAACAGACCACAAGAATTGTGGCAGAAAGGACTACGAACTTTCCTGTGAAAACAACCTTGCACTGGTACTCAACTTGTTCTCAGCCAAATATTATGTCCAAGCAATCAATTACAGTAACTATACAATCCGTTTGGTAGATGCCGGTGTTCGAGCTGATGATTGTTCCTCCGTTCCTCAACATTCTTTGAGTATATATGACTTTTACGATTTGGATACATATAGCTGGTATATACCTGGAAAATCGATTTATGCGCATGAATTGTTTCAAATCCTGGCTTTCTTGAAGTGCTTGAATCCAGGAAAGTTGTCACGTTATGTGGAGACTTCCCCTTGCTATAATGGTACTTACAGTGATGGTTATTCCTATGCCATGGTCGGCAAATTCACGCCATTAGAAGTGATGGATTCGTGCACTATAGAGCTGATGACGGTCACGTCTTTACCGTTAGCGGATGCTAATAATATCTCCGACAAGGATGTTCATCGAGCCCTGGTTTATGGGTTTGAATTATCATGGTCCGGTGCTCTTGTTGAACGCCCGGTGCTTCGTGGTGGTAATCCTGAGAGTATGTTTTTCTATTCTATCATCTTTTTGGTGGGTTTCAAGCTTAAACGTTCTTACATTTCTTGCCTTTATTATTGATGTTCTGCCATTTTCTGTTATTTACAGGACTGGATTCAGCAGGTGAAGGGTCATATACCAAATCATGGCCTCCAAGATCAACATCTAACCTGCAAAAAATGTGAAGAATTTGCTTAGTTAAATTTTATGTTTATATTTGATTAATCTTTGTGTTCTGCAGGTGTACTGACATGGATACGTGCTTTTCTTGGCATTTATATTCACGCAATCTTTGGTAAGAAACTGTCTTTGCCTTGCTGGATTATGAATGTTGCAACAGGGATTAGAACTTCTGTTAAGCTGTATTGTGCCTGAGTTCGGTCAAACAAACTATGTATTTTCACTCGATCCATCTTTAGGAAGTTACAACTTGCTTGAATCTGCCATGAATGACCACACTAGCAAGTCTGTCAATTTCTGCAAGCAGATTAGACATTTAATCATAATGGTAGCCATGATCATTGATAACTCCTTGTTGAGCACGGTTCTGGCCAAGGAAAAGTCACAATCTCTTTGATAAGAACTCAACACACCTTTCTGTTCTTTTCTTGCAGTTTTATTAACTCGTCTACCTGATCCCATTAGAAGTCGAATTCGGCATTACTTAGGTAAGCATTCACTTCAAGTATTGTTCTTAAAGGACAGTTCATTCTGAAGGCATAGAAGAATTGCAATCCTTGAGCCAAAATTGTTATATAGATGTTAATAGCAAACTAAAATGATTAAAGCATTGGTGTTGTTCTTATGGCCACTGCAAAAGATGCTTAGTGTTTCGAATTTATTCTCCTATTAGCTCTTCTTCAAATTTATATGACATAGTCATGAGCTTGTGGCTACTGCAATTAGTTAAACTTGCAACTTGTTCTGTATTTTGTATTTTGGATACAGATGGACAACTATCCGCTGATGCTCAAGGTAAGACTTGTTAATTTTCCATTTCTAATAATCTACATTGCAAAAGTTCCTCATGATTCAGATTAACATTACCAAATGACTTGCAACCATTTTTAATGAAAACAGTAATGATGTTATACTCTTCTGAAAAGAGAAATCCATAAATGAATTAAGAAATTCTGTTGTTTTCTCAAGGATATTGTTAGGAATCTCACATCGGACAACTATGAGAGTATTCAACAATTTATAATAATGTGCAAACCTCCTCCTCTTGAGCTAACTTTTGGGGGATAAGTTAGGCCTTTCTAACATGGTATCAGAGCCAGTTTATCTCGATAGTTTGGGACGGTGCCCGGTTATGTCCCTTTGCTCAATATGTCCATTAGATATTCAGTCCTGCTCTGGACTGAGGGGATGTGTCAGGAATCCCACATCGCAAAATTATGAGAGTATTCAACAATTTATAATAATGTGCAAACCTCCACCTCTTGAGCTAGCTTTTAGGGGTGAGTTAGGTCTTTCTCACAGATATATGTCCTAGAATGGTGGGTGAAGGGGACACGCAAATCGTTAGTTATCTTAGAACATCATGCATAAGAGTCAGACAAAAAAGAGTTTTTTGTTTGGTTTCTCTTTGATGCTAACTACATTTTTGACTTTCCTTGTACTTTCACTACAGAATTGCTCAGCAAGTTACCACCAACTCTCGGTAAGAGACTATAGTGGCAGTTTCTACTTTGTTGGATCCTGAAAGAAGAGTACCATATTCACCTCTTCCTGTATATTTATCTTGCAGGTCTGTTCTTCAAACACAGATACATAGTTGCTTGTCTTGGTAAGAGCTCCATCATTTTGTTGTGATGCAAAACAGAAATTGTTTGCTAGTTTTGATGCACAAAAAATATGTACTCTGGTATTGTTTTTCCGTCACAGCCCTATACCATGTGGCATTATTCTTTATTGGAGGTCCCTGCGTTGTAATCTTCTTGATCTATAAATGGCAAAGAAGGCACTTGTCCATGTATGATAATATTGAAGAGTTCCTGCAACGGCTTGGTGATCTTATGCCAGTTAGGTACTCATACTCAGATATCAAGAAGATGACCAGGAACTTTGAGAATATGTTAGGTGAAGGTGGCTATGGCTGCGTCTACAAAGGGAAGCTTCGTAGTGGCAGCTTTGCAGCAATAAAGATGCTGGGTAAGTCCAGAGCTAATGGGCAAGACTTCATTAATGAAGTTGCCACAATAGGAAGAATCCACCATGTCAATGTCGTGCGTCTCATCGGCTTCAGTGTAGAAGGATCGAATCATGCTCTTGTATACGGTTTCATGACCAATGGTTCTCTGGATAAGTACATATTTTCCAATGGAAATGTTAGTAACCACATCAGCAATGAGAAGTTGTTTGAGATCGCTCTTGGAATAGCTCGTGGAATCGAATATCTACATCGAGGTTGTAACATGCAAATTCTACATTTTGACATCAAGCCTCACAACATTCTCCTGGATGAGAATCTTGTTCCGAAAATTTCGGATTTCGGACTGGCGAAATTATACCCAACAGATAACAGTATTGTGTCTCTAACAGCAGCAAGAGGGACAATTGGTTACATGGCTCCAGAGTTGTTCTACAAGAACATTGGAGGCATTTCCCACAAAGCTGATGTCTACAGTTTTGGAATGTTGTTGCTGGAAATAGCAGGCAGAAGGAAAAATTTCAACGCTTTAGCTGAACATTCGAGCCAAGCATTCTTTCCTAGTTGGATTTATGATCAATACAGTAAAGAAAACGATATAGAATTCGCAGATGCCTCTGAAGAAGAAAGGAAAATAACCAAGAAGATGATTATAGTTGCTTTATGGTGCATACAGTTCAGCCCAAATGCTCGACCTTCCATGAACAACGTTGTAGAGATGCTTGAAGGAGAAGCTGAATGCCTGAAACTGCCTCCAAGACCTTATTCTGCAATGGATATGAACTAATAGAGACTACTAAGACATCAAATTATAGTATTCCTATGAGTTTTAGTGTAGAATCTAGAGATGGAAAGATAAGATCTAGTTAATAACTCAGATTTTGTCCTGCATTCATGCATAGAAACCTCAGACAAGGGAATGAATCATCAAAGTGAACCATCATATACAATAACATAATCACTGCAGAACCTTTTCAACAAGCTGTAGCTGTAGTTGCATAAGGGTTTCATGGTCGTCAGCTAGTTGCCTAAGAGAATGCAAGGTAAGGAGCCTAAAAAGTCCTGTCCTGCAGATTCAGAACTTTTTTAGCAGAAAAAATTACAATGTGGAAGAGAATGATTAGGGGAATTGGAAGCTACAATCTGTCTACTACAATATGTCGAAGTAGAAGAATCACAAGTCACATATCTTATACAGACAGAAGTGATCTCAAGCTAGAAAGTAGAACCCAAGAATTGAAAATGATCCAATATTATATTTGCAGATTCTGCAATGTGTCTATGGAAGGAAGTTTGAGATATCTCTTCAGTGATTTTGGTAGTCTTACTCTGGAATGATGGTATAAATTCAATAAGTTTGGCTCCTGAACTATATCTGATTGAGCTTCCAGTCCATTCTTGAATCATTCCAAAACAATGGTTGAAAAGTCAGCATAATAAAATAGTTTGTTAAGTATAATTAAAATAACATTATTTTTACCTTCAAATGGAGAATATGTCATTCAAGACAATTATCCGAACTAACATTAGCTCAGTAGTCTCAAAGGCAGATGATGAAACTAAATTCATTTGAGCTCAAGTCCAAACTGATTGTCAAACTTGTAATGTAAACCAATTTTAGGTGGAATCGAACCTGAAAGGCTGTTGGAGCTCAAATCAAGCAGTGTCAGCTTCTGCTAGTTTTGGACGGAACATGGTATTGACCCTCTTAGCAAATTTTTGTTAAGAATGAGCTTCATTTAGGTAACCAAAGTTTCCAAAACTTAGTGGAATTACATCCGTGAAGTTGTTCAAGATTTACAAGCTCCCCCAAGTTAGTTGGTATATCTCCCGTAATATAGTAATATGGACATCGAACAGCTCAAGAACAGTGAAGTTGGAAATCTCAAATGGAAGGCCACAGAGAAATGATTCATGTGCAGATTAAGAAGCTAAATTATGTAACTGGTTTAGTTTTCTCCAAGGCTCAGTCTAACTAAAGACTAGAAATTTGTGACACCTCTTGGAAATCCTTGTGATAATGAATTACCTATAAGCAAAAGCTTGCTCAACTTCTTTAACTTAAAAATATCTTCAAGGATTGACCCAAGGAGCTTGTTTCTCGAAAGATCAAGGATATAAAACTCAATGTAGTTACCAAAATAGGACGGTACCAAACACTGAATTACCCTATAGGAAATATTCTTGTCATGGTTAATGTTACCAAAGATGAACAAAGCAAGAAATTAAAGGTTGGTTTCTCCATTTTTTGGTTATCACCAACAAAACCTTGTTTTAATTCAATGGAATCCCTTTAGGTGGTTTTGGAAATAGTGGAAGATGGTGATTGTGATAGTAATGGTGAAATTGAAAGTCCACTATAGGAGACAACATACATTTGTGAGAGGATTGTAGAGAGACAAGGATGCTTGAG
>JAOSBK010000204.1:4125004-4172892 GCA_027568895.1 Erythroxylum shatona
CCTTAGGTTCACAAGGAACTTCAAGATACAATGGCTCAACTTGAAGCTATTCGACATGAAATCCGAAGCATTTCTGTGTTGAATCCTGGTCCTGTGACTCGAAGGCTAGTGGATAATCTCCACAATACATCTCCTTCCAATGGTAGTCTTCAGTATCTTGTTCTTGCAAATTGTTTCTAGAGGGTAGCTTCTTCCAGTTAGGACTTGCTAATCTTTGTCAAGACAGATGACAATGCACCTGAAACTCCAGATTCAGATACTGCACCCCAAGTTACTGCTTATGGAGTTTCTGCTGAGCAAGCAAATGCGCAGAGTGTTTCAGCAACTACCATGTTCAAGGTTTTAGTTGGAAAAATTCTGGCTCTTGTACTTTCTTTTTTTCTTATTAATGTCTTTGTACTATGCAGCCTGTTAGTGTTAAATTTCCCTTCGTTTAAGCTTTGTTGTAATGCTAGGGTTCCAGTTCAAAAGCCTCAGATACGTCTATTATACACAGCCAAGCAACTGCATTTGCAAGGTTGTCTGAATCCTCGGCCTTGAAGAATGCGTCATCACAGAGTGGTCCAAATGCAGAAATACTGTTTGAAGATGCTAGTCTTGCTGATGTTTTGCCTGTGTCTGCTGAAAGGGCCGGTTTATTACCGAAGCGCAAGGGTAATGCTCTTTTCTCCCTTTTTATGTAATTATGATCCTTTTTGTCTTCATTGTGTTCACTTTATAGCACACTTAAGTGGATATCCCTATATTACTCTAGTTTTACCTATTCTAACATGGATTAAAAAGATTCACATAGTAGTGTGGTTGATGTTACCACATAAGAATTTGTAGTTCCTTGTCATACTGTAGTTTTTCCTATCCACGTATATTTGGAGACATCAGCATGATGATTCTCCAGATTCTCTACATCCATCTCTAGAAAGCTAGCTACTACTAAAAAACATTAATTGGTTAATCCTTATCTGATTTTACACTCTCTTCCAGCTTAAACTCAAGTAGCCAATGTTCTCTTCCTCAAGTTGTGACAATAAACACTGATGTAACCTATAGATTTATTACTGAAGTAAGAAGTTGCAGATGTTAGGTAGTGTTTTACCACAATTTTTTTGGTACAGTACTTGCAACCCATAAATTTTCTTTTTATATTAATTGGATATCAACATGGCTGATTTTGAGTTACTTATTGTTGGATTTTTCAATTCATTTGTTCTTTTCTCGTTATAATTCCTGCAGAAGTAATGTAGATTTTACCTCTTGATTTACAATTGCACCTTCCAGGTTTTTCTATTTTCTTATTTTGTGCTTCCTTTAAGTACTGTCAAACTGTTGCTACATCATAAATATGCGTCTTTATTGAATAACTTTTTAAAATCTTGATTATTGCATGATCAGTTGCGTTTTATTATTGATTATTGATGTTCTTGACATTTAGGTCAGTAATTCTTTTGTTGAACTAATTCATGAAAGTTTCACTTTTTGAATACATAATATTTTTATGTTGAGACAAACCTATGGGATATTTTTATGCTAAGAGAAGTCTATGGTTCATCTGTCAGATGATGTGAAAGGATCCGATATAGTGTTGGAGGCTATCCTGGAGGCTGAGGTGGCTCACAATGCGAAAGACTTTTTTGCACAAATCCCAGAATCAAATAAAATATGAATAAAGGTAATTTGTGGTCTATGTTTTTCACCATTTTCTTTGTGCATAAAAGGAGCATTTGCATATGATATATCGGAATATGCTTTAATACATTTTCTATGCTGAAGTGAAATTGAGAATGAAGCTTGAGATGATTTCGAGTTATTTTCAATAGAATGAGCAGTTTCTTTTAATTTCAGCATTTTATTATAAGGCAGATGGTTGCCTGTAGGACATGAGTTTCGGTGTAGAAATCTGCTTGAGACCAATCATGGTCAACTAGATTTGATGTTTTGTAAATTATCGGAAATTGTATCGGAGAGTTGATGGTGACAGTTTGGATGGTGTGTGTTTTCTCTTTATTACAGATACCCCCAGTTTAAGCCATTATTACCTCACAATGTGGTGTGTATCGAGAACCAATGGGCTTCCATTTGATGGGTGCTAATGAAAGTTTCGTTAGTTCCTATAACTATTATGAACGTTATGCGATGATACAAAGAAACTGTTGGATGGGTTCCAGACTTCCAGTGTCCTGTTTGCTGTGAAGAATAGGAGATATACTTTCAGATGAACTTCCATTGGACACCATAAGATCATAGCTTTTTGTGACGGATGCTGAAGGGAGGCAGTGAAATAGGAGATGTACTTTCAGATGAACTGACTCTTTCCTTTTCACTTTGATTTACGTTTCAATTTCCAATTACTTTTTACTTTAAAATGTATAAGAATTTTGTGGATCTATAAAGTGGATTCCCCAGAGAATCATCTTGTCATGATATATAATGTGTTATAAAAGGAATAAACTGTTCCTGCAAAAAGTCGCTGAGCTAATTTATCTGTGTCATTATCACATTCAGTTTGAAATTTCGTAGTAAAGTAAGATCTTGAGAGGTTTAATAATACATAGCCTTATCCTTATAGCTAATTTAACAGCAATAGGAACAATATATATGTACTTATATACTATTCCTTCTAAAGGTTGCGGAGCTAAGGTATCGTGGTCGTTTTTTTTTTTACAAAGGAAAGCTATCGAAAATATTACATAATCAATTTAGGGAAAACCATTCCTCACATATTTTTGATAAGGATGGGATGGCACCTTATGGGTGGAATATCAAAATAAGTAATCCCAAAATTAAAATGACCTGTGTAATTAACTGATCAGTTAGTACATTTGTTGCTCTCTTGATAGATATGTCGTTAAAGAATAGTCTAGTTTAAAAGGTCAAATGGGACAGAATTATAATGCCAATTAAAATAATAAATCAACTTTTTGTTATAGACCAATTTAATTATATTATTTGAGAAACAAAAGGTCAAAGTGAAAATTGAAAAGTCAAAACCATGTTTGAGCTTGTTTCCGTACTCTCGGTTTGCTCTGTTCGGCAATTGTCACATATGGCAAAACAAAACCAGTCACTTTCGCCAAGCAGCCCACAGTCTCAGTCACCGCAAGCTTAATTAAGCCAAAATCCTTAAAAGGACACGAGTTCTGAGAAACTATAAGCCTTATTGAAGCAAACCTGTTATGTCTCTCTGGGGCTTACATCTAACCAACATGTTTGTTCTGCCAAGTTTGGAGCTTTCACTCACAGACGCGTAATCCTGACAAAAGACGAAAATTTGAAAGTTACCCATTGAAACTCGTTTGTGGAAGATGCAGCTTTCCTTGCCAATTTTGCAATTTGACGACTTCCGAAGGAATTTTGACCACTAGGGTTTTGGTTCACCTGCTTGGGCTATAAATATCCGTCTGTTCTTGCTCTTGTTTATTGCCTGGGAATTGACTGTAGCAAGATGCATTAGCTTTCATCTCCATATATTCTCAACATACACAGTTGCCCGTCAGCGAACTAAGCGTAAAGAAGACATGGGTCGTTCTCGTGGGAACTTCCACTCTGCTGATGAAGACCCCACACAGAGGTTTGTTCCTCAATTTAGTTATTTGAGCTGTTTCAATGTTTAAACATGCTTCTTGTTTAATCGTTTTTGCTTATGTGCGGTTCTTTAAATGTTCACAGTTTTTTTTTTCTTTTTCCTATTCCATGAAATGGGAAATTGGAAAGGTTGTGACTTGTAGTTCAATTATGAAAGATTCGGAGATTGTGAGATGCATTTTAGGAATTGAAGTTTTCTTAACATGTATCCAACGCTTCTGTTAGTTCAATGACCTTCCTTTTAAACAATCGGCCCTCTGTGTTTATATTTATTCTTTACCTCCGTATTCTTACTTTTTCAATTGAAACCGTTTTCCACATCTCATTTTTAATTGAAACTGTTTCTTTCAGTTCACTTCCATTAACTTCTTTTGGCAATTCAGGTCAAGAAGGAAGAAGAATGCTAGCAGCGGTGAAAATTTAGAGTCTTCATCTTCGGGTACTTTTTTTCGCTTCCGCAAAGATTGTGAGAAAGGATACTTCAATTGAGTATTTAACTTCAGAAAAAGTTGTATTCTATGAGGTTTAAATTTTAGATTATAGTTCTATCTTATCTAGGAGCCTCTGTTTAGAGTTCTGTTTAGTGTAGTCTATCAGAATATATAACTCTGATTGGTAAATTTAAATAAAGGCTTAAGAAAATTGTAATTGTGTAAAGATGAAGATAATCTTAGGTTTTCCATTTGAGGTTTACTATTTTCTGTTATCAAAATTTTCTTCTCTGTTGTCCCCTTAAATATTTCCTTTTCCTAATCAGGTCAAGGAACAAGTGATGGTAAGAGGGCTTTATACCATTGCAACTATTGCAACAAAGATATAACAGGAAAGATCCGCATCAAATGTGCTGTATGCCCTGATTTTGATCTATGCATAGAATGCTTCAGTGTTGGGGCTGAAGTGACCCCTCATAAATGCAATCACCTTTACAGGGTTATGGTTAGTCTCTTTTCTTGCTCCTAACTTGTTTAGTTCAGAAATTCTGCGTCTAAAATGTATGGAAATTTGTTCTTCATTTTTGCAGGATAATTTATCCTTCCCTCTTATCTGCCCTGACTGGAATGCAGATGATGAGATACTACTCTTAGAGGTGATTTTATTTCTGTTTTTCTTAAAGATGGTTCATTCGATGGAAGTTTTTCTGTGAGAAGTATATAACATATGTGCTTCCTCTGATTTATGTAACTTTGGTTCTAGGGCATTGAAATGTATGGCTTGGGAAACTGGGCGGAAGTTGCTGAGCATGTGGGGACAAAGAGCAAAGAGTTGTGCATTGAACACTATACAAATGTTTATTTGAATTCTCCAAACTTCCCTCTGCCAGTATGATATTGTGTCTTGTTCAGAAAGTAAAATTTTACCTTAAAATGTGTTCGAAACATTGTGTTGTTGATTTTTCTTTTCTGTAGGATTTGTCTCATGTTGTTGGAAAAAACAAAAATGAGCTTCTTGCCATGGCCAAAGGGCAAGCAGAGGACAAAAAAGGTACATTATGACACTTACTATTCTCCATTTCTCTTTCTTGGTCTGGACTTTCAATTCTCCACTGAGTGATTGGAATGCCTATAAACTTTCCCCACAATACGGTAATGGATTCAGTTCACTATTACCTTGTATTAAACAAGAAATTGTTGACTTATGAAGCAAACCTGCAAATATCCTGATTTGGCTCAATTTTCTGTTAATTGTTGTCTTAATTCTCTACTTCATGAATTTTCTTGTTAAAATTGTTCATGACTTGTAGGGTCTTCGTCACTTGGGGAGCATGCAATGAAGGAGGAATCTCCATTTTCTCCTTCAAGGATTAAGTATGGGTGTCATTGTTTCTTATATGTGCATTATTTACATAGCTTATATACCTTCTTATGCTAGATTTATTTTCAATGGATACAGAGTTGAAGAAATGCATAAAGGTGGTCCCCCTAATCGTTTACCATCTGCAGGTGTGTTGGCTTATCATTGCAAATAGCTGCAGATGTTTCATTCCAATTTATAAACTTGTTTATGAACTAGTTGTTCTGCCTAGGTTTATCTTTCCAGCTTTTGCTGCAGTTATGAAGACATTGGATGCATCGATTTAAATATAATTTATGATGCACAATGTTATGATCTTGTTGAACAATATGTAGGACCTCTATTGTTGTAGTATAGCTAAAATGGAATGCACAATGGCATTTATGATGTTATGTGTAGGAGATGTCTGAAGATGTATCAATCACATATGACATTGTGCTTCATTTGTAATGCTATAGACTGAACTGGATTTATCTTAGCCATTGTCATTTGTTCACTTGCATACTTCTAGCTTATAAGTCAAGTTTGTAATATATACAAGTCTGCATATATGATGTCAACTGCTTGTAGCAATTTCACTCTAGTTCTGATGAAAGCATTAATTTTGAGTCAATCATTTTTATTAACACAGCTGACACTCAGACCGAAAAGGATCCTAAAGGGGAAAAACCATTGTCTTCTGTAAATGAGGGCCCATCTATAATTGGGAAGAGTGGTTATAACCCAAAAAGGCAGGAATTTGATCCTGAATATGACAACGATGCTGAGCAATTGCTGGCTGAGATGGAATTTAAAGATGCAGACACTGAAGAAGAGCGAGAGCTCAAATTGCGTGTGCTCCGAATCTATTCAAAGAGGTTATTCCATAACTTGATAATGAATTTGCGGTAAAAATGAGAATTGATAAACCAATATTTTTGTGGAGAAATTAATAACTTGCTTTTGTATCTGCATAATGTTGCGTTATTGATATTTGCTTTTCATTTATGTTGATTGATTTTGACAGTTGACAGCTTTACTAACAGGTTTATTGCATGTAAATCTAAACTATTTTGCTTATATGATTTGGCATTTGCAGGCTTGATGAGAGGCAGCGTAGGAAGAATTTCATATTAGAAAGAAATTTGCTTCATCCAAGTCCTTTTGAGAAGGACTTGTCTGCTGAAGAGAGGGAATTATGTCGGCGCTATGATGTCTTCATGCGATATCTTTCCAAAGAAGAGCATGAAGATCTTCTTCAGACTGTTATCACCGAGCGCCGAATGCTGAAAAGACTTCAGGAACTTAAGGTATATGATTCATCCCCGAGACTGCATCTATACTTACTGGTATATGATGCTCTGCTTTGGAGTTATTGGGCCTTATAAAACCTCTTTGTTAACAGAAAGTAAATTTTGTGGCATACTGTCTTTGTTCTGCATTTGTCTATAAAAATAAGGTGTGACAGTCATAAAAAGGAACTACTTCCACTATCGTGATGATCACTCATATGTGGCCTTATAAATCTAGAATTCATGTTCCACATGAAAACGTCTGACCGATTGTCATAACTGTGATAACACTGCAGGAAGCTCAAGCTGCAGGTTGTCGTTCATCAGCTGAGGCAGATAGATACCTGGACCATAAAAGGAAAAGAGAAACTGATGAAAATCCCAGGAGAATAAAAGAAGGTGCTCAACCTGGTCCAAGCAATCAAGGAAATGCATTCTTGGCTTCAGAGTCTGCCGGCAGGGATTCAAATTCAAGACCTGGACAGGTCTCTTCAAGCAATGCTAATGATTTGGACATTACCCAATTTTCTCAGATACAATTACTGTCTGAAACTGTAAGTGGTAGATTCTTATTCTGTGATTTATGTGTACATATGTGGCTGATTGTTTATTAGCTATAGATGTATTTTTCCTAGACTGCTGTTTGTGTTGGCAGTTAAAATGATTAATGACACTTCTCCAGTACATACATTGTTTAGATTCCTTAGTTGCAGTTTTATGCTTCACTTCATATACTTTTTTTAGACCTGATTATTTCTATGTTGTGGCAGGAAAAACGCCTATGCTCTGAGATCAAGCTTTCTCCACCTCTCTATCTTAAAATGCAAGAGGTGATGACGAAAGAAATCTTCAATGGCAACGTTGCAAAGAAATCCGATGCATACCCCTTATTCAAGATTGAACCCATCAAAGTTGATAGAGTTTATGACATGCTTGTGAAGAAGGGGATTGCTCCGCCATGAAACTGCTGCATCCTTGGTCTCAGTCAAACCGTAGAAGTTTTCTTCATTCTATTCATTTTGCTTCAGAGGAATGAACACTTGGCTTTACTTTAGCTTTACCTCACACATGAAGCATCAATCTTACCAACACAAAGACTTGCATTTATCGAGAAAAGAAATTAACCAGTTACAAATTTACAGAAGTGCATACTTGCTCTCTGCAGTCTAAGCCGGAACCAAATGTCTTTCAGTATTTATCATTTCTTTTGGTACATTAGAAAGAGTTTCTAATCTGATATAGGAAAATGCTTCATCTTCCATTGAATTGTAAACTATGGTGATTCCTGTTAGTATCAGGAGTATGTTGTTTTTTTCTAGGTAGTGATCAAAATATTATGCAGCAAAATTATTATTTGCTGAGAAATATTTATTGATTTAGTTATAAATATTTATTGGTGATCTAAATATTCATTTTCAATTTAGTTTTCCTTTTTGTATAAATAGATTAAATTGAATAAGTTTGAAATCCCTTAAACTAAGGGATTCTATTAGATAGCTTTAAATAACCTTTAAATTTTACTTTCCCATTTCCTCTCTTGTAATGCTCTATATGATGATGTATACTTCCTATTCAATATATCAGAATATATGAAAATTCGTTCCCATATGGTATTAGAGTCGTGGAGTTTCTTTTTTATGGGATTTGCTCTTTAAGTAGCCTACATTACTACATTGTCGAAACCTTATTTTTGGTTCTTCTGTTGTGTGTTCTAGCTTTCATCGCTGCATTCCTTCTTTTGTGATTCCTATTTGGGTAGCCTTAATTGTTGCAGTATCTTCTTCTTCATCATGTCAACCTCTCAAAACTTTTGTCTCCGCCAAATCTAACCCTCCAGAAGAATTCAGTGCCATTAAGAAAATTGGAGATTTACAAAATATTCGATCTTCCTATAGGTTTAATGGGAAGAACTATCTCAAACGGTCTCAATTTGTCCGCACATACCTCAAGGACAAAGAGCGGCTTAGTCATCTTCTTGGAGCAGGACTAACTAAGGATAACCCAAAGTTTGAAGCATGAGATGAGGAGGATTCCATGATAATGTCCTAGATATGGGATTCTATGGATCCCATGATTAGTTTCTTGTCATTGCAAAGGAGATTTGAGACTACATTCGTTGCACATACTCGAAGGCTCGTGATGTTGCTCAAGTATACGAGATCAAGGTCAAAACTACAGTTGCTAAACAAGGAAACAAATTTTGTCACAAAATATGCAAACTTGCTGTAGAATCTTTGGTAAGAACTTGATCATTGTCGAGTTTTTGAGATGAAATGCTCTAAGGATGCTGTCATCTTGAAGAACTTCATTGAAAAAGACTGTGTCTATGATTTTTTTGGTTGAATTGAATGCTGAATTTGGTTAGGTCAAGCTCTCCAAATCTTTGGAAAAGAGGACACTCCATCTCTAGAAGAGACAATCTCATTGATTCGAGCGGAAGAAAGCCGAAGGAGTGTTATACTTGAACCGCAAACTATGGATGAGTTAGCCTTAATAGCAAAAACTGATCATCAGGACAAAGGAAATAGTGATCAAACATTCTAGTAGAGAAAACTATGGGAAGGAGAATAAGAACAACCTCTGGTGCACCCATTGTAAGAAACCAAGGCACACAAAGGAAACATGTTGAAAACTATATGGTAAACCACCAAGCCGAGAATGGGGAAATCGTGGGGGACAGCAGAAGTCCCAAGCACTTATGGTAGAACAACCCAAACCTGAGGAAAATTCAGCAACAAGAGTATTAAATAGTGAAGAAATTGAGAAGCTATGAAGCTTATTGGGGATTATTGAAAAACCTTTTAAGACTTATTCTTTGGCTCTTTCAAGTAAACCTTTACTTCCGTTTTGCATGAATGCCTCAGAAAATCTCTATACCAATTCTTGGATGTTAGACTCGGGTGCCACAGACCATATGACACCCACACATCTCAACTCTTCCACACATATACCCCATGCTCAAGTAACAAAAAGATTGTAGTGGCCAATAGCTCTCTAGTTACTATTGGAAGGTTTGGAGATATACACATCACACTCACCCTTTTTCTTAAAAGGGTTCTCCATATACCATAACTGTCAGCTAGCTTTGTTTTTATTTAAAAACTTACCCATGATCTTAAATGTTATGCTACTTTTTTTCCTTCTCATTGTGTTTTTTAGGATCCAGTCTCGGGGACCAGGATTGGACTTGCTAAAGAAAGGAGTGGCCTTAACATACTTGACTTGCCTCAAAGAGTTAGGAGCAACCTGTCTTTGTCATTTCTTAGTTCCTCAAATAAAGATACCATTTGACTATATCATCTACGCCTAGGTCATCCATCTTTTACAGTTTTAAAGATCATGTTTCCTCATTTGTTTCAAGGATTAGATATTTTGGAATTTCATTGTGATGTTTGTGAATTTGCAAAACATACTCTAGCATCTTTTCCTGTTAGCAATAAAAGAAGCTCTCATCCTTTTCATTTGATTCATAGTGACATATGGGGTCCCTTTTCTATACCTAATGTTTCTAGGGCTTATTGGTTTGTATCCTTAATTGATGATTGCACTCGGGTTACATGACTCTTTCTTCTTAAACAAAAATCAAATGTTAGCCTTTATTACACCTAATTTGCACTCAATGATTCAAAACCAATTTGGGGTTAAAATAAAAAGCTTTAGGACAGACAATGCCAGAAACTACTTTAACCGGACTTTGTCACCTTTGTTTCAATCACAGGGCATTATCTATGATTTATCATGTGTTAACACACCTCAACAAAATGAGATAGCAGAAAGAAAAAATTGGCACTTACTCAACACTACCTGAGCCTTACTCTTTCAAGGGAATGTCCCCAAATCCTATTAGGGAGAGGCAGTTCTTACAACCACGTACATGATAAATAGACTTTCATCTTGTGTGTTAGACAACAAAAGTCCCATAGAAATTCTTAATAACTTCTACCCACACTTCAGAACCTCAAGTGGCCTCACACCTAGGGTATTTGGATGCATTGTCTTTGTTCATGTCCATAACCAACATAGAGACAAATTAGACCCCCGAGCCATCAAATGTGTCTTCCTTGGTTACTCACCTACTCAAAAGGGATACAAGTGTTACAATCCGTCATCTAAGAAATTTTATATCTTTAAATGTAATAGCCGGTTTCCAAACCTACTAAGGGATTAAGTGTTAGATTTTACATCATCTTAGAATGAATTTGGTGCATTTAGAATATGATTTTTATGATTTCATTTACATGCATAATATGGACATACACACATGAATTTTGATTTAGAAAATTTGCACTCAATTGACGTGTTCCATGGTATGAGTTTCTAAATAATTGAGACATGATTGTGCATTTCTAATGTCTTGTATTTTGATTTACCAATAAAAAGAATTAATGGATTATAATTAACAAATTGGAGTTATTTGTCATAATTGGAAGATTGATGGATTAAAATGTACATTTAGACTAGGAAAAATTTCAAGTAGCAAGACAATTGACATGTGAAAATTTAAGATGACTAAGCCCATAAATTAAGTGACATATGGCAGTAGAATTAACTGACAAATGGCCTAAGAACTAGTGAAATTTGGCAACCTAAAGAGAGGACATGTAGCTGGCCTAGACACTTGACAGGTGTCCTTTCCACTCACACCACACAGCACACACATGGCAAAATCTTTCAATTGTTGTTCCTGTTGTACTCTCTCCTTCTCCTCCCTCTCACTACCGGAATGTACTTCCCCCTTACATCTCTGTGTTATGTCTAAATTCTGTTCAATTGCCACACCAAAATCCATGAAAAAATCTTTCATAAAGATAGTTTTAGAAGCAGAACATTGTTGAATTTGTTGTCATCTTCTTGTCTTTGCTGAAACCATCCTACTCCCACCTTGTTCTTGAGATGATCTTGCATGCATGTGAGGCAAAGCAGGCTTGATACATTGAGGTGGCATTTGAGCTAAACAAGTAAATGAAATACTGATTTTTGTAGCATGTGACATGATGACTGATTAGGGATAGATTGAATATAGTGTTGATGTTGAAGTTGTGCTGGAAAGTGATAAATAAAAAGGGGTATCTTCTGTTGTGTTTTTGGATGCATGATAACATTGATTTATAGGTTGTTATATGGATGATTTAAGTTAAGATTTGAAGTATAATTGATGGTGAATTCATGGTAAAAATAGGTGTTAATGAAGTGTTTTCAAATTTGGAAAAGTTAGGATTGCATGTATGATGGTATAAAATGAATGGTAATGAAGCAAATGAGTAGATTTTTGTGGGATTTAATGTAACCAGTATAGAAGCTAGACTAGCATAAAATGAAGTAGCTTTATAATACATGAATTCTAGAAAAATTCAAGTAGTAGTGATGTCTTTAAGAATGCGAAATTTGTGGAGAATTAAGGAAGAAAGACTGTGCATGATTATGGCCTTCAGTGCACGATCGTGCCCTGATTCTGTCACGATCGTGGAAAGGTCTCCCACAATATTAGGGCTAGTTCTGAATTGATAATTTCTGTTTTGTGTACATGTTGAACTATTTGGGGAAAATTCACTCTAAATTGGTGCAATTGGTCTTGATTAAGGATTAGAATGAACCTAGATTGTTGCTTAATTAATTGGTTAAAGAGCTTGATAAGTTTAGGTTGTTAATTGATGTCATAACTTAAAGAATGTATTGTTTTGGTATCAATGTAACCAAATCTAGAAAATTATGATGTGATAAAGGAATAAAGGTATTATTATGAATACAAACATGATCTTAAGGATATGAGAAATGTGTATTAGGTATGAATAAACGAGCATTGAAGAACATGAGGTAATTTTGAATAAGAATTGGGTAATTATATGAATATATATTGTTAGAAAAGTTTTATGAATGTATAATTGATGAATTTGGAGTAAATCAAGCTATAATGTTTGAATGGTCAAGACATTTGTATGAGAATACATACCCTAAAAGTCAATTGAGCATGCATTGAAACATGACACATATACATGTGTGTGATTGTATATTCATATGATCAAACAAATCAGTGATTTGTAAACTATGTGTGTATTGTATATAGACGTGCAAGGTGATTATTAATACCCAGACATTGCCAGAACATCGAGATAATAGCTTTTTTGAAGTGTACTATGAGTTAACTAAGATGTGTAAACTCAGTTATATGTGCTTCTGTATGAATTGAATGTTTAATCTGAAATGTGTTAACAATTGATTTATAAATGTCGAACTTAGATCCGAGGAGTTTGATATAAGGCACGAGTATGCTGAAATGAAAGCATGGCATATGAAAAGATGCATCTCATTACATTGAAATGCATGATCAGATAAAGGAGTTACGACCAAAGTAACCGAAGTGGGAAAAGAGCTTTGAGCTCAGGATTGTGAAAAAGAGCCTCAAGCTCATATGACACAGACTTGGTATCCATAATGGATATGGGCCAGAAAGGATCTGGGTATCCACAAGGGATACGAGACAGTAAATTGGGTTGATAGGCACTTGGTCATAATAAAACAAAAATAAAAATGGGAAACACATGTGCATTTGCATATACATTCTTACATGTATCATATGATTAAATTGAAATGAATTATTGAATTGTTTTAAAGTAGTGTGATACAGTTGAAGTAAATGGAAGATGTATTGTGATATGCAATGCTAGCTTACATGATGTACTTGTTGAAGTATGATGAAATGTGTTGTGGTATTCAATATTAGATGGTATGATATACTTGCTGAATTGGGTTATAACTTGTTTCTGATCTGACTTGAGTGAATACATCGATGATGGTTCAAAATTGAAACATTTTTTTTAGGTTTAAAGGAGTTCTAGCTACTGATGTTATATAGTAGAAGTCTAGTACTTGCATTTTGGGGAAAAGAATGGCTCAAAAGTCTGATCAGTTGAATCTAAGGAGTCTAGATAGATGTCTGGTGTATTAGCATCTCATGTCATGTTATATTTTTGGTACTGAGAGTGAACTCTTAAAAAATGTTGTGTAATGTATATATATGGATTATGAATTGTAATGTTACATGTGACTTTTATGTTTGTGAATGAAATGGGAAGAATTGAACACTTAGAATGTTTATGATATGTTTGATGCCTTTAATGAATTAGTTTGATTGTCTTAATGTACCATTCTTATAGAGTATGTTTTTGAATATTTTCTGGTATGTTTGGACATATGCTCTATGGGAGTGGTATGTTATACTAAAGATGTCACCTTCACAAAAAATACACCTTTTTTCTCCAAGTCCTCTCTTCAGGGGGAGATTTCAATATGGAAGATAGCACTTTGTGAGTCCTTCGAACCACTTAAAACCCTTGACCTTCCTCTTGCTCCAGCTCATATTGTTGAAACAACCGAGTCCTCTGAACTAATTACATTTGAGTTTTCCAATTCTACTCCTGAACTCGTGTCATCACGTGTCCCAGCTAGCGTTACTTAGGTGTATTCAAGGAGGAAGGTCGTTTCAAAACTAACACAGGTCCAAGAATCTAACTCAGACTCTGGAAATGAAATCATGGTAAGATCTGACTCACCTTTACACACACAATTTGTTGAACCTATTGTTGTTAGGAAAGGAACTAGAAAATGCTCTAAGCGACCACTTTATCCATTATCTCTCTATGTTTCTCTTAAGCACCTATCACTAGCCTACCAAAAATTCATTGTGAGTTTAAATACCATTACTATCCCTAACACCGTTTCTGAGGCATCGTCAAAAAAGGAATGGAGGGATGCTATAAGCGAGCAGATGAATGCATTGGAAAAGAATAAGTCATGGGAGATTGTTAATAAACCGAAAGGGAAAAACATTGTTGACTGTAATTGGATTTTCACACCCAGATATAAGGCTTATGGATCTCTTGAGAGATATAAAGCTAGATTGGTGGCCAAAAGGTACACTCAGACATATGAGATTGATTATTAAGAGACTTTTGTTCTAGTTGCAAAGATAAACACTGTGAAAATTTTGTTATCATTGGTTGTCCACTTTAATTTGCAGCTCTTACAATATGATGTTAAGAATGCATTTCTCCATGGAGACTTAGATGAAGAAATCTGTATGAACATCCCACTAGGATTTGAGGGAGACACTGGTAACAAAGTTTGGAAGCTGAGGAAGGCCCTTTATGGATTAAAACAATCTCCTAAAGTTTGGTTTGGGAGATTTGCAAAAGTTATGAGGGAGTCTGGGTACAAACAAAGCCAAGATGATCACACTCTTTTCATTAAACATTCGGCTACAAGGGGAGTTACTACTCTTCTAGTCTATGTAGATGACATCATAGTGACTGGAAATGATGAGAAAGAGAAGCATGAATTGAAGCAAAGACTAGTAAAAGAGTTTGAGATAAAAGAACTTGGGAAACTAAAGTACTTTCTTGGTATTGAGGTGGCATATTCCATACAAGGGATTTTTATATCTCAACAAAAGTACATGACTAATTTATTGGTAGAAACAGGGAAGATTGGGTGTAAGCCAATCCCTACACCAATGGATCCAAACCATAAGTTGGGAGAAGCTAAAGAAGAACCAGTTGTTGATAAAAGGATGTATCAAAGACTGGTTAGTAGACTCATATGTCTTGCTCACACTCGGCCAGACATAACATACTCGATAAGCGTGATCAGTCAATTCATGTATGATCCAAGAAAACCTCATCTTCAAGTTGTTTATAGGGTGCTACATTACTTGAAAGGTAATCTAGGAAAATGAATTTTGTTTAAGAAAAACAATGTTCTTGCTCTAGAAGCTTACACCATTGTTGACTATGCAGTATCTATAGTGGATAGAAGATCAACTACAAGGTATTGTACTTTTCTTGGAGGTAATTTGGTAACGTAGAAGAGCAAGAAGTAGAATATGGTGGCAAGGTCATTTGTGGAATCAGAATTTAGGGCTATTGCTTAAGGTTGTATGAACTACTCTAGCTGAAGATTATTCTAGATGATTTGAGAGTCAAATGGGACGGTCCTACGAAGCGTTATTGTGACAATAAGTCAACCATCAATATTGCTCATAATCCTATACAACACAATAGGACAAAGCATATTAAGATTGATAGACATTTCGTTAAAGAAAAATTGGAAGAAGGGTTAGTGTGTATGTCCTATGTTCCATCAAAACATCAAGTATCTGATGTTCTAACAAAGAAGCTGAACAATTTAAGTTGTCGTGATCTTGTATACAAGCTGAGAATGGAAGATATCTATTTCTTAGCTTGAGGGGGAATGTCGAGATAGTGATCAGTTGTAAATATATTATACTGAGATATAGATAATCTGTAAATATATTAGACAAAATAAGTTTGAAATCCCTTAAATTAAGGGATTCCATTAGATAGTTTTAGATAACGTTTCAGATTTAATTTCCTATTTTTTCTCTTGTAATGTCATGTATAAAATTATGTATATTTCCAATTCAATATATCAAAATATATGAAAATTCTTTCCCACACTTTATTTCTAGAATTTAACTAAACAATGAAAGTATGCTTTACGTGAGATAATGAATGTGGTGATAATAACATTTCATAAGTATGTTATGAAAAAAAGGGAAAGAAAACAATGTGGAAATTTTAATTCTAAAAATAGATGAAAAAGGTGTTAAAGAGTATATAATACATAAATTTACTTTTGTTTTAGATTAAAACCCTTACAATTTTAATGAATATTTAAATATATTTTAGCTTTAAATAAAATAACATTGTACATATATTCAAGAATATAAAAATTCATTATTGTCATATAATTATGGTAAACTTGAAATTTAGCCCCTGCATTCTTGACAAATGACAGAGAGATTGCAGATAAGGTGAGTTAGCCACGAACATCAAATTTGCTTTTAGATTACAGTTTTATTTACCTCCCACAATACACCAATCTCACCAAACCAACTGGAAATTGTATTATTTCTTACACCTCTGAAGAGAACTTTTCAACTATAGAATCCCAGTTATCCACACAGCAAGCCTGCAAAAACAGCATCTTTTGATGGGAAAACTCTGGTGCATCCTGCAGCCAGTGTTGATGAATTGAAGCATAAAGACAATCACATATATATGGACCTCAAACCCAAATGGAAAAATGTCTAAATGTCTCAAAAAGAGAGGCTTTTCAAGTTTTTCCAAATGGGCATTCGAGATTTGTGGTGTTGGGAGTTGCTTCTCTGGGTGTTTTGCTTATGCTGGGATGGGTGATCAAAAGGCGTTAGCTTTAGGTCCTGAAGGGGCATTTGGAAGAATTCTGGGAAAATATAAGGAGATAAGCCCTGTATACACTTACAGCAACTACAGGTGCTCTGTTTACAGCCCATAGTCGAATTGATTAAGAATCCTGTATCAGCAGTCCTTCTCCTTGTTATCTTTGGGGGCAGTTTGTACATAGTTTCTCAGGTGCTGTATGCCATGCTTGGTGTATCTGAGTTATGATTATGGATATTAGGATGGAAATCATAAGCACTCAAAACTTCAAACGTCTAGCTTTCAGTATCAACATTCCACTGTTGTTACTAGAATTGAATAAGCTGTGAATGCCAAACATTTCTTGCAGAAAACTTCTATTGATCATAGGGATTGAGTTCGTTTTCCTTTCTGTATTGACATTATATCTATCGGGAAAGGAAATTACTGTGGCTTAAGAAAGCGTTAGTTCTTTCAGTTTGTTTATTATGATAAAGAAAATCTAAGACTCTCTTCTTTGTCAAGACCCTCTGGAGCATTTGATAACTAAAAGATACAATTTGAGCTAGATTAGCAGAGAACTTTGGTAAGCTAGATTTCTGCATATTCTGAGTTTGGGAATGGTGAATTAGTTAGCTTAGCACATTATGCATCATAGACTAGCACATGTGCTTTAAACTAGAGTCATAGATTCCCTTGTGACTATCTTTACTAACATCATATGGCATAACCTGTTCGATTTCTTTAGTTCATAGAGTCAAGCCAACCCAGCTACAAGCATAATCTATGACTTCCTGCAATAAGTTTTGAAGCTCTGGATTCATAGTAATTGGGTTTAAAGCAGCTATAAGTTGCCTCAGCAACAAGTTACAGATGTGACTGATAACTGATAGGGAAAACTGTTGGCATACTGGAAGGAGAGAATTTCTCCAGGGCCAAGAGCCTCGCCATCATTGACAAGGCAGTCATCATAATCAACTCGCCGAAACACGGTTGGATTGATCAACCGGGCTGAGCTAAACCATCCACAGCTAACGTGAATGTTAGACATACTACAACCAGAGACACATACATTCAGTATTTGAACATTGAATGATGGGATTCCATTAGGAAGTGGTGATGCTGAGCCTTGATATATTGCTATATCATCCCTTGAGCAAGTAGTGCCGATGCGGTTTGCATCTCCATAATCTGTTTGCAGGGCACAGAGTTACAGCTCATCAGTGTCGAAATCAGAGAATGAGACCCAAGAATTTTGCAGTTTCAGTCCCCTTGCATGATGATGGCAATTAGAAGATCAATGAAGATCTGTGCGAGAATGAATGTACCCAATGGCAAGTTCAGTGATCAGTGAACATGAGCAACAAAAGGTGTATAGTCTGTCCTGGTCGAAATGAGTTGCTTATTGGTGCTTAAAAGAAGCGATGTTTTAGTTTACCTGTAGATTGCAGGAGCTTCCTAGCGGAGAGAGTGTTGTTTTCCTTGGAAAACGCTAGTCTTTTAATGGCGACCTCATGGCTAACAACTACTGTTTCTCCATGAAATAACTCCAACACTGCATTTGTTACTGTAACTTAATTATTTCATTTTCCAAATACAAAAGCCAAAAACTTTAACCTTAAAACCATAGCCAAAATGAAGAAACTTCAATTAAACATAAGAAAAAGAATACTAGCTAGTTTGCGTGCATGCATGGTCATCTGGGAAATGAACTCTTTTTTCTTTTTTTCTGTTTTTCGTAACAAAGCCTGCACAACCAACAATTCCCATCTCCGGACTTATTATACTTTGTGATCTAAACCTGAATTGATGTCATTGAACTTGGACAATTTAACTAATCAAAGCAACTTTTAAAATCCAGGGATCAAGGGCCTTAAACTGGAACCAACACTATCTGCTACAGACAACACTTGGCAATGTCCTACTCATCTGTATCATGTAGACATGCATGGATCGAGTTTATCAGACGAAGTGTAAACTCGTCTGAATTATATGATAATGACATAATGTCGAATTTGACAGACTTCTCATTGCCAAGAGCTGTTCGTTCCATCATCTTCCATTTTTTCTCTAATAACTTTCATTTCACAAGTAAACGTCATGAAAATAAGAACAAGCACAGGGACAGATGATACCTAGAAGACCTGTTAGTAGAGAACTGAATATGGTAACTAAAAGAAGCATCATTCCAGGTGTTCGGTCATCAAGACATCTCCAACCTCTAACCATCATCGACCCCCTTAGTATATATGCCTTGTAATGAACCAGAAAGCTAGAAACGTCAGACTAGATAAGCACTTGAAAGAGATACGGACATGCATACGTTTACCTTAAATGAACAAACTTAAAGAACATAAACTGTGATACCATGAGTGTACTGTTCCTACAACCTTGAAGAGAGACGAGTGTGAGATTAGATATACTACAATCTGTGGTCGGTGTCCTGTGAAGTGTAAACACAGTCACACTCGCACATAAATATAGGTGGAGATCGAGGGGGCCTTTGGCTCCTAAATGAGCGAGGGAAGTGACATTACTATTAGACTAGTTTCTACGTAGCTGCCGCAAACTTTTTCGAACTATGTTCCTATCTACTTGATATGCACGCTTGTGTTTTCTAAACGGAAAAGGTTTCAACTATTAGTATAATCATAATATTATTTTTCAAGAATGGTATATCTTTGTCTGCCCTAGTTTAGAACAGATATTGCATATGTGATATGACTGAAAGAGAGAGCAGAAACACCAACACCAGTCGAAACACTAGCTGACTCAAAGCAGTTGGCATTTATTAAAACTGTTTAAAGACAGTAGTAATGAAACGCTTTCTTCCCTAGAAACATTTAGACTTTGTTTCAGGCAATAGCTACATAATTATGGCAGCTAATTTAAGACTCAAAAGAGTCAAATCCTGACAGAAAAGCTTAGTATCTGGAAAAGAGAAAAAGAAGGCGGTCAAGTTGTGATTATAAATAATGACCAGACCCTTTTGTGTTTGTTTATTATACAGAAACTAAGGGCCGCCATTAAAGCACCAGGAACCTGCTTTTCAAAGCGGCGTAATTTACTGTCTTTGCCTGGTCCTCTCTCTCTCTCTTTCTATCTCTGTATCTGTCACTCATCTCCACACGCACCACTTAATCTCCTCCTTCCTCACCCCATAATATTAAATCGTCTGCTACATTCAAGAATGTAGATATAGCAGTAGTTACTCATGCAGGGTTGCATGCAACTTCCTCCTCGTTAACTTCAACTAAGATTATAAAGAAAGAAAAAAAAAAGAAAACCAAATGCTTTTTCTTCAAATATCTTCACAGGGATCGTGTTTGAATATTCCCATATCATTGGTCACTTCGCTTTGCATGCAGCTCTGCGTGCATTCATTTAGTTGCATGTTCATATGACCTCATTGTCCCTTTCTTACAGGACACTAACAAATCACAGAGATGGAGATTTTCACGTTTCTTGTGAAAGATAACGACTGTATGTAATAATGAGAGTTAAAGAGTTAATAAGGGCCATTGAAGTGTTTCGATTTACACTAAGAATAATTATAACTTTTAACATTCTTCATGCACTTGTTTTAACCATTCTTATTCTTTTGATTTTCAATGTTATTCTTGATGTACAAAATAACAAAGAACCAATTTAGCGTGATACCAGTCTATTGATACCTAAAATTGTTGAAATCATCAGTATGAACCTTAAAAGAACTGGTAAAATTATTCCTTTATGATTGAAAGATCACGGAGGAAGGTTACATACAATCGATGACTCTCTCTCGACTTTTGTAACTCGAATAGCTTTGTGCAAACTATAAAAAGAATAATAATTCTTTTGCCAAAAGATGATAGTATGTGGTGGAAAAAGTTGCTAAAAAGGTAACATGTTAAGGAAGAAAAAGGTTTAGATACCCTTTTTTAGCCATCAAAGTATCTTGATTTCAGGAATTTAGCCTTCAAACTATGTTTAAGTGTTAGATTTAGCCTTTCATCTATTGAAATTTAGCCACTGATTATGTTCCTAAGTTGTCTTCTTTTTGTTAGTCCAATTTTAAACCTCAACTTTATTTTACTTTTTAGTTGTGTGCCCTCTCCATATCTGTAGTAGATAATAGATATGTATCTCATGCCTTTATCTGTGCATTGAAGAACTTTAGATTAGGAGATTCCTTAATTTGAAAGGTTTCAAGAGCGAGCTGGTGGAGAGAAAAAAGGGTTCCTTCTCCATATAAATTGGCATTTTCATGATGATCTTGTGTGTATTGGATATTCAATCCAAGGCCTGGAATTGAATTGAGAAGTTTATGCGTTTTTGTATGATATTGTGACTGCGATTTGATGTTTTATTAGTTATTTGTACGATGTACAAATTTATCTAAGAATCTAAACGTAAATTGATAGGAACTGGGGAGACAGAAGAATTCTGTACTCAGCTTTTTTATAAATTAAAAAGATAAAAATTTAATATAAAAACAAAACTGATTCCCACCAGCCAAGCTGAGGGTTGAAGCAGGAGCTGACATATGAAGTAATGGCTATTCTTACAAGGGCCTAGAAAAAGAAGATAGTAAATACATAGTTAACAATGTATATCAGCCATTGTTATTCCATTCATCCACAGAGATATCATCAATATGATGCTTGAAGTTTGCAGACTCTTACTTAAGCTGCTTTAAATCCGATGAGAAAAAGCATTCCAAGCATACCGTGATCGTGAACACTCCCTCTCTTAACCGGTTTTCTTCCAATCAATGGCTGCCTCCATAAATTATAATCTTCATTTCACCTCAGACAGACAACCGGATCGTAATTGCAGGCGCGCATACAAGTCTTTAAACAGAACACAAACATGGTTCTTTTCAGAAGTGATCATCCTTCTGGCAGAAGTGCTACGAGTCTTTCAACAGAACACAAACATGTTCTTTTCAGAAGTGATCATCCTTCTGGCAGAAGTGCTTCCAACAATTCTCTCCAGCTAAGACAGCCAAGATAGGAATTACAGCGCATCCACGTAAACAACACATACCCAGGACGGGGTAAAATATTACAAATATCTGGTCCATTTCTAGGGAGCTAACCAAACAATCTGATCATTGCAAACTAAATCAACAGAAGAGTTTTAAGCTATTACCCGAAGCTGATCAAATCGAGAAAAAAGAACTGTGCAGTCAGTGTCATGTGCCCCATCAAGCATGTTAAGCACCTGCAACAAAGAGAAGTGTACAGATAAATTAAGAAGAATCCATCACTAGGTCAGAAGACCAATAATGGTCAATGTAACCTATTACAGGAAGAATGCTCACCTCGGGATAGAACTCCTTCCTTTCAGGGAGAGAATAGATTATCAAATTTCGAATACCACGAATCTTTTCACAAAGAGTTGATAAACAAACGTGTTACAACTTCAGTCACAAATAAGGTAAATGTTCAGACTTAAAAAGACAACGCAGAAAAATTACAAGCTTTCTAGATCTATGGCAGGAGTAACAGCAGTTCCAAAGTACCTTATATCGGTGGTAAAAATGAGCTCTCTCAGTGTAAAGCATGATTTTCCTTTTTCCTTCAAAAAACCAAACTCGTGAACGTGATATATCACTTGGTTTGGTGTATCTGAAAAGAAAGAGAGTGGTAATTCAAAATTCCAAAAGAGTGAATATAACATTTGAAGACAAGCATACCCTAAAATAAGAAAAAACAAGGGAGAACAATATATGGAAACTAAATGATGATTAAAAGGTAGAAAGATGGTTTCCTACTCTGAAAGAAGGCAGAATGATGCATTCTGTGACTTCAAGAAGTTGCGAACTCTCACATATTCGAAGTAAGAACTAATGAATAGCAAAGTTCCCCCCTGAAACAAAATGTTAAATCATGGCATACAAACACATTAGGATTAATTTAATGGTTTCCAACGCTGAGCACATACCTGGCTAGCATCCTTTATCTTTGGAAACACCTGTACCCATAAAAGAGAGTATCTTGTCATGAACCACATAATGGTTTGAATTTTCTCCCCAATCCTTACATTTTCCTAATATTAAACCCCCAAAGAAAATTATATGAAGAGCTTCCAAAATATGAAGGACAGGATGTTTAAATAGCCAGTTAACAAGGAAGCTGAACAACCAGTCTGGCTTTTGAAAACATTAAGAAAGCTGAAATCTTCTTTTTATGGCCTTAACCAAAATGAGGAAAGTGTAATAACATTTTTCTGTCGAACTGTAAATTTTGTAACAACCTTCTTAGTAAAATATTCAAGTCGAGCATCATCAGCATCGATCACCGAGCTTGCATCAAGTCGCTCATAAATCTGTGGCAAGTCAATATTCGCAAAAGATTAACACTTACATACTTAAAATTCCTGGCTTCATTCATGCATTGGTCATATTGCCAGCCAAAGTAAGAAATCAGGCAACTGAAACCAAAATATAGTAGAATATCTCTTAATGAACAGAGAAGCTACAGGGTAATGCTCTATAAAAGACGTGTTTGATCATTGGAACTGTATGCATATGGCAAGACATGATACACACGGATGCCCCCATGGTGCAAGGCATGCATTGGTGATCTTTTTTCCGATACATCTATCTTGTCCATTATTGAAATCCAGAAAGTAATTATATCTGTAAACATTTTCCTGGCTGAAAAAAGTGCCTCATACTTCAATCTCACTAATGTTATCGTCCAATGCCTAGGTTTAGAATTAAGAGTGAGGATACATGTAGCCAATGCCAAGGTTTAGAATTATAAACTAGTTTCAGTTTAGATTCCCATAATGAATTTGGGTTTGACAATTAATGCCCCTAGGAAATTATTTGTCAAAAAGTCTAAAAAGTGAATGAATAAACAATGACATACTGTAGATTAAACAAGTAAACTGATCATACCTGTCGCACTTGAAGTAGGACTTTGGGAAGCATGCCTTTATACTCACACATCAACTTTACCTATTAATATAATATAAAAAAATTGTTTTAGCTAACCCTTTGACTTTGTTAGACATTTGAACCAACTAATGAGGATGTTGTTTATTCATTAGAATATGGATGAAATATTGTGCATATTCATTCAACATGTACAAAACCATGGCTTAAGCCATATGCAATCAGCACAAGAAGAGCCAGATCCATTCTCATTCACATATTTATAGTTCGAAGATCTGATAGAAAATAGTTCGACTGGTGTCACAAGAATAACACTTTAGGCATACTCTTGAGAAATGAAGTGTGCAATGGCGAAATTTTTCAGAACACCACAAAAGAGTTGACTGGAGTAAGCTACTGAGGTTATGTATGGTTTTCACTTGATGCCACTAAATACACTGCTGAATCAGATATACAAGGTATACTTGCTTATACTAAAGATAATAGTAAACATGAATTCTAGCCCATCCATGAGTTGGACTAAATTTTAGCCCAAGTAATATGTGAAACACAGGGAGAGAGAAACATGATTTAAGAGCAGAAGCGAATGCATTAAAAGACAACAATCTTTTTAAGCTAAGCCAGTCCTATGACACTGGTAGGTATTCAGCTATTATATAGTCCCTCATTGCCCATAAATAACAACTAGCTCTATCTCCTATGGTCCAGATGTATGCAGCTGGAAGATTTAGCAAATGGAGTAAACAAAAAACGTACCTTTCCTTGGTAGTTAACACATTGGTGATTGAACAAAGCATTAATGTCTGAAACAAAAAAGAAACTTGATTATAATTGGTCTCAGTGCGGACACTACGAAAAGTACCAGTTGCCCTGCCTAGTAACTTTTTAATAACGCAAACATGCAGAAGTAACAAGAATAGAAATAAATGCAGCATTCTCAGAAAGGCAAGAGAAACATAGATGTTGTGATGTACATGCACAAAAAGGGAGGTGTAAAACCAAGGAAAAACTTAATCTCTATAATTTGTCAATTGCTCTGAACTAATGCCATAGTTTTACATGTAAGACTTCTGGAAAATGCCTTGGGACTTCCTATACCTGATGTCTAGATCCAATAGCTGAAAGAGAAAAAGAAGAGGATAGAATTACCTGGATTAACATAATAACCCAGAAGTATAGTTTGCCGATAAAATTTCGCATGCCCTTCCAAATACCTAAACAAGAAAAGCATGCATCACTGAATTAATAGTTTAAAGAAGCTACAAAGAAAAATATGACAACTATAACTTCTGTAAAGGATTCTGTATAACGATGAACCTTAAAATCTAAAGCATCACATTGATAATCATGATATCCATCAGGATAAATAGTAGACATACCACTTCCTAATGCGCATGATGTCAGTCCCGTGCTGCTTAGAAGGTATGCAGTTCAATTTCTCAAGAACAGAAGTTAGAAAGGCCCAATTCTAGGTAGGTGCACATTGTGTGAGAAAAACAGGATATAACAACATATTTCGAAATCAAGATGAATATAACAACCAAATCACCAGATTCACAATTTACCTGCATTGCTATGATATCTGCATGATCAATGATTAGAACCTGCTCATCCAATGAAAAGTACTCAATCTATTAGTTATAAATTAACAGAAACAGAAAATCAAAAAAATGACAAGCATCAAAAGGAATACTCCTAAAGGCAAACTAGTGCAGAGAAACTACCTCTATAGAAGAAAGATAGTCAACATCAATTTCCTTGTTGATCTCAGCTTTGGCAATTTTCTGACAAAAATAAAGTTCTGTTAATTGCAGTAGAAAGTTGGACAGCTTTTTTATTATTTTATGTGTCTCAAGCTGGAAAATTACATTAAAGAAAACAAAATGCTTAAGCATGAACCCGAATCTTGAAACAACAAAACCTATGCGGCTTTCTACTATTCCAATAGCATGCAAGCAGTAATTAAATCATAAATTTAAGTTAGAATTAACTTCTAGCAAATTGCAGCTGAAAAGCACTCCAGATTTCAAATATTATCTCCAGTTTAATTCCATTTTCATAAAGTTTCTTTACGGAAAGCATGAATGCCACCAACACAGATGAGAAGTTCTAAGCATTAGTTACATCTTCAGAAAAGATCAAGCCTAATCAACCTTGTGAAAAAATAATGTCCACAAGATATGAAATATCTGCAACCCAACAGATGCCAAGAGAATCATGTGGAACTAAATACATTACGCTACACAAATTTTCATGGTAAGGGTAGCAGCTTACGTCATGCAATTTGAGAGGTGAAGCAATAATGATGTCTGAGGAATAAAAATCACTATATAACTTTATGCTCTTCCTGAGATAAAAATCAAAAGAGAAAAAAAAAGACATTATTAAAGAAAACGAACCAAATATGATAAGAATCCATAGAACCTTTCTCAAAATGTGTGTATGTGTGTGTGTGTCTATAAATATACTCTTATATGAAAAATCAACTCAATGGCTTGTCACAAGATGCCACCCTTCAATAAAAATGCGATTTACCTTGTAAACTTGATTCCCAGCATAAAGTTGTCATCAGTATTTTTCCCAACAAAAAGAGCTTGATAATCAGCTGGCTTCGAAGACTTGTTTCCCATATTTTCTTCATCATCTTGAACTCCAAACTCATGAACAAAACGGTCAATGTGATCCACATTAACCTGAATAATAAATACAAGCTTAGCATATGATCAATAGATCAAAATAGAAATTTCGAACAAATCAGCATTAATAACATTTGAACAAAAGGACACCTGATTAATAAGCTAAGCCAAGAATGAAGTACAGTGCAGAGATTCAAATCTCATCACGAGCAAATAAAATAGAAAAATGTTTAGGTGACAATCAGAACATGAAGATGAATGATGATAAGTTCCACTGTGTACCCCACACCTTGAACCCTAGAAACAACCCTGATCCCTGTATTTATGGCCCACCAAATTTTAGGATGGAGAATCTAGACTCCTAAGCAAGATAAACATAGAGAACCAGAGTTTATTCAATGAATCAGAAGACTGTAAATCCTATACACATCCATCAAATCAATGCAAATTGAGCACGATAGACTTCAAATAGAATTTTTAGAAATTCCTCGAACAGGGACAAGATATAGTCATACTTAATATAAGTTATTGCCTGAATTGCACTCAAAGATACACTTGCAAATATGGAAGCAAAGAAGTATACCTTGTAAGCTTGAGGAGTCAACTCTATGAGCCGCTTAACAATTCGAAGTGCAATGTGTCTCATTGGTAATAGGATAAGCACCTGAGAACATAAATTTCTACCAAGTAAAACAGGGAGATACCATGACTTGAGAAAGCATTGCGGTACAAAACAAAATCAGAGGTTGAAATTCAAAGCATTAACTTCTAAAGGAACATATCTCAAAGACAACCAGGTAAATGCATATAGTTTCGAATCCTTTTAAACAAAGAATTGAAAATCTGGCAATGGAAACACATTCAGTTTAATCTCACAATAAGGAAACTTCACAAACTCATTAAGTTAACAAAGTAGGGATAAGTCCTCAACAAATAAAAACGGTCACAAAAATGCCAGCTCAGTTACCGTAAGAGTTTAGTTTAGATTTGGACCACATGAAAACAGAAAGCAGCAAGTGAAGAGAAGATGATCTTAAATATATGAAATGACTCTTCAACAGGAGTATCTTTGGACAAATTCAGTGCTACGATCAAGTGTACTCAGCAGTAGTAAGCAGATACATAGAAACAAGAGACTACCTTTGGACGTGTAAAACCACGATCAAGGAAATTATCATCAGAAATAAATTCATCTTTGGAACTGTCCTTATGCTTGACCACTTTGGAATCATTCTTTTTTACAAGATCTCTAGTTCTGAAAATATGATTCAGCTGCATGATATTTTGTATTTATTCAGTATAAGACACCACAATTATAAGACAAGAACTATCTCAGGAACCAGAGCAATGGCACGCACTGAATGCATTAGGTAAGCATCCATGAAACTCGAGTCTTCTTCCAAGCCTTTGTGATAAAACGGCTTCTTGTTAGAGTGCAGTATATCTCTATAACTGCTGCCTATTAAAACAGGATTCCATATTATCAACAAAATAAAAATTGAAAGAAACCTAATTAACATACATATAAATTCTCCAATTGTGATGCAAAGATGAAAAGAAAAGGGAAAATGCTTCAGAATTAGTTAAAGGATTTCAGGAAGCGAACAGAGATGATGTCGAAACCACATTAGCAAAATATCAAATTTTGAGGTCATCCTCACACGAATCAAGCAAGTTTTGCCGCCAATACCAGGCAAGGGACTTGTTGCTCCCCCACCAGCGTCACATAAATATTTTCTTCTTCATCACCAATGCGAAATAAGAGATGTTCTCAATCAAATATTCTTCTATTAACACAGCATCCATACGGACAAGTAAAGAATTTAAACACAAAAAAATAACTTCATCTCTGCCTTTCAAGTACATTAGAGTGACAAAACTTTTAGGCATATGTTGTCAAATCATTGGTCTGAAGCAGATCCCTTTAAGTGTAGTATACAGGTTTCTTCAGTCAGATTCTAAAGAAGACAATATTATGTACTGTCTTTCTAACAAATGAATGAACAGAACCGTATAACAGTATGTGTATATGGACATGAGGCTTACAAAGAGAGAAGAAGTATCTCTGCTTAGATGAATGAAAATTTTTTCCTCCTGCCATCTTGTAAATATCTAGCCAGTAATTGTATAAACTTTGCTTGAGACCATAACCAGGATCCATGTGAGACTTCTGCACAAGTAATAACATTTTTATTCAATTATAAACTCAAAACTAAAAAGTGCAGCTTAAATAGAACCAGTTCCGACATGGTGGTAGAATGAGACGTTTAATCAGCTTCCAACCTGGGGTAAGGCCCTAAGTTACACCACATGCATCTTCCATTTTAATGTTAGAGCTTTCCAGGAATAACCTGAAAATAACAAATATTTTTAACCCACTTACAGGCTACAGTTTGGAGGTACCACCCTGCCCCCCTGCAAGATCCCGGACCAGATAATCTCTTCATTGATGAGAAGAAAATACTAAAACCTTAATTTTGTTTTTTGGTATCAATTAAAGTTTTTGATGAACATTGACAGCGTTTGAAAAGGAAACAAGAGGCTATGACACAAAAGTAAAGCTTTGTCTCCCAGTAGAACATGATTACAAATTTGTGCAAAATCTTGTTTTGCCCCATTCCAAATTCTGAATCACTATCACCACTCTTCAAGAGCCAATTACAAATAAAAAAGGAAAACCATTGCTACTGAATAGGTAAGTGAAAAAAAGAAAGCACCTCTAGGAAACAATCTCCACTCCCTGTCCATTTGCAATTAGGCATATCAAAAGCAGGTACTTCCCAGCTATATTTCTGTTTTTTGTTTGACAAATTATTTGCTTCTTCTTCTGATAACTTGTAATCCAAGTGGATATGGAAAGGACTGCACATAGAGCACTACAGGAAAATATGAGAACTTATGGAAGACAAGAACATAAGTTATCAAAGATGAGTTTCAATCAGAAATTAAAAATACATCACATGCAATATAAGAAGAATAAATTCAATGCAAAGCAGGCAATTTTCAACATCAGACAATCAATGCAATTGACAAAGCAGAAACGAACTTGTTACAAGCTTTCATGTTTTAGTGTGAGCAACATATTCCAATCCAAATTGACAATTAGGGATCCTAGCAATTTTTACTTCATGATGAATTGATCAACTCACAACCAAAGTCTATAACAATGTGTAAATTTTGTCTCTTTTTACCATCTTAAAATATTTCTACCTTCTGAATCTCCATAACCATGAGGTTTCTAGGATGTTTAGTTTTTTCCCTTTTCCATTTTCACTCATATGTAAACTCTTTCTTAAGAGTTAATATACAGCTGAATCTTGCATTCACACACAAGATGATATCTATCTGAAAGTAAGAATTGGAAGACAATGGGTAATAAACCACAAAAACAATAAAACCAATGTACAGCACCTTCTCGATATTCCTGTATCCAAAGCAGCTTGCGTATCAACTGCCTTATTGCACTCTTGTTCGATGTCAGATGCCTCTGTATCATTTTCCGATTCAGAATTATCATCAACAATGTTTTTATTGTCAGGCTCTTTCATGTTGCTTTCTATATCATCACTTCTAAGGGAATCATTATCAGTTCCTGCAAGCAGAAAAGAAGTTGCAAAATACAGCAAAAGATTACAGCTAAAAATGTTATGTGGAACTTTATTATGCAATAATTCATCATTGTTTTCTCGAGAGTCTACCGAGTCTTCCTTTCATTTTTTCAAACCCTGAATCCAAAAGTAACTGCTCTCCAATCTAGAGAAAGCAGGTGAACACAATCATTTAATTCATTCACAGGACATTCCTTCACCTAGAGGAACTTAAAAAATGGGTTTGTTGCTCAATTAATTTGCAGTTAAATAATGGGAAAATACAGACATGCAACCCCCTTTCCCAATTCTATAATTTCAAAAAGATACAGTATCAAAACTCTTTTGCATATCTGTTTGGGAGTGTTAATCCCATTCAGAGAAAGATCATTAAAGATCAAACTTTTGGAACTGACAACACAAAGATTAGGGAAAGAATGGAAGATAAATGATCATTTTCAAAGAAGGGAATGTCTTACAAAGTGAGAAGTAACATGTACCATATTGCACCACTATGATCTTTTTGTAGACGTTTAGGGCATTAAATGATTCTTGAACAAAATTGAGAGCATTGACAATTCTTCCTCCAATATGAGGATGGGAAAACAAAAAATAGACGTATACTAAAGATTGCAATAGCTATATTACGAAATGAAAGCAACAGTAACATTGTCAAAATTGTCAGAAAAAAAGTTAGCATGGTCAAAAGAAGATAAAGATAGGACATCAAACCTGAAAATAGAAACTGAAACTTATAGGTTTTCACAAATAAATTGTATCAAATAGAACTTTTTTTTTTACCTTCTTCAGTACCTCCATTCTCTGAAGCACTAAGAGATTCTAAATCATCTTCATCATCTCCTGAGCTACTTTTTCCTCCTTCCTCTCTCTGTCTATATTAGGAAAAAAAAACATTTCAATTGCCAATACATGTCAGATCTCACATACAAACTTCGCCTTTGTGGACATTTTGATAAGAATTGTTGATAATTAGCAATTGACATTTGATTCCATGAGTCATATATGTGCCTAGAACATTCAGACCTTAAAATATTAGCATTATAAAATGTCTGAAGCTGTTCATTTTCAACAGCATGAATAAACATACTTTATGCATAAAAATACACAATTAAAAATCCATAAGTATCAAAATTAGATGTTCAATGTGCATAAGAAAAAAGCAATATATCACACACAAAAGAAGAAAAGTAGCAGCCATGTACGATTCAACCAAAAAGGAACAAGGGCAGCAGAAAAGAATAGCTGAGAAAGTAAAAGCAATTCCTTTTTTCTAAAAATAATGGAAAAGGAAAATCAAGAATGATTCACGAAATCATAGCATTTACCGCTTCTTGTAAGCATCAGCAAGAGATACATTGGAAGATTGCAGTGTCATTAGCAAGCTATCATAAATTGATGATTCTTTATACACTGAAACTGCTGAAGGGGCGCCACTAGATTTCTCATCCACCAAATCACCTGTAACAAGCAAATTCAAATATCAACTTTACAAAACTTTTGTAATTGATTCCACCACTCTCTATGAAGAGACCTATCCCTACATTTAAAATTTTATGTCAAGTTGCATTCCCACAACGGTCGATTAAAACACAACTAAAACATATTGGTAAATTCCAAGATTCACAGAAATAAAACGAATAAGGGAAGGTACACATGCCTGAAGAACTTGGAGATGGGCTACGGGCAATCTCATCTTCAACAAAGCGACCCTTTTCGGCTTGCTTACTCGCCTCAAACTTCTCAAGCGTTTTGTGCCTCTTCAGTCCTGAATTCCCATATCAGCACATCTTATAGTTCATCAAAAAATCAAAGCTTTCCTTCTTATCCATAAATTTACCACTAAAAAGGAAACCAAAAATACAAATTGCCACCCCTGTATCTACAGAAAGCCATTGAACTATACGAGGGTAACGGCTATAAAGTTGAGATTTTTAAAAAGCAGTCCCGCAGTATCAACAATACTGCAGCTTCTTGTCCAAAAACCAAAAGACCCCAGAAGACAAAATAAAAAATAAAAGGGTAGAAAACTAAGGAGAAAACAATGAGTACCAGGGAGAGACGCTTGATTCCGAGAGAAGGAGCTTCTTTTCCCATCAATCTTCCGCTTCCTATAATGCATTCTCTACAATCGACTGTACTGAATTTGAGCGAATACGAGTTGAGTAACTCTCTACAAGGAGGTCTGCTCTTGCCAGTCGTTATAACTGCTGTAAATAGGAATGGAAGTGGACAGAGCAAGGGTTTTGACTTTTGAGAGCGCAGGGGTTTTACGGATTTAAAAGAGTTTCAACGGGACCCCGATGTTTGTTTATTTTAAATTATAAATAGATTAAGAATCTAATTTCATGGTAGGAATAGTTTTTTAACTGCAGCTTTTAAAATTTTTAAAATTTAAGATTTAAAAGATTCGGTGTTAAATTATTATAAAATTAGTTAAATATTAAATAAAATTAAAAATTTTAAAAATTAATTAAAAAAAATTGTCCTTATTTATAAAAATTTTAAATTTTAATGAAAAAAATATTAAATAAAAATTAATTAATTTATATTAGTTTATAAAAGTTTATTAGTTTATAAAAATTAGTCATTTAATTAATAAATTGATTAATTTTTAATAATAAAAATTATTAAACTAAATAAAACTAAAAAATTAAAAATCTAATAAAAAAAGTTAGTAAGTTTCTGTTAAATTGATCAAATTGATTCAATTTGATGTACCAAATAAATTTTATTAAGTAATTTTCTTTAATAGAATTAATTAAAAAGTTAAAATGATTAAATTATCATATGTTTTGTTTTTTTAATTGAACATTTGTCAAAAGCATCAAATTTTATGTTTCAATAATAAAATTAATAATTATGTTCTTTGTGATGTTTTTATTTACAATATAATTTTTTCCTATTAGACCAAAAACATAATACAATAATCACTGGCAAGCTAATCCTATTCTACTTATGAAACTAAAATTTAACCTAAACAAAATATGATCTTCAATTACTCAAAAATTTTGCACAAAATACTAACTACAACTTCATTGTTTAACAACTAATTACTAGGGATGTCAATGGGCCCTAGCCCGGTCTGATCCTTGGCCAGATGACCCGTAGCTAGATAGGACACTGGTAGTTTAGGTCGAGCCGACTCATCTTTATTTTTTACAAAATTACAAAATGATGTTATTTTGTTGTTTTGGCCAGGTCACGGGTCAAAATTAACATCCCTACTACTTACCACTTATATAATAACTATAAATTTAAAAGATAAAATTGAGCTTGATTTTATTTATAATTTATGATTTTAGTTTTTTGTTTTCTACGTAAAAATTATTTGATTGAATTTTTGTTTTTCACTTTTTGTCGCTATTATCAAAAGAAAATTTGTTTATTCATTTATGATAATTTTGATTTTATTATAAACTAAATAAAAAATTTTAATTATTCAATCCTAAGTAATAAAACTATAGCCAATATAATTTAATTATTCTTTAATAACTTTATTTTTAACATACCTAAATTAAAATTATTTACGAAACTGAAAATTATTTTGATACTTAATTTAAAATCCAACAATTGAAAATTAAATTAATCATTCATTGTGCAAAATATTTTTAAAATTATTTTAAAACAAAAAAATTGGAATTCAAAGTTTATGGATTTTAATAAATAATATTTCTTTTAAAATATCATGAATTATTTATTTATACTTAATAAATATTAATAAGAGATTAAAAGAAAACAAAATTATTTCAAACTCATATTTAGTAGTTATTGCTGATGAAAAAAGTATGACTAGTGATATTAACAATTAAATAAACTTTTCTTACATAAAAATAAAAATATATATATGAAAAATTTTCAATAAGAAACAACAATAAAATCAAACGATGGCAAATTAATATGAGTAAGTTCAAATACTTTTAAGCATATAAAGCGGCTTCATTAAAGAGTACATCGATTAACAAATTCACAATTTGGAGCCTAGTACCTAATTAAATGCCAAATTTCCAACAAATTTGTCTAACTTGTTATGAAAACCCTAATCTTTTAATATGTAAGAAATAGAGATGACAATTAAACCCGAGCCAGTCCAATTTACCCCTAGATCAACAAGTCAGCCCGAGTTGATAGGGCTAGTGGGGCATCGAATTTAACTTTTTTAGTATATTTCAAACAATATCCGTACCTAATTTAAGGTTAATGTTAATAGTATTTTAATTGAATGGATCATAATACTCATAATTGAAATTGGATCTCATGCTTAACATTATTTCTTTTAAATTACAAAAGTTGAAAGATGTATTTAATTTTTATCCAATTTAAGTTTATTTATTAATTCTACTTAATACAAAAATCCATATAATCTCATCCTTAAAGAGAAACAATTACAATTGATTAGACTTTTACTATATGAACAAATTCTTTTGTACGAGACTTAAAAAAGTTGTTATATTGCAAATGACTCTCTACTTTACCAGAGTCGAGAAAAGTAATCAATTATACGTAACCTTCTCTTTGTAATTTACAAACATAATAAAAAATTAAATGATTAAGTATTGACTGGATATTTATAGTTATTAAATTATTTTTTTAAATAAGAATTTCTTATTTATTGATCATGAAATAAAGAAATAAAATGCAATTAATTACCATCTCAAGATAGTATTAAAAAATAGGTAAATTCAATGCACACCGGTGAATTTCGGTAAGAAAAATCTTGACATTAATGGTAAAAGAATAAACTATTCTACAACATGTGTAAAATGGGAAAGAAAATAGTTGGTGAAGAAAGAAAATTCTTTCGTTTATTTTGTGAATATTCAGGACATTATTTATACCCCCTAACCCTTCTTCTATTGGTTATGCTTCCTAGAATTGAGGGAAATACTAACTAATAAATCTGCTAACTGTACAATACCAAAAGTACTTGCCTACTATTATGTATAATACCACTTGTGCGGTGAGGAAGAAAAGGACAAAAAATTTTAAACAAGAAATAAAACCATAGTGGACTTGCTTGTGGCCTGTAGCATGCCCAAAATTGTCAACATATTGTTGGGTCTTTTATCACTCCCCTTTCAAGGATGAGTTTCGGTTGATAACCAATAACTCCGATCTTGCAAATGAGATCCAAAAATACTCGTGTGCCCAAAGCCTTTGTGAACAGATCTACGAGCTGATTTTTTGTGTTCATGTGTTTTAACTCAACAAACCCTAACTTCATGCAGTCTTGAACCAGATGAAGATCAATCTCAAGATGTTTTGTCCTCTCGTGAAAGACTGGATTTTTTGAGATGTAGATGGTGGCTTGGTTATCGCAATATAAAGATATGGGTTCTTTAACCTTAAGCTAAAAGGTTTGAAGTAACTGGGTTATCCATTTCAATTCACAAGTGGTTAAAGTTAAGCTTCAGTACTCCGACTCAGCTGACAAGCGACTCACAGTTGTTTGTTTCTTCATTTTCCAAGAGATTGGCGATTTTTTTAGAAACATGCAGAACCCTGTTAGGGAGCATCTGGAGAAGACGCAACTTCCCCAATCTAAATCGAAATAAGTAAGGAAATGGTTTTCTTCTACTGCGTAGAAAATCCCTAAGTTCTAGGCTCCCTTAAGGTATTTTAGTACTCTTTTAGCTGCTTCCCAATGCGGTCGTCTAGGGTTACTCATAAATTGGCTAAGTTGTTGTGTTGTGCGGTAGTGTAGGGTTACTCATAAATACTGTAATCTCCCCACCAATCTTCTGTACATTTCTGGTTTATCGAGTAGCTCACCTTCTTTAATGTTTAATTTTGTTCTAGGAACTATAGGTGTTGCACAAGGTGAACAGTCTAGTAAATTGGTTTCTTACAAGATGTCTCTGATGTATTTGCCCTGAGTAAGTATCATCCCATCTTTTGCTCTTGCTATTTTGATTCCCAAGAAAAATTTTGCATATCCCAGATCCTTGATAATGAATTCTGCATTCAATGTCTTCTTAACTGAATCCATCTGTGCTTCATTTGCACTTGTTCTAAAAATGTCATCTACTTATATGATTACTGCCATAAAGTCATCCTTTGTACCCTTAGTGTATAGGCAGTGGTCTGCTTCTGATTTAATGAACCCCATTGATAATAGTTTAGAGGATAACTCTTTGTTCCACTGTCTCCCAGCTTGTTTTAAGCCATATATTGATCTGATTAGTCTGCATATTTATCCTTCCTTAACTTTGGTGTAGCCTTATGGAGGTAGCAGATATAGCTCTTCTTCTAGATAACCATGAAGAAAAGCATCATTGATGTCACATTAGTGTATTGGCCATTGCTTAGAGGCAGCTATGGCCAAGAACATTCTTATTGTTACCACCTTTACCACTGGAGAGAAAACTTTGAAATAGCCAGCTCCCTTTCTTTGACAAAAACCTTTGGCTACAAGCCTGGATTTCAATTTATCCACTGTCCAATCTGGATTGTACTTTACTTTGTATACCCATTTTGAGCTTGTGGCTTTCTTCCTTTTAGGTAGCTCTGTAAGTTTCCAAGTTTCATTCCTCTTTAAGGCAAATAGTTGCTCATTTATAGAATTCACCCACCTCATCTCACAATTTTTTTAGTTTAGTATAATAAGTAGATACTGTTAAGATGCCTTGTTTTAAAGAACTTATTTCCCTCTCTATTTGATATAGCAGTGCCCCATTTGCTTCACCAAACCTTTCTTATAGTTTTACCCAAAGTTCTCCAGCAGTAGGAAAAGATAAGAAGGTGTCACCTAGTTCTTTGATCATGGCATTAAGGATCCATGATTTTACCATGTTGTTTGCTCTCTTCCATTTTGCTAATAAGACTGTATCTTCTGTGGGCATGTTGCAGGTTCCATCGATTAAGGACAGCTTGTCCTTAGCACATAAGGCTATAGTCATGGATTTGCTTTAGGTAACGTAGTTGTTGCCGTTGAAAGGTGTAGTGACAGGCACGACACTAAGATTTTTAGTGTTAGTGATATGGTATGACTCATATTCATTTGTTGTTGGTATGTTTGTGGCACTAAAACCATTGTTGTCCACTGCATTTGACATTGTAGGTTAAGGTAGAGGAATAAGAGAGTAGCTCTGATACCATATAAAATGGCAGAGAAAACTGTAGGTGAAGAAAGAAAATTCTTTCGTTCATTTTGTATTGAATATTCAGGACATTATTTATACCCGCTAACACTTCTTCTATTGATTGTGCTTCCTAGAATCGAGGGAAATACTAACTAACAAATCTACTAGTTGTACAATACAAAAACTACTTGCCTATTACTATGTACAATACCATTTGTGTGGTGAGGAAGAAAAGGAAAAAAATTTTAAACAAGAAATAAAACCATAGTGAACCTGCTATTGAGACCTGCAACATGCCCAAAATTGTCAACATGTTTTTGGGTCTTTTATCAACATGCATCTTATTGTAGTCCTTTCCCTCTCAAATCTCTGAACTTTAATAAATAGAAAAATAGCAGTGACCATCAAAGGCTCTTACATTGTGAAACCAGCAGAATCAACGTGGACTAGTCGCATGTCTCTGTCTGAATTGGATCAAATTAGTGTCTTGTCTCACATACCTGGAATCTACTTTGACAGGCCACCATAGAGCTGGCTTACACCACCCACTTCCTTTATCGACACCCTGAAAAAGGCTTTTAGCCAAGTTTTAGTGCCTTTTTATCCATTCGCCTGGCGATTATAACCACTTGGCGGTGGCCGCATTGAGCTGGAGTGCAATGGCGCCGGTGTCTAGCTACTTGATGTTGAATCTGAAAGCAAACTAGAGGATTTTGGTGACTTTTCATTATCTCATGAACATGAATTCCTAGTCCCCAAGGCGGACTATACTACTCCACTTCCTGAACAACTGTTCCCAGCGCAAGTCACCAAGTTCAAGTGTGGCGGTGTTAATGTCAGCTTTACACTATCTCATGCGTTGGTTGATAGGGAGAGTGCTCTTCATTTCATCAAAGAATGGGCAAGGTTTGCTCGTGGTGACCCATTAGAAAGAGTACCAGCTCTTGATCGTAAGTTGTTGCTAGTAGGACATGCGCCAAGTGGACACAACCCGTTTGATCATCCAGAACTCCATCACTCGCCTCTCTTACTTGGGCAATTTGATAATTCAGAAGAGAAAAAAAAAGAAGACTCTTTGTTTAACATTGAGCATAACCAAAGAACAAGTTGAGAAACTAAGGAACAAAGCTAATGAGACGAGAAATTCAAAGAGCAGCAGGGGTTACAGAGATATGAGACCATAGCAGGACATTTGTGGAGATGTGCAATGAAAGCTAGAGGACTGAAACCTGAGCAACCAACAGCTTTAGATGTGTGTGTTGATATTCACAAATTGATGCAGCCACAGTTGCATCACAGCTATTTCAGCAATGCGATCGTTGATGTGATTTTTCATAACCTGTCTGGTGAGCTTGTCTCCAGGCCAGTGGGATATTCTGCGAGCAAAATAAGAGAAGCTGAAGGGTGAGTATGTGGACGATGCTATTGAGTTCTTGAAGAACTAGCCAGAGCTAACCAAGTTCCAGGTGGACACTCTCGAAGGGCCTTACTATGGAAACCCGAATCTCTCTGTGTTTAGTTAGCTAACACTTCCATTTCATGGTCTTGATTTTGGGTGGGGAAAGGAGATATGTATGGTACATGGTCCTTATGAATTTGATGGAGATGCAAACATTGTTGGCAGTCCCTATGTAAATGGTCCATTGACTGTTTATATCTGTCTTCAGGAACCTTATGTTGATGCTTTCAGGAAGTATTTCTATGAAGATATGGAGCAGAACTCCACACCAACCATCTGTAATGATTCATAATCCTAGACTCAAAATTCCTCTTAAAATGTTATGATAAGCCCTTTTTAAATATGCTTCTGACTGTAGATTGCAAGTAATTCAGAATATAAAAATGTGAATGAAGTTAGTAAATTGAAGCTAATCGAAAAACAATAAAATAAGTTCAAGTTGATTGAGCTTCATGTCAAGTTAGCTCAGGGTTAGTCGCAAGTCTCTCATTGAAATCATTCAAATTGGTCATCGTCGATATGTTGGTAGGTGCTTTTAGCAAAGTTGTTGGTGGCATTTTATGTAATACATAGCGGTAACTTAGTTACATATCCCGAATCGAACGTAAAAGGGCAAGAAATGAAGAAATGCAAAAAATATCTGATTTCGATCTATGTAACTTAAAATGAGCTTTCTGAAGCCGAAACGAGCGCGAATCCAACGTCATCTTCAAGGGAACTACTTACTGGGATGTGATTAAGGTCTTTCTACATTTTTCTCAAAACGTAAACTCTTTTAATGGGTAAGAGAATCCTTATGCTTACGATTAATATATGAGTAATTGCAAGAGACCTTAATCTTTATATATAGCTTCCATATCATGCTTCCCTATCGCAAGGTCGATATGGGTCTGGTCTTCTCTAATTGGGATCTATTTTTCACACAAACTTCGACCCATTGATTTAGATCATTTTTTGGGCCACTTTATTATCTTTATTTGGATCAAATTATGTAACTTAATCGATAAGCTATTGAAAAACCAAAAAATGCAATTAAATGTTGTCCAACTTTATGGGAAATGACAAAAGTGTCCAACGTTCTCCCCCTTGGACAAGTATTAATCGTAGTTTTGACTCTAGTTTAAAAACTCAGTTAAGCCACGCTATCTGAATTAGTCGACTAGGTTTAAAAATTAAACATTTGGTCCAAAGATAATGAAAGTCCATCATTCCATCCTGGAAGGCTTTCGATACTGAAAAGTATCAAATGCATGTGTCATGTGCGGCACAGATCTAACACAATCACGTATACTTAATATCTCACTAACATGAATGGGAAAATGGAGTGTGGCAAATTAGGATGATAACTTTATGATCTAAATATATCATCTTCGTTTGTAGGTCTCGATTTCTCCAACTTTATACTAAACCACATATGTTAAACTGCATTAGAGAAATCCTGTTTTCTCTCACTAAATGCTAAATAGCATTAGAGAAAATCTTTTATGTTTTCCACCTGAATGCTAAACTACATTAGAGAACCTTTATGGGATTAAAACTTATATCCCCTTATGTCATGTCAAACTTCATAAATATCCGTTTAAAACTGTATGTGTCAAAAAGACATAGGCTCAAGATCAATTTGTATATATGCCCAATGACCTTTAAATGCTTAAGATTGACCCAAATCTTAAGACTTTCATATGTATTATGACAACGTATGATAACACGTATTATTGGGATAAACGATGACCATCTCTACTGATGAACCATCATACTATCATAATACATCAAAATGTACATATGTACATGGAGCAAACATAACGATCCCCTAACTAATAGTGTCTAAAGATGTCAAAACACCCTTACTATATACTTGTATTTCAAACACCAGTTGGTGAAGTCCTTTAGTTAAAGGATCGACTAACTTTTCCTCAGTCCTTAAATGCTCCATACCTTAATGTCACATTTTCGTATCAAATCCTTTATGGCCAAATAATTGACTTTTAAATGCTAAGACCCTATGATATTCTTTGTTGTTATTAAACAATACAACAAGAAGATTACCAAAATATAACCAAATGGGTCTAGCTACTGAATCAACCACAGACAACTCAGAAATTAAGTTTCTGAGTTAAACCGTCAGTGAAGCAGCCCTATAGCATGCACTTTGCATACATGATCGAAGAAGTCACCCGTGTCTACTTGACACTTTTCCACAACATTGTATCATCTGTAAACTTAAAACTGTAACCTTAAGTGGACTTTCGATCATCCGGAAACATGACTAAAATCTGAATATGAATTCCCTACGAGGTTTAGTCTGTTAACTTTTCTATATATCAACATATAATCCTTAATTCTCTTTAGTATCTCAACACTCGTTTGACTGCATTTCGATGGTCTACACATGGGTTAACCAGATATTGACCAAACAGTCAAATGGTGAATGCACTGTCCTACCTAGTACATGGTCGAGCATACATCAGACTATCAACCGTACTAGAATATGAAACATTCCTTATAATCTCTCTCTTTACTTTATTCTTTAGATATTGTGCCAAAGATTGTCTCACTATAAGAGATAGATGCTACAACAGGTTTACAGTTAATTGTATTAAACCTTTGTAATATACACTATGTATGCACTCTGTGGGAGGTCTGATGAGTGTTGAGATTTGTCCTAGTAAATCTGAATACCTAGGATATAAAAAGCTACACTAAGGTCTTTCGTGTCAAAGTTCTTAACCAAAAGTTGCTTAATCCCATACAACATGGTTAAGTAATTTGACACAAGTAATATATAATCCACATGTAGTAATAAAAAGATAACTTTACTCCCCTTGACCTCATAGTACAAGCATCTTTTTAACTTTTTTTTCCATGAAGCCGAAAGAGGCCAAACTTTATCAAATGTAAGGCATCACTTTTAGGAGGTTTGATAAACTATATATTGAACTGCTTAACATGTAAACCATGTTAGCTCTATATCATCATGAGCTACAATTACCTTAATCATTTAAAATGTATCCTACGAGGATACGAGAGAAATGGTAACATTAAAGTCAACATTTTTCCCTGAGTGAACCATTAAGCAACTGAGCGAGCCCATAAACCACTGAACTCTATCCTGAAATCTTTTAGGTCTAATCTTCATTTACAACTGATGAGTTTACAGTTCCACTGTAAATCAACTAACTCCCAAACCTTACTATGCTTCATGGATTGCATCTCGTCATTCATTGCATCCCACCACACATCCACATTGAGTCCAGAAATAGCTTCTATAAAAATAAATGCATTCGTAACATGCCTAATAGCATAGTCATGTTCACATGATAGACTATGAAATCAGATGAAAAAGCAGGTCATTTCTGTAGCATCCTACCTCTCAAATGATTGAGATATTTAAAGAGTTAGACTAATGAGTTATATAAGTGTTAGCATGTAGAGCAAAATTGGTACAATTGTGACATGATTATTATAATTATATTCAAAGGCATGATATAAGCATACACACATGAACTGTGAATTAGAAAAATGACAGTCAATTGACATGTCCTAGGATATGAAAAATGTTAAGTGAAAATGATGTGAATTGTGTTTTGGTATGATTGGATTTTAATTAACGAATTGGAATTAATTGTAATTAGTTGGGAGATTGATGAAATAAAATGTACATTTGGACTAGGACAAATGTTAAGTAGTGGGATAAATTGATACTTGAAAAATTAGGATAATTAAACCTTAAATTAAGTGACATTTGGCATAGTTAAATGTGTGACAAATGGACTAGTAATAAAATGACAATTTGACCAATTATTATGTGGCATTTGTACCAATCTTGGAATGACATATGGACTGATTTAGTAGGGGACAAATGGCATCATCTTCAATGGATTAATGGCAACATCTTGATTAGGCAAATGTAAGACATGCCTTAGGACAAGCGGTGTGCTTTAATGGTGACACCTAACATATTGATGGAGCAAATTGTAGCAGCAATGTTTTTGTTGTTTCCCTCACCTTTCTCCACCAAAATTGCTCCAAATTTTCTCTGTATTTTGGTCCTAACCCTAGCTAAAGTTCTGCATGAAAACCACCTAAATCCTTCACCAAATTGCTAAGAAAGCTGGCTGATTATGATCTTCATATTGCTATCCGAAAATCACTTTGCTTTCACAATAAGTTTTGGTTAATTTTACTTACATAGAGACTTGGTTTAATCTAAAGTTTTGTGTTGAATTGGAAGCCTAATAGGTAAGTAAAAATCTAAGTTTTATGTCATGTCCAATGATATAAGAATGATGCTTGAATTGGAATGAAATGCATGTGATATTGGTGAAGATATGTGCTGGAAAATGTTGTATAAAATTGGAAGTGTTTCTGTTTTGTTTTTGGTATATGAAAACCGTGGGATGTAGATTGATTGATGGATGAATTAGGTCTGGATTTGAAGTATAATGAAGGTGGATTTATGCCAAAGAAAGATGTTAATTTGATGTTCTTGAATTGGGAAAGAACTAGGACTATATGAATAATAATGTCAAAGTTTCTGGTTTGATAATTTGTGAGTTGTTAATTGAATAATTTTGAACTGGAATAAGAGATGTTATTAATGAGGAATTGGAGTATGATTTAGGCCTAATGGAGGGATAACTGACAAAATTTAAAGAGATAGTTTAGCTTTGGTATAAAGTGTAAAACAATCTGGAAAAAAAATGAAAGAAGAATTACTGGAATATGTTAGTTGTAGTTCTTTCACTAAACATACATCGGTATTTTGATCATATCTTGATCTATAGATCTCAAAATGAGTTGATTCTTAATTCAAAGTAACCTAGATACATATGGATATAACTTTTATGAAGAAATATAATTTAATTTCTGTCTTTAATAATTCCAAAATCTGATTTGATGTTGAATTAAAAGTTTTGTTGCAGTATAAAAATAGTATGCAACATTTAGAGTATAATTTTCATACAAATTGTATTTTCTTGGTGTTATTAGATACTTAAGACATAGGACAACAATTTCTGGAAGAAAATGTTTCATAAATACTCGAGTTTCCTTTTCACAATGATCATGTAAAGTAGACCCGAAAGTTTGTTTTGGGAAAAAAGTTGGAATAGTTAATGAATTGCGTATGATCAAGTGTCCCAAAAAAGTTGGAATGGTTAGTGAATTAAGCATGATCAAGTGTATTTAAGGTATTAACCAAAGTGTTAACAAGATCTATTCGAGTGATAATTTTTGAATGATTATGAATTTTGATTAAGGAAATATACCCTAAATAGTCATTGAGCATGCATTTCACATGGCACATATATATGTGCATAGTAGAACATGTATTTGATTGATCAAGTTAGTAATGTGTACAATGTATGTGTATTTAGACACTCAACGGGTACGCCATCGTTCCAACATTGCCAGACCATCTAGGCAATAGCATAGAAGGAAGTGAACTTTGAGTAACCTATGATGGTCTCACCTTGATTTGTTTTGTTTAATACTGAATTAAATTGATATGTGATGTATTTGTACTGAATTCTGGACATGAAATAGAGGAGTTTGATGTATGAATAAAACATTAGAAGTTCTACTTGAATGTGAATGTGATTGACTACTTATTTCTCAACTTAAATGTTGAATGTTGGACTAAAAATTAGATGACAAATGTGAATGTGACTGAATGAGCATAATGATTGAATTTGTGGAATGCATTTCATTCCAATTCACGAAATATAAAGGCAACTATGACTGATGTTGCTAATGAAAAAGATCTTAAAGCCTAGACATTTATGGAAAGAGCCTAAGGCTTAATATGTGCAATGAGCCCTATATCCCCAACAGATAAGGGATAGTATGAAAGAGCCTAGTATCCATAAGCAATACGAGACAGTGAAAAGGACACAAGGTTACAACAATGTAATAAATGAATTTTAGTCTCATAAACAATACATTCACATATGATATGAATAAATTGAACGAATGCATTGTTTTGGAGACTTTTCTTGTATGAATACATGATAATTTATCGATGATTGTGTTCTACTAAATTGTAGTGAAATGATCAATTGTATGGATTTGTGTTTGAAATGTGACATTTGTGAACAAAGTGGTTCATGAAATTACTTGATGATAATCAAGTTAATTTAAGTTTTATGATAATATGAATTGTTGTGTTGTATGACAACAGTGAACCATCAAGGATGGTTACTCAATTGAGTTCGCAAAAGTCACCAAAATTGCAACGTGGCCTTTTAGGTTCATAGGAGTTATCCAATTAGACCAATTGGAGTTTAGCCACTAAAATGAGCATGAGTTAGGGGTCGGGATCAGTTAACACCTGCATATGTCTTTAGTTCATTTGTATTAAGCATTGCATTATGCAACTATTTTATTATGTACACATGAATTCTGAAATGCAATGACTTTTCTGATTGAATATGTTTGTATTAAAGTAGGCCCAAATGAAATATAAGTTGTGTAAGATATGTCTGATGCATGAAAAGTTTGCAATGGTTTATTTCGATAGTCTTATCATACCATCCCTGTAGAGTATATTCTCCAATATCATCGTTATGCTCGAGAATATGTCTTATAAAAGTGGTGTGTTACAAGGTTGGCCATTGCTAATTTAAGTAGTTTTACTAAACTACGAATTGCCTTAATCCAAATAGAACAATTATTGAAAGATGGACAAGGAGAGTATAGGCAGGAGTTTAGAGTTAAGAGGCATAGTGAGTCTCAAGTTAATTTTGGTAGAAGATTCAATAAACACCAAAATAGATCATTTTAAGCACAAACTAGATCGAGATAGTCGAGATTTAGAAAGAGAGGTAGTTTTGTTTATTCTGGTAGTAGTAAAGGTCAAGAGTCTGAAGGATAGGCTTATAGAGTGCAAACATAACATATGCCCATTTGTGAGAACTGTTAAAAGAAACATGGTGGGGAATGTTGGAAGATGTCAACAGCTTGCTTTCATTGTGGCTCTTTCGAGCATTAGATTAGAGACTATCCTGTGACTTTGGGAGCACAGTCTAGGTTGAGAGACTATCCTCAACCATTCTGATCTACCACTTATTCTCCTTGGACAACTTAGTTAATAAGATCCTTTGGTAGGAAAGGAGAAGAAAACTTGGAGAGATTTTTCCTTAGAAGAAAGAAGCCAAAGATGAGACACCTATCATGCAATTTTCGGCTAACTCATGCAAGATAGGAGAGAGAGAGAGATAAATTCAACAACTCCTTGTATTCCCTCTCTCAATTTCAGTTAAGCCTCAAAGAAAGAAGTGAAGTACATATAATGCATCACATCGTTCCTTAATCAATCATAAAGAAGCCAATAAATGAAACACTTCTCATTATTTTAAGATGGCTATACGAAAAACTAATAACCTAAATGATACATCTCATTTTTGGTTTTGTCATAAAAAGAAGGAAGATGGTCCATCAAATGCACCACTTTCTTCTTTAATCCAATAAATGCTAAAAGGTTACATGCTATCAGTAAGTGACAACCATTAAACCATTTAATCATAAGATCATTACTCCATTTAATGATGATAAAGTATGTTAAAAACCATCTTAAATATAGCAAACCAATGCTAAATGTGCAGCTGCACATTTAGCCTATTAAAACTGAAAATCCACCTCCTTTTATCCTGAATAACTTAGTTTTAATTTAATTAATCAAATTAAACCAATGTCTAGTCCATTTCTAAATGTTCATATGGACTTCTAATTAATAATTAATTAAATCAAGCTCAACATTCAATCATAGGGTTAAAACCTCTATTTGTATTTCTTACCTTACTAGAAGCCAAATGGAGAATCTAATTGGACTTACATAATTCAAGCTCTAATAAGCCCGAAATTAATTTAATCTCATTAGAATTAATTCCAGCTAATTAACTAAATGTCATTCCACTAAAGACAATTAGTTGAAATCTTGAATTACTAAATATTATGAGAACATATGTTTCAAATAAGATGTTTAATTGCAAACTTTAATATAAACCATATTATTCGCACAATAAAGGGTAAAATTATCATTTTGCCCTTATGTCAGTTTTTCCTTGTAGATCTCCCATTTTACTCTATATGGTGATTAACACATAAGATCTCATCTTGGTGTTAAGACTTGATGGGTAGTTAGTCTATCAAACTACTGGCACCAGTTTAATCACCAGTCTTCGTAAAACATTTAGAAGTGATGATATCACTATAAACTCTTTATTTAAGTGAATGTTCCCTAATACATGTTTCATTTAATAATTCCAATATGCATACACTGTATTGAAACTTTATAAAAATCCATTCTAATCACATCAAAAATTATAATGAAACACATATGAGTTCACCACTCGTCAAGATTGTGGTCCATAATAAATGAATGCTTAAGTGTGTGTTTTTTTTTGGTAAATCATAAGATTTTATGCAAATTCGAAATGTTATGTACACCACTAGAGACTACTTGAGTAGTAAATTCTTACCTACCAAAAGAAAGCATAAGGTAAATACATAAGGAAGCTACATCACTTCCTTACAACAAACACAACCAACCAAAACAAGAGCAACCTTTCTACCAAAGAAAACCTTATAGAGCTATCTCATCTAACCAGTAACTCAAGCTAACCAACAAACAATTTACAGGTCAACCATCAATTAATTATAATCCAAATCAACCTATAACACAATATAAGATGGAGAGTGAGATGATGTTGCACTCACATACTTCTGCTGATATACTAACAATAAGTCTATTGCATTCCAATTATAAGAGATGGTTCTCCTACTATAAAAGCTTGTGAACAACTTCCTAGAAATCCTCTTATTTGTTTTAGGAAAGTCCTTAACCTGCTAGCTCCATGTTTTGTTAATTGGAAACAAAAATATTCCCTGAACCTTTCTTCTCTTTTTCTTTAGAAACTGAAGAAATGTTAGACCTCCATTTAGCACTCCTGAAATAACAAACCTGTAGAAAAATTATTAGTGAATAAGTTCTTCAACAATTACCTTCACATGGTGTTTGAGCTAAGAGATTCCATAACTTGGAAGATTACTTTGGAGTATACGCTCCCCACATCCATGGATTCATCTTCGAATTTTCAAGTATTCATTTCAGTCCAAATGTTATAGACAATAGCGGAAAGAATGATAGGGAAAAGGTTAATGTCAGAGATTCTGATATTTAAGGATTGGTTAAACCAAATGGGGATGGATTGAAGGTTTGACTAATTGGGAATTTGTATTTGGAAGTGGTTGAGGAATTGTTCCCACACAGTTTTAGAGAAGGAACATTCAAAAAACAAGTGTTCAATAGTCTCATTATCCGAGGTACACAAGGAATAGTGGTTAGGACTATGGAGATAAAGAAGTTTGTCCCGTGTTTACAATTT
>JAOSBK010000204.1:4189221-4200129 GCA_027568895.1 Erythroxylum shatona
CTGGTGAGTACAGAGGAACTGAACAGGAAATTCGAGGAGTTCATTAGGAAGATGAAGGAAGAGATCAGGATTGAAGCGCAGCAGCAACTCATAGCTGTCTGAAATTAACAACCACTTAGCTTCTGCTGTTGAATTAGTGACCTTTCGCTTTCGTTTTTTATTAAGAAATGGAAGGTCAAGTTTATGTTGTTTCTCTTTGTTCACACGCAAATGCAACAGAAGCCTGATTTCTCTACGAATTACCAGTAATATTCATTCAAATACCTTCTTCACAATTTTATTATATTTAATTAATTTTATATCTATTTTTGACGATATAATATTCAAATCCTTTAAATTTAATAACTATAACACTGATTTAAAATATAAATAATATTTCGTAGAAAATGCTAGATAATAAGTGATAGGCAGTATCAGGTATGCCAATTTTAGTCAAATAAAATAATTATTATGCTAAGACAAGTGTTTCAGTGGAATTTCAAGAATTTGCTATTAAAAATTGGACCGAATGTTTAAAAAGTTTAATAATCAAAGATTAAATAGAATTAATGATAATTTAAAGATTTTGAAATTTAATTTTAAAAAGGTCATTAAATAAAAATAAAAAATTAATTTTAATTTATAAAAATTTAGTAATTTTAAAAAATTAATTAATTGATAAGGTGACCTATTTTTAATGATAAGAATTATTAAAATAAATCAAATCTATCAGTTCTAATTTTTAATTATTCATAAAAATGAAAATAAAAAAATTTCAACATAAATAAATAAATAATTCAATTATATGATGAAGAAAAGTCAGAAAACTGAAATATTTTGGAGTTGTAATGACGAGTGATTGCGAGTCGGCTGTGATAGTATGGAGTTTGAATCGAATATCAAAAGCATGGTCAAATGGTCGGCCGTCCAACTAGAATGGGGTCATCGGAAATTAATTTTCTGGTCAACCATTATCTTCTAAGTATGTGGAAAATAAATCCTATTATTATAGTTTTTATAATTATGTATTTATAATTTAATAAAAATTATATTTTATTAAAAATTAAATAAAATTTTAAAATTTAAAATATAATTAAAAGAAATTTTTCTTTACTTATCCAAAAAATAATTAATTAATATTAATTAATATTAATTAATTAATTCACAAAAATTAACTAATTAATTAATATAAATGTCCATATTTATATGATAATATTAGAAAGCAGATAAGCATTGCCCTTTTGTCAGCTTCTACATTGTAACAGTTTAGAACTGACCACTCGTAAGGCTGTCATGTCCATGTGGCTAGAAGCTCTTCCGCAGATATCATGGTCACTGCATCTCCCCAATAGGGAGAGGATGAATCTAGAAGGACCTTAGAGTGGGAGAGGTGGATGAGAAGCTTGCAACTTGCAGAAGCCATATCTGTCTGTCTGCAAATGGAGACAAGATGGTGAGTGCCAAAATTATTGTCAATAATTCCATTATGGAACATTTCAGCGATCAGCCTGAAAAGAAAACCAACCCTTTTGCCTGATTCTGGTAGTACAAATATCAGTACAACAAGGGGGGTAATGGGTCCTTGAAATCCATGGTGAGGGAGGCTTCCACTTGGCAAGCTTACATGATCATTCTGGCCAAAAGCCCGGAGAGCAGATCAATGGTAAAGCTCGGTTCACCGGTGAATCTTCCACGCCTGGAAACTGTTATCATTTTGAGCTTCTGCCATAAAATATACGATGCCATTTAAAAGGTGAAGTGACAAAAGTTCCACATAAGAAAAGGTACAAACTTCAGTAAGAAACCAGATGGCAGCGCCAGGTACAAAGATTCACCGGTGCTACTTTTAAAACTTTTCTTGAGCTCCAGTGGATTTCTGAAAAGATGAATATTGATTAAACTAGCGTCCTAGCAATGAACGTACACTTATCCAGCTTCATTAAACTTCAATGCAGCCACTTGGCTTTAGAACCAATTGCAGAATCTCCAACATGCAAGACATAATAGCCACGGACAAATCTGCAATTGATTAATTAGATCCTTTATGCTTGAGCACGGTAACCCACTGAATGTTCAAAATATATGATTAAAGCACATATGACAGAAACTCAGCTCAAATTTTCCAGCACTGTAAAGCATATCGACATGAAGGAAAATATTTACAACAATAGCTACTAATAAACACAGATATTGCCAACTGCAGAATTCTAACAAACATAAGCTCAAATTTGGAGCGATCAGATAAAACTGTGGGACTCAATCCTTGAGAATTAATTGGATTTCACATTATAGGATTCAGGTGACTTAAACAATCCAGCCCTGTAATCAAGTAAACTATAGAATAACAATTGGAACCATATTCGGTGCAACCAATATGCATCTTTATACTAACTTGCAAACTTCAGGACATTAAAAATATTAATTTAAGCATAAACTCACAAAAGTAAGAACATGATTCAAGTTGCTAAGGCATCTCAGTTAAGATCTTGAATCAATTCCTTTAAGAGATTAACGGCTTAATTAAAGTTACATGACCGTTTCCTATATCTAAACAAAAAGAGGAGAATCACCAAATTCCAACATTTGATTTTCTTCCTTAAATTCACAATTTTCTGCTTTTGTTGAACTATGTTGTAGCCAACACTCAACTCACCTTTTTCAACACACGAAACAAACAGAGGAAACCATGAAGGACTGTACTTTATATTATTTTATCACAATATATGAAGCAAAACTTAATAAGGGGAGAACAAAGACAAGAAGCAAGTTCTAGTCATAAGTTTGTTTCATACTCTCAATACAGAAAGCAAAAAAGACATTTAGATATTGAACACTGTACATCAGTCATTTAGTTCAACTCATTCCAATTCACATTCTTTGCATCTGTTTAGCAGATATCAATGAAAAAATTGCAATACTTTGCTTCATATGAAATAATAATAAGTTCAATACATACTTATAAGTCTTCCTGCCACAAAATTGTTGATACCTTTGACTGAAGTCAATATGTGTAACAAGCATCTGCAGCCTCCATTCCTTGTTCTCATCACCATTAGCTTCCATCAATATTTTGTTAATGGAATGGTGAGTGTGTCAAGTCCACAGCAGCTCCATCACTCTCTGACATATTTCTAACTTCGGTAAGAAGCCTTGACAATTCTTTTGGCAGTACACTACGGACAAAATCACTGCGCTTCTTTGTGATTGATGACTCTGTGAATAGCATGTCTATAAGAGACTGGTATTCATGAAGCCATTCATCACCATTAGCATGAGTGTCTTGATTTTCATATAAAACTTGAGAGCTTTCTTGCCGCCATCTGATTCGATAATATTTTTCAGGAAGCTGAAAGTAGTTTTTCAAAATAAATACTCTAAGAGCATGTCTGCAGAGTATTCCTGAAGATTCAAATTCCTTGCAAGAGCAGTGAATCTGTTCATCCTCTGGTATCCATATAACAAGACGATCTTCATCGATCTTCTTGAAGTGGTGTACAAGATAAGATCCATCAGCCATTTCAGCTGCAGCATATTGCATTGCGAGCACTAGCTCTTGTTGCAATGCATTGAAGGCAAATGGTGTAAGAACTGTACGTGCATGCTCTTCAATAGGTATACATGTTTTATTAGGTATATATTGCGTATCTTGACGTGAATGGTTTTGGCAGTTGACAGACATTCCAACCTGCTAGTGCACCAGGCAAATATGAGAAAAAAAAAAGGATCAACAAAACAAATTTTAATTGATGATTCGTAGAATCTTGTTCTGACTGATACCTGATCAAAGAAGCTGCGCAAACATATCTCTGTACTACAGATACTTTTGAGTAAAACATCTACAGACTTCATATATGCTGAAGTTTCCATGCGAGCACAGAAATGGCCTCTTGTGTAGGATAATGCCCATGACGACCGACAAGAATATAATAATTGAATGTGTTTATCCAAACTAAGTCCAAACATGGAAATCATGCGATTCCACTGCACTTCAAAATCTTCAGAGCTCTCAATACGATACAACTCATCAAACTGAGATCTAAACTCACGAAACTGAAGGCCAAGTGGCAGAAACCAACTGGATAGCTTGGGCAGAATGCTCCATATGGAAATGACATGTTTGGCATTAGGTAGTTCACTTCTTATAGCATCCTTAAGGCCAAGGTCAAGATCAGTTATTATGGTCTGCGGGCAGTTTCCCTTCATAAGATGGATGAAAGCCTGCATAAAAACAAGAGGAAATAAAAATCGTCAGATTTACTTGAAGAAATTAAAACCAACAAGACAGGTTAAAGTAGAAAAACCTGCAAGGCCCATGCAAAGGAGCTTGGAGTTTCATCCTGTAACAAGACACAACCAAAGAATGTGGTCTTCCCTTTATTGTCCATTCCAAGCCAGGCTCCAAAAAGTAAACCATATGTGACTGAACGGTAGCTGGTATCAAAATAAACCACATCACCATATGTGGCATATGAATGAACAGAATCACCATACGACCATAAAATGTTCTCAACTTTATCATTGACATCTAATGTAAAATCATAAACGAAGTCTTCATCCACCTCTTTTGTAGCTTTGCATGCTTCAAGAAGTTCCATGATACCATTTTCTCTCTTCTCAGAGAGTAAAGCATCATTCTCTTGAACAATTTTCTTACGATTTTGGACAAAGTTCCTAACATCCCTCTCCAGAAAGGGTAACTGTCCACCTTGAATCCCTTTTTCTAATTCTAGAACCTTTACTATCCGGTGAATTGGAAAACCAGCTTTTGAAAGTAACAGAATTCTCTCCTGATCTGACTCTTGAATTTTCCGATATGCTGGAAGAAGCCGCACTTGGTCATCTTCCAAAAGCTCATGATTGTGCACATTGCTGAATTGCACGACAAACCATTGAGAAACCCCTTCAATGACTTCCTTGGACAAATACATTTTTGCATCACATCCACAGCGCACTGACTTCCTATCTCTATGGTGTTCCCCAGTTGGTTTTTTCCGAGGTGGTGCAAACCCAGAACGGTAACAAACAAAATCGCGCTTGTAAACACCCAATTGTGGGCTCAATCTTGACCTCTCTTTCCTTATGGAGAATCCATTTCTCCGAGCAAAATTCCCATAATATTCAAATGCATCATCATCACTCTTGAACACCATTCCCACATATGGGGATACCATAGCCTCAGATTCACCAGCATCAAATTTTCCCAACTGAGATGTCCCTTGCATTTCTTCACTTTCTCCTTCATACTTAACATAGCATTTCCAATCGCCGCAGGGACATTGCTGCCTCCTAATCCAAACGTTCTTCACCGGTAAGGATGCCATCAATTGAACTCAAATAAATTCTATATCAAGCCTTCACCAAAAGACTTGACTACCTCAAGAGCCGAAACACTTTAAAACCTTCAAAGAGCACAAAAGGCTAGAATCAAAACAAGTACAAAAAAAGGGTTATTTCTCACTAAACAAGAACCTAAACCCAAAACTACCGATTACCCATTTTCACGAAGTTACATATCATAATAACGGTATCAAACTAGAAACGTTCGAAATTCATGATAAAATAAACAGTGAAGTCTCAGGAACCCCGCTCGTGAAACAGGAATAAAATGGATAGTTATAGATTGAACTAAAAAAAAAAGTATCATAGGACTGTGCTGAAAAGTAAAGTGTAACCTACCGGTAGAAAAAATGGAAGATACAGCATCACATAAAGCCTTCAAGTTCTCTTCTTTCTCATTCTGTAGCACTTTTTCACTTCTTCGATTTGAAGCGGTATGAACAGTTAACAGTACATGAAAACGAACAACTATAATCTATTGTTAAAAGTTTATAAAAATGAACAAACTCTTTTTAACTCATAAAATTATTTTAATAAGAATCAGAATAAATATAGGTAGAAAAAAATAGATATAATTATTACAATAATTAATTATAATAAAAATAATAATTATTATTAATAATAGTGATCGATTTGTTAAAAATATTAAAAAATAAAAATTTATTAAATTCTTGTTTTATATCAAGTTTTAATATATTTTAATTAATTTATTATATTATAATATTATTTTAATTAAATATTGTAATTAATTAAATATATTTTAATTAATGATATTGTAAATAATTAATTATTTTGTAATGTTATTTTAATTAATTAAAATTTAATTAATAATTGAATATATTTAATTAATTATATTTCATTGTTAAAAATATTTAATAAAAAAAGAAGAAGGAAGTGTTACAATCATCACAATTCACAACCACTGGCATGCCTGTGACACTTGATTATTCAGAAATAGTTTTCACTTTTCTTATATTTGGGAGGTATTTAGTATTTCTCAAAATTAGATATCAAAATATTGTTTTTATAATAATAATATAAAATCAATCACTTTTTTTTCATTCCTTATTTACTAAATCCTTTCTAAACTCATCAACCAATTATTAGCTTAGTTTTTTATTTTAATAATTATTCATATAAATCATAATTATTGAATGAAATGTTATTCTTTTTAAGTATTAGAGATTTAAAAAAAAGAGGTATATTAAATAAAAATCACAAAATTATTAAAATGTAATTTTTATAATTTAGTGATTCTAAAAAGTATTTTATATTTTAAAATATTTTATAAATTTTAAAAGGAATATTATTGTTAATTTTATTAAATTATTTTTATTATCATGACATTAACTCAATATATCCTATTCATCCAAAGATGAGTCTAGATGGCACAAGAAAAATGTATTATCCTTTTAAAATAAAAAGAGGTTAGTTACCGATTACAAGCTTTATTAGCGACAATTAATTTTGCAGATTGGTATTAGTGAAGATTTACGAGGCAGCAATTTTAATAGAGAGATAAATTCAATAAAAGATAATATTTATATATTTTAAAATAAAATTAAATTTAAGAATAAATAAAAATATATTGTATTTTTTAAAAATAATTTAGCTAATATAGAAAATGGTTGACTTTACACCATATTTAAACACTATCTTTCTTATCATAATTACATTGACTTGACTTGGCTTAAAGCATCCAAAACTAATAAAAAAGAAACTCTTCATCAGCACCTATCATCGGTGACCTCCCGCACTCAGTCGGGCAGTCTTCTAGTTATAGGTATCTGGGAATTTTTCAACCGAAACTGGTCTGTTGTTCATCGCCATATATACCGAGAGAGCAACAGATGCGCGGACTGACTCGCTGCATCGGCAAGTCAGGACGTCATTAGAATCACTTATTTTGATGTTCCACCCTCAAGGTACTACAGTCTCTTTTTAGAGGATATGTCGGGTATCTGTTTCCCCTGACTCATTTAGTTTTCGGTGTACTTTTTTCCCTTTATGCAAAAAAAAAAAAAAACTCTTCAAAGATAGTGCATGGGAAGTAATGAAATGAAGAGTCTCTGTTTTTTTCTAAAATATTGGAGAGGGTCGTGAAGTCATGAGATGGGCTGCACGATGAGTTGCCTCCAACAGTGGAGTCAATTAAAGCTTACTATATATTCATTTATACCAGTCTTTGGTTCATATTCTTCACTGCTAAAATGGGAAATTGTATACGTTTACCTTGCTGCTCACAACCTGGGGAGACCAGAGTTCTCATCTGCAATGGAGGAAAAGCAGAGTTCGAAGCAGAGTTCAGAACCAAGCAAGATCCTGGGGAGGTTTATTATCTCACGCCACCAATTAAAGACCCAGCTTGCAAGCGAGTGGGATTAGGCAAGTCAGGAACTTGTGGAATGCAGAGAATCAAAATTTTGTTGACAAGAAAACAGCTGGAGTTGCTGTTGAGAGAAGTGAAGGAGTTGAAGTCTAAAGCAAAAAGAAAATGGCAGCCTTCTTTAGCTACGATTCAGGAGGTGCAGAAGTTCTAAGCAAGTTGCGAGTCCCAGAAAGTTTTCTTTTACCTGCCCTTTTGATTTCAGGGAGTTTCTGAAAGTATAATTCAATGAACGGTAGAGAAATAGTTTTCAGAAGAAGAGAAGATACTACATAGGCTTTCTAGTTGCTTAAAGTTTTTGTTCAAAGCAAATCCAGAGCTCTTTTAGTCTTCCTGTGCTTTTTAATCCATACCAGGAAGACTGCCAAATGTCTAGCTTTTCATGAATTGATCCAATGAAAAATGAAGCCTGGGTGTAATGCACCATATTTGTACATGAAGGGGCTGGGACCCGACCTGATCTATTATTATCCTTAAGTTGGAACAACCATTTAAGGTAGCTTTCAGGGTTCAATGAGCATTAACATTTGTAATATGTTGCAAGATCTGTATCACATTCAACTGATGCATCCTTCTCTGCGAGTCTGAAATCACTACCATTGTACCGTGCATTTCATAATTGCTAGACATCAGTATATACAAACCAAAATAGATTGCAACCACTCGTGTAAATTTCAAACACAATTCAGCTGTCTTATGATGTACAATGTCAGAACCTTCTTTTCCATTCAAATCAGGACTTTATTTCAGCTAGCTAATATCAGAAAAAGAGAACCGCATATACATTAAAAAAATCCAGAAATGTAGTTTGAATGAAATGAATTTCAGGTGGACTACAACTTGATCCAATCCGACAACTCTTCAGGAAACTAAACACAGTACCTGTTCCAGTCCACATCTGAAAAGGGTTACTATTTTATTCTATCATTAGATGATTGACCATAACGAAAAGAGAGGGTTCGTACCTTCTTGGTGAATTTGTCCTTGCAACCTTTTTGATCTGCTGCTCAACTTTTGCTGAAACAAGTTCTCTTTCTTTAGCTGCTGCTTCTCTCTTAGCTTTTTTGAACTCCACTTCAACTGCTTTTGTCAATGCATCAACCTTCCTTATCAGCATCTACAAAATAATCAACCTTCTGAAGTCAATACCTCACAGGCTATAGTTAGAGACAGCAAGAAAGTTTGGCTATTACTCAACCTGGATTTCCTGTTCTTTAGCATTTAAACTACTGTCTTTAGCCTCACAGGTCTTCCTCAAATTTATGACCTCTTTCTGTAGTCTGTCATACAAAAACCCTGAAACCACATCCTGATTATCAGAACTGTTGTTACCCTTGTTCTTTACTTCTGATGAATTTGTTGTGTTATCATTCTTGCGCTCATCAGTACAGGTATCAGTATTTGCCTTCACTACAGTGTTTTCCTTTTCATTGTTATCAATAACTTTGCTTCTAGGTGCCCAGATGCCTCTCTTAAGCATATTTTCTGCAGCACCATATTTATTTTTGAAGCCGTCATTTAGTTTCCCAATTTCTGTTATTGGCTGATGCAAAGGAGAGTTTCTGCTGATGGTGGAACCCCTCGGTTGTGAGGTAGATCTCTTTTTTAGATCTCCTCCATTGCTTGTCAGGAATCCTAAGACGTTAGTGGTCTTTTCAGGTTTAACACATCCATACAAAGTATTAGAGTTCACTGAGGCATGCTTTAGACCCTCTTCTAATGTCTTTAGTCTCATCTTGAACTTCTCCTGAATTAAATTGTATTGATATTAACAGTTAGCTGACAGGTTAAGATGGAAATAGATTCAGATGAACAAAATGGAAGAGAAGGTGGTGAAAATTCACCTTCATTTGTGCTTCTGCCTTAGCTGTCCTTTCTGTTACAGCTAGTTTATCTCTCAGTCGTTGCATCTCTCCCTACATAAGAAACGCATATAGTAGTACTAAACAGGAAAGACATGGCTATGGGTAGGACATGTAAATCATGCTAATTTTGAACATATCCTGGCTAAACTTCCATAAATTCAGTTTGAAAGGAAATACCTGCAACAGCCTTCTCTCTTCCAGCCATTGTTTGACAGGCATAACTTTGTCATTGTCATCCTTCCACTCATTGGCCACAACCGTTGCGACGCGGTTAGCTGACACTTTGGCTCTAGCCAGCTCCCTCTCAAGCAACCTTTTCTCTTCCTGGAATGTTGGGTTAGGGTCAGGTGTCAATACTACATCTATGCTATCCCTACTCCAAGATTCATATAATGTACTTAAATTGACTCATAATTCTGAGAGAGTTCATTTACTCTAACACCTACATTTAGCATAGAAATTTGTCGCCGGTAGTCCCGAATGGCATTGGCTGCAGCTCCACCAGTTAAAATGACCTCCTCAAGTTCCTGGATGGTTTGACTCAGCTTTTCAACTTCCAAAACCTTCTGACGATTTGTTTTATCCAGAATTTTGTTCTCCTCCTGCATATGCCACACTTAAAACTCCCTTCAGCATCAACTCCTCATTGTCTGTCCCTGTCCAAAACACAATATAATTTCCAAGGAACCATACCTGACAGATTTCAATCTGTCTCTTCAACTCAAAGTTTTGGTTCTGGACCTCCTCAACTATAAGTGCCCTTTCTAAAGCACTTTTCAGGATCCTCTCTGCTTCAAGTAGAGCAGACTCTTTTGACTTGGTCAGACGTTCCATTGCCTTCTTATCCTCCTGTAATGATGCAATCTGAAAAGGGCGGAGAGATTAAAAACATTTTGTTTTTGGTAGCAGAAATATATGAATTCCTCTCAAAGAAATTTCATTCTTCCACAAGCATACCTCATTTTTGTACATCTTGATCTCTGCCTCAAGAGGAGCAACGAAAGACTCAATAGGAGGAGAGTCATTATCCCTCAGATTCGCATGGACCCTTCTAAGAGTTGCTTCAGCAGCATATTGTGATGCCAATGCGTCCTTCTTTTCGTTGGTGAGCTTTTTTATTTCAAGATTCTACAAAGAAAATTTCACCAACTTAGTACCAGATCCTAAGAAGCACAGACACGGACACGGATACGGGACATGACACGACACGGATACGGACACAGGAACACACCAACTTCTAAAATTTGGTGGACACGGACACGGCATATATATATATATTATAAAATTTAAAATTAAGAAAACAATTCAGAATTTATAATATGATATATATTGATTGATGTG
>JAOSBK010000204.1:4200229-4211294 GCA_027568895.1 Erythroxylum shatona
CAGGGTTGCAGAATCGCCTTTTACTATATCAGACCTGATGATCCATAAGAATGGTTGCTTGCTATCTGCTAGCCCCCGAGCAAATTCTGTCAGGTCTTCAGCAGTCATCATAGCCACACTACCATAATTTACGTATAGAACAGAATTAGGTGCCCTTTGATCCAGCCATTCGAGACAATACGTGTCTTCTTCCCATAAACATGATCTAAGCGACTTGGAATCGTATCTGGGTGTGTGTCTTTCCATCAAAGGAAGTGGACCTACTGTATAAATGTTTGGGAACTTGGTAGCAACTATAGCATCTAACACCTCCTGTTCAAGCTCGTCGAAAGTGTTGAAAAGAATTGCAGAAGATTTCAAGCAGTTCTGTGCTTCCGATCCCATGAAATTGAACAGAAGTTCATCGTTGTTGCCATTGATAAAGGATGGCATGTCCCTGAGTCGAATGTTACTCATTCCAGGGATCCAATCAATGGGTGCATCACCAGTTCCATCAAATAAAAAGCTTTTACCTGAAACAAAGAAAAACCAATTGAAAACTCTTGTGAAAATTAAATACAGAAATGCGAATATTGACTCAAACAGAACAGCAATTGATTAAAAATTGTGAGTGAAATCTTAAATAGCTAGTAATATGACCTTTTGGGACCATGTCTCTTTTGACAAGTTCAACGTAATGTAAATATCCCATGAAGCTGCATGCCGAGGCTGTCCAAAACTCAACTTGTCGTATCCCCATGGCCTTGGCAGCCTCTATGCCAAAGGTCATGACTCCATCTGAAATCACACAAGTAACTCGAGGTAACTCAGGGTTTGAGTTCAGTTTAACAAGCAGTTCCTTGAATGGACTGAGGAGATTCTTGCGGGTTGCATCACATAAGGTAGGGACGTCCTGTGTTGCATCACTGTTAACGTATTGGATTAAACGCTGCATACGTTAGTTGGATTTTTAAACAAACAGTTATGTATTTGTCAGTTACGTATGTCAGTTATGTTAACAGTTCACTGCAGTTATGTTTTCTTTGTTGTTGGATATGTTGTATGAATGTATATGTTGTTGGAATTAGATGAATAAAATACTCCTCCCTGTTTTGCAGTGTTGTAAAAAAGAAAAACAATAGTTTCTTTTCTGCTGTGTTTTTACAAAAGAAACAGAGTGCTCCCTGCGGCAGTGTTTTAAAACAACAGTGCAGTGTTACGAAAACAGAACAACAGCGTTCCTTTCTGTTGTGACAAAAATAAACAACAAATACATTCAGGAACCATATCCTACATAATTTGGTTTATTCTTTTTAAGTTTATATGTAGGGATAATTAATTCTAAAGTGCTCAATCTTTAAAATTTTTCAATTGAGTGATCAACCTTTTAAAATCTTAACAATTATGTTCAAAATATTAATAATTTGTTGATTTAACTAACAAAATCTTTGTTGCTTATAACATGTAGTTGTCCAACTGAAAAAAAAGTTGGCCATGGTTAGATCGAAGAGTTTATACTTTTTTGAGGTGAACATTTGCATATCATAAACAACAAAATTTTCATTAGCCAAATTAGTAATTCCTAATGAAACTAAACTTTTGAGTTGAATTGTTAAGATTTTAAAAGACTGATTACTCAATTAAAAATTTTAAAAAATTAGTTTTTTAATTTAAAAAATCCTAAAAAGTTGAACTAGTGATGATTAATTACTCCTTTATAAATTCCTTTTTTTAAGCCGTGAAAAAGATGCGAATTCTGTGGGGGCATCGGCACTTTTGCTTTATTTGGCTTCTCAATTAGCATAAAAAGGATTTTAAGAATCAGTTAAACTTTAGTGAATGTGTTTCTTTTACCCTCTTGGTTGTAGCTTAATATGCAGGTTAGACATGATTGTTATCTCCTTGATCTGGTAGAAAGCATCACGTATGAATCAGAAAAAGATGCTTGGCTGGGTCTTCATTGCTCTGTTTTAGCTTGGTTTTCCTTGTTGCATGCAACCTTTTTGTCCTTTTAACTGTAATTAAGGTATCTGGGTCATTAGTAGTTGGAGACTACAAGTATGAATGGCCAGCTCACAGGAAATGGGAACACTTAGCTGTTCATATGTTGAAAGCAAATTAACATCAGAACCTTACCAACCAAAGATGCTTCCATTTCCATTTGGAAAGGGGAAGCTTCTGCTAAAAGCACCGCCTTCTACATAATTCACTGCAAGCCACCGTGTCCCTATCATTATAGGCACCATCAAACTTTGATTTTTCTCAACTTGCATGCATCAAACTTGATGCTCTTTTGCCTTCTTATACGCAAAGAAGTTGGGATATTGAAACACGCACCAATAGTTCATCATTGACCTAGCAAAAGAAAGCATTTTAAGCTGGAAATAGCAAATCCTTGAAAGGGCTAAGTCACGTCTCTCAGATGTTAATAGTCAATGTGCACTTTCAGGGACTTGGGACTAACAGATGGGAAAAGTGACTGCATAACATTGGAGTAGAGCAGTGAAAATATGTGAAGGTTTTCTTTTTTTCCCAGGAATTCACTTTGATATCAAATGTGGCGATAAGAACTTTCATAAACATAGGCTCACAGCCTTGATGTAGACTCCTATGTAATGGTCGTTCAACGAACATAAATAATATTAGGATCAAACTTGAGTTGAGAGGAATTATATCATTTTGATATAATTAACTAAAGTTATATTAATTTAAATTTAAGTTTTTTAAATTTTATAAATTAATTAATTTTAATTTTTTAAAAGAAAGGGTACTGAAGATTTTTTAAATTCTTAATCCAAAATTTGGTCCTCAAAGTCTTAAATTCAAGACCCTTAATTATTGGCTTTCAAATTACTTCTTTGACATGTGGCTGATCAAAACTTAGAGTGATTGTTCCACAACTGTCGCGTCATCTTTGTCTTTTTAGATGCTTTCACTCTAGGTGCGAATGGGAATCACAATGACATTGCTATAATGATAACGACGAGTTTAGACTAAAAACATTGAAAATTTTTCAGACACTTGATATTAGCTCAAAGACAACTTGACGGTAGCTACTTCACAGCTAATCGGAGACGAACTTGGGGTAGAAGGTTAGTTGGATTACTTACATGACGGTGGTATGTAAAAGTTTTAAAGTGACTTAGTAAATTAGATCAAGTATGATGTAAGTTTTGATAGAGTTTCAGACCCTATACAAGCTAACATGACTAACGCTAAGTTCTTAATGGACTAAAGAATTAGTGTTTACTCAAATAGATGGATCATGACTAATAGATTTAACATGGGTAAGCATTAGATCGAACAAGTGTTATGACTGACTTTGACTTAGATAGGGAGATCTTGGATGATGTAGCGAATAAGATCACGGAGGGTAAATATCAACTCTAAAGAATAAAGATGAGCATTATCTAAAGATAGTGTTCATCTTCGTGGATAGGGATAGATTTTGTGTATCGGATATTTAGATAGAGATGTTATCTTATTCTTATTGGATAATAATGTAATATGACAAGATAAGATGTGATCATTCTAACTTGTTCCTTAAACCTTGAGGTTTATATATAGCTCATTTGAGTTTTGATTCTCATATATAGAAAGAGACACTTTGAAATTGAGAGAGCTAATAAAGGTTGGCAGCTTGTTATATCTCTATCTTGCTTTATTCTTACCTTTACTACTATTCTATTGTTTTTGTTGTTTTCTTTGTGAATGTGAGAGTAAAACACTGCGAGAGTTGTAAGACGTTCGAGAACGAGATTGTTGGTCGACGATCACATAGGAAGGCTAGGACACGACGAACAATATTATTGAACAAGATTGGTGGGTCTTGCTTAAATAGACTTAAATAAGATTATCGTGCAAAAGAGTAAGTCCGATTTACAAGTAAGTTCAATATTTAAGAAGACTTTTGTAACAATAGCCATAATTTTCCATCAGTTCTGGAACGACGGTAATGTCTTTAATTGCTTGAGAAGAGAAGATTTTACTTTTCTGATGATTTTAGAAGATACATACAAAAGCCGAGGCAAATTCAACTTACAAGCACATGACTAACGACTTTATTACTATTGCTTCGAAGATGAAAGTCTTCAGTTTACAAATTTTCCATAATTAGAATATTTAAGCAGAAAGATCATACCAGCCCTTTTGCTCTAGCCATTCACAGATTGTCAACATTTTGGTTGTGCGGTAGGTGAACCGATAAATATTGAAACTTGGAAGCAAACCATGGAACTTGTAGAGGGACCACTCCGTTTTGCTACGTGTCTGGTTTCTCTTGTTGACGGCTTTAACGTCGATATCAAGTCAAACATTTGTAATTTTGATAATTTGTCTTTGCCAAACATTGATATACCAACCTAATTCGTTCACTAATAATGTTAATCCAAGAAAGGTTTGATGCCTTTTATTGAACAAGAAGTAATAAATAAAACTAGCTTGGATGGCACTTTAAGTTCACATGTAGTAGTACTCTTTTCAAGAGACTGTAAGCCAAGTCTCTTTTAATCTTTCAAGTATGGAAGGTGACAGCTGAAAAATCAAAAAGTTGCAACTTTTAATTATATCGTTCATATATAAACACCTCCTTTTGATGCGTTCCCATGCTGATTTAGCGAGCTATAAATCAATATATATAATCTGAATTTCGAATGACTTTCATGTTAATCTAGAGGCTTCTTAATAGTATAACAGCTTAAGACGCACGGACACGGACATGAGACACGACACAGACACGAATACAAGGACACACTAACTTCTAAAATTTGGTGGACACGGACACGGCATATATATATATATTATAAAATTTATAATTAAGAAAAAATTTAGAATTTATAATATGATATATATTGATTGATGTGTTTCAAGACTTCCAACATCTTGATAGTTCATACATATTTGATAATTTATAAGCCCCTCTCAAAAAACATGGAGCATATATTCTATTAAGAAATGTCCGAGCGGTCTCCAGACGTGTCCGAGCTGTGTCAATCGTGTGTCAGTGGGTGTTCGACACAGACACATGTCCGACACGCAAATACGGCTCCATTTTGCCGTGTCCGTGCTACATAGACCAGATCTTTATAAAATTTCTGTAATAACATGCACACCTTATGCTCCAGAAGACTTTGAGTGGCACTCCGTTTCTCTTCTCGTTTGTTCAATTCATTGTGGAGCTGCACCAAAAGTATAAGAGAAAAAGAAAACAAAATAATACAATCATTGATACTGTTGAAGAATATTAAACCTATTCCCTAAGTACCCAGTTTTTGTTTTTCTGAGAAAGTACCTCTTCTATAGCCTTGTCCTTCAAGGCTTCAGTTGCCCTTAAAGCTTTGACTTCCCCTTGAGCGGCTCCTAACTCTCTGTCTCTATCTGGAATAGATTCCAGAAATAAGTTAACCAGAATTCCTGAGCATTGCTTATCATGGATTGTTAATTCAGGTAGAGTATCCATGTTCTTATATGGATTGTTAATTCAGGTAGAGTATCCATTTTCTTCTCTATAAACAAAAACCACAGAGCAAATAATATTTCTTTTCATCTCCTAAGTTCTATGCATAAACGACTTGAGATGTCCTATCAAAGTTTCATTCAACAGAGCACCAATTCATGATCATCAAAGAAACTTCAACGATAGTGGATAAAATGATCAAAGACTGTTGCACTGATCATAATAAATACACAAGAAAACTTATTGCAGAAACAGGAAAAACATTAGCACACGTCAGATAATCAGAAGACAAAAGTGTTAAACCTTTGACAAGGTTCTGTAAACGGTTGAGCTCCAACACAAGAGGGTCGGGCCGAGGAAGATTGACATCTTCTTCTACTTTTCCAACCCCAACAAGTTGATCCTCGTAAAAGCTCACCATCTTTTCTCTTTCTTTCTTCTGCAACTTTGCGAATGCACTCAAAACTATAAGCACACACGGTGTCCAATACCAACAACAAAGGAGCAAAGGTTCATGGGGTTTTAATAGCAAAAGAGTCCGTCCCTTTAAGAAATTGACCGCAAAGAGAGGGGTTGGACGTTCCCTTGTTTCTAAGCAAAATCGAAAGGCACGTTTCATGAGCCGGCCTAGCCGGCTTGCATATTATCTCTTCCTCCATTTTTAACTGCAACGGTCACTTTTTGTTTCAGTTTCCTCCTCAAATTTATCACATTCAGAATTTAAATTTTCTTTAACAAAACGATAAGCCACCAACAATATCTCCTTCTTTACACCATGAATCTCTCTACTTCCCGAGGGTTTTGATTATTGATGTTGACTATATTCTAATATGATGTATATATACTAGATGGCTTCGTTTGAATATATAGTTGCCACCCAACCTGTGACTGTGACAATAGTTTCAAACTAAATAAATAAGCAATATACATAAATTGTATTGGTTGGTGCCGCCATTTCTTCTCGCCACCTTAGCCAAAACCCTGAAACGAAACAAAACAAAAACCCTGAAACACAACTTCGTGATTAAGTAGAAGTAGGTAAAAGTATAAAGTTGTCATCTTGGTTAACCATTGTCTTTTGTTGGAGTTGGAGGACTAGAACAAATGGTAGGTGCCCTTTTGATGCTTATATTTACTCGGATAATAATTTACAAGGTTTTAATTTTTTTTTAAAAATTATTTCAGTGTATAATTTTTAATTAAATTGGATAAATTAATTTAAAATATACATAATTATTAATATATTTGTCATAAAAATTTTAAAAATCATATGCGTGAAAATGAAGAGATACATAATTCTTTTAGATATTAATCTTTACGTATTTTATTAATCATGTAAATAAATATTAATAAAAACAATTTAATCATATAAAAAATCAAAATTATATTAAAGAAGACAAAGAGACATATAATTTTTTTAAAATATCAATTTTTACATATTTTATCGATTACATTAATAAAATATTAATAAAAACAAACTTTTAAACTCAAATTCTAGAAAAAAAAAAGAAATTAAATTTGATTAGAGAAGAAAAAGTCAAAATTAAGGTCCATAGAATGTATTATTAGTGTTCAAGATAATGTATTTTCAGGTGTGTAATGTCATCACCTGTTTATAAGAATGGAAAGCTCTTGTTTGGACTAAGTTTGATTGCTTAAGCGTTAAACCATCCTTAAACCAAGCTTTAATTATTGGAAGTCACTCAAATTGACTTTGGCTTACCCAAAGAAATGAGGTATTGGTGACACTAAATTGAAAAAGACCAAGTAAAGTGGCTTCAAAGAACAAACACATTCATCATTTTTATCTTTTTGCATATCATCATCTTTGCTTGCAAGTATGAACGGATAATGGGAAGAGAAAATATAAAAAATATATATGAACCTCTTCCTCCTCCTCCAGTTGTTATGTTACTTGACACTTAGCTTGAGCCATATGGCACTTCTTCTTCCAATAGGCTACAAAGGGAAGAATCCACCACCTGAAGTTGAACTCAACTCACCAACACCCAACAAGCTCTTTGTAATTGTTTAGAGCCAAACTCAGTTATCTAAACAGAACAGTCAAATGGGTTTTCGATTAAGGTAAAGGGGGCTTCTGTTTTCCATTTATGGCTTGCTTGAATTGCTCGATTAATGTGGAGTTTGATGGCGATAGCTTAATTTGGATCCAAAGAGTTTCCTCCAATTTTCATTTCGTGATTGGTTTGAGCAGGTATATTATAGGGATTTATATTACCAATTCAACCCACCAGTTCCTAATCAACAAAAATGGTTGATATACGTTATCTTTCAAGAAAACCTGGATCAAAAATCAAATTGATTTAAGGTTTTAAAGTTCATTACGTTAAATCAGCGTTTTTAAAACAGGATCAAAAGTTAAATCATTAATACAAGATGTTTAACGTTTAAAGGTTGTATTAGACCATTGTAAAATTGGTTAAAGATCAAACAATATTTAAAAATTTTAAAAATGATTGAAGAAGACTATAATTATACATCAAAAAATTAAAATGTAATTGAAAAATGAAACTGTTAAATAAAAATTGATCAATTTATTTTAGTTTATAAAAAATAATTAGTTTATAAAAACTGATTGATTAATTAAGATTTTTACTGTTAAACCGACAGTTTGATTTTTAAAACATCAGTTAAAGCATTATTAGATCAATAAATAAAACCATTCTTTATTTTTTAAAAAAGATGTTAATATTATAAAATAAATCAATGATAAACAATCTTATCTAACATTAAATATAATTAAAAGTATCTTAAATAGTTTTTAAACCAATGTTTGGTTGAGTGTTTTTTTAATAAAATGGAATGAAATGTAATATTATTTCATTGTTTGAGAGGAGGATTTATAATAGAATAAAATAGAATAGGATGAAAGGGGAAGGTTTTACATTACATTTCATTCTATCCTAAACAATAAAAACAAGTTACTTCCGATTTCAAAAAATTAAGATGGAATGTAAAATAATTAACATTTTACTATATTACATTATGAACTCTTCTTTCAAAAAACATTTCACTATATTACATTACGAACCATTCCATTTCTCTGAAACATGCAACAATTTTCTAATATTACATCCATTTACATTTCATTCTATTATAAACCATTTCATTCTATTAAAAACTTTCCATCAAACGGCATCATTATAGAGAGAATATTTTGGAACAATCTGATCGAATTTTGATTTACTCTCTAAAACCGAACTCATCCTAAAATCTAAATGATATAACTTTAACCTATTATTTTAAACTGAACTAAATTAAACAAGACTAAAATTACGAAACCTACATCTTACAGTATAACGTAAGTTCCTTTCATTTACATTCAGTTTGTCAACTTTATATTCTAATGCTAATTTATTTAAGGGTTAACTACCAAAAAAACTTAAATTTTTGTCAAAATTTCAATTATAACCTGAACTTTAAAGAGTAGCAACAAAATACTCAAACTTTTAATTTTTTTAATTCTAGCCAAAACTTCAAAAAGTGATAATAAAATGCTCAAACTTTCAATTTTTTTCAATTATAGCTTCACATTATCTATTGTTCTTCCGATACCCTTAGCTTTTTGTTTTCTCTTTATTCTTTTGATGCCTCAAACTACTCTCGCATTATAGCATACTGTTCCAGTAAACTCTTCGTTTTTAGTTCGTTTTCCTGATACCCTTAATGTGAGGGCGTCGGGGCTGCGTAATTGGAAAATTAAAGGATGAGTGCGTAGAGAGAACAAAATGAAAATAAAAGGAAAAACTAAAATCAAAGCGTAAAGTTGTTGAGGATTCGTAATCTGATTTAGATCATTTTTAAACAATGACGTAATTTTAATTATGTGATTAAACGACGTCATTTCATTGATATTCATTCGTTGTGTCAATTTTGACTGACCTGTATTAATAGTTAAGGTTTCTGAAACACATGACAAGTCACGTCAATAAACTTAACAGAAATACTAACATCGGGCTATGATTGAAAAAAGTTGAAAGTTTGAGTATTTTATTGCTACTTTTTAAAGTTCGAACTATAATTGAAAAAATTAAAAGTTTAAAAATTTTATTATTACTTTTTAAAGTTCAGACTATAATTAAAAAAGTGACGAAAGTTTAAACCTTTTTTATAATTAACCTTTTATTTAATGTTGAGCTCAGTCATTTTCCTATATCAGAGGGGGAAAAAATACAACCATATAATTAATTGCTCCCTTCAATTTAAAACCTTTTATAGTATTTTAACGCTATTCTAATGATAATTTGTTGAAACCTGAACATAACTCACCTGAATCCTTCCTCTCCAGTCTATGATATATGTCTCCCCAAGGCTTATTTACAATACACGAAAAGTTACTCACAGATAAAGACAACACTTTAAGAGTCATTTTTTGAGAGAGACTCACCACTTTACTAACACATACGACAATATGAATTAGCCTTGCAATATGAAAGTTCATGCAACCTGTTCTAATAAAATCCTTGGTTTACTCGATATGGAGAGAAAGGAGTGCTAAAAAGTGTGGAAAATCTGCAACCAGTATTCCTCAATTCAAGTTCGACAGTATGAACAAAATTAGAGAAGGGATGGTGCTGGAGAATTTCTGACAAAAAGCTAGTATTTGTATGGCATTGAGATGTGATATTGGAAGGGATAACAATCACTAGCAACAAAAACATACAACTTAATCTTGTAAATCATGGAAGTTAATCTGTTTAGATGATATATGATTAGTTTTGGCTCGGGAGTTTCATTCTCCAAATTGTGCTCTTGATTAGTTTGTAATACTCTATCATTTGGTGATATTAATACTATAAATATTTCAATTTTCAAAAATATAAAATTATTGAAAACAAGTGTTAATTTTTTTAGAAGTAATTTGATCAATTTTATTTTTATTATAAGTTTTAAGAGCTTTGAGAGGGTAATTTAATTTTCAAATCAATTATATGATTGTAAAATTTTAAGCAATTAATTTTAGGATTAATTTTTAAAGCAAGAGTCTCTTAAACCTACACCAACGCACGAAACGACCGTGGGTTAAAATCCAATAAGTTCCACAGGGTAAAAGCGATACAAGATTTTATAAACAAGGGTCTTAATCTGGGCAACAACGACGGAGCTAGAAATGGTCGCCTCTTCCAGAGCAATAGTATTTCTCGTCTTCCAGTCATGTAGATAGTGGTAAGGAAAGCAAGTTTAGCTACTTTACAGCGGAGTAGAGCGTTGCGATGGGTAATCCGCAACCAACAGATGGAGCTCCTTAAAGTCGACATGGCCCTTTGCAGTCCCAACCAACAGCGGACTAAGTACCAAACATCATGGGTAAAGGAACAGTTAAAGAAGAGATGTGTCACTGTTTCATCAACAACGTTACACAGAGGGCAAGTACGGGGGATGTCCAGGAAGGGCAAGTTATCCTTTGTGGTTAAGCGATTAAGCAAACTGAGCCAAGCAATGAACGAGAATTTGGGCGGAATGTAGGCCTGTCAAATAAAGGCCATCCAAGGACAAGGAGCTTTCTTAACACGAAGGAGCTCGTAGACCTTACGGGAGGACAACTGGCCCTCACAGCAGAGGCTTTGTAAATTCTGAAGCATCACCGACCGCCCACCCAAATTAGTCACC
>JAOSBK010000204.1:4230732-4266032 GCA_027568895.1 Erythroxylum shatona
TCCATCTGATCATCTTTCTCTTTCACTTTTTGTAAAGTAGTACTATTTACTACTAGTCACTTTTAGAAAGTTGTTTACTTTCGGTGAAAGTTAGCTTTACTTTTGTAAAGTAGATTCCTTTGAGATAAGATAGGATAGCTTTTTGTTAAAGCCTTATCATTGTGTCTCTAGGTTAGTTTACATTTTTATCCTTCGCTTTGCTTATTCAAGCAAGCCTCTTCTTCAGTTGTAAGCAGACGCTGCAAGATATTTCAAGTTTGTAAATCTTATTGGAAAATGAAGAATCCTTTCTTCAAAAAATAATGTCTCTTCTTTGAAGCCTTGTTATCCTTTCCTTTGAGAGAAAAGATTGCAGAGATAAGTATGCTCTACACTCGCCTTGTGAAAGGATCTTGTGTATCAGAATATCTATGACAGTCTGGAAACACTGTTAGCTTCTAAATTCCGCTTTCTTGAGTCAGAAGCATTAATGGGAAATGAAGAGTAAGAGTGTATGAGTGAAGTAGGGTTCCTAAGAGGCGTGAGCAGTAAGACCCATGTAAGCCTAGGGAAGACATTGAGGGGTGTAAGTCTCCGATAACTGGAACAGTTACATAGTGATACACACTTCCAATCCGACTTTGGTTAGTCGATGTCTTCAACCAGTGAGTGGTTTAGAGGAAGAAGCATTAGCCATGTGAGGGTTAACCCAACCAGGTCATTGTTTCCATGTATATTCCCTGTGTCACCCTTATAACGGATCATAGAGAAAAACTTCATGAAATTGTTGATTATGTGACAACTCATCAATTATAATATCAATAGTTTTACTTTGCAGATTCTCTCCCCAACAACTTACAACAGGAACATGAGCCATATTCCCTTGATCATGACACTTCAATTCAAAATAAACCATTTTGAATTGAAGTGTCATGCAACATTTAAGAAGTTACATGCAACTTGAGTTTTTTTCAATAATTAAGAAGTTACATGCAACATTTAAGTTGAAAAAAAAAAGAAGAAAAATCAGACAATTGAAAAGAAGGAAGAGCGACATTTAACAATTTACTATTTATATTCATGATGGTGTGGTTTGAGTAAGATTCTTTAATTCTTTCAACAATCGGTTGACAGAAGCTTTTACTTGATGTGGCACTGACAGATTTGGATGCACCTCCTCTATACCATACAAGATGATGACCCTCATTACAGCAGCCAAATTCAAAGTATTGATATCACCTTTCCACACGCTCTGATTCACAAACTTGCATGAATTACGTAAGTTACACTTACTGCATACCTGACAGAAGCAAAATGCAATCACAGCTATTAGTATGTAGCCTTCTAAATTAACACAGAAAAGATAAGTAGATTAGCTTACTTACAGTATCCTCTTTGATCCCAAAATAAAGGCGCAATCTTTTCACAGAAAAGATATTCTTCTTCAAGAGAGATGGGCAACCAAAGAGAGCCACCTTTTTTAAGTCACTGCCGGATAACCATCTGCATTTCATGGATTTCCAACAATAAATTGAACAGAACAAATTGAGAGAGGATTCTTCCTCCTCTTTTGGATTGGACTGCAAAAGGAAGGGGGAAACCAACAAAGCTGTCGCATGCTTCAATGATTATGAGTCGACAAATATTTATTTATCTTGGAATTTCTTTATCGAGAATTCTAGAGGTTGGTCATGCATGGGAATTGGAGTCTTTATTGGGAATTCAAAAGGTTGATCATGTATGGAAAAATATTTGGTCATACGTAAGAAAATATTTTCAAACCTTGGAAATCTTCAACATTTATTAAGGAAACTTGAAAGACTTTACAAACCCTCGATAAATAGACGAGAAGAGATACGTTTCATCAATTCATTCCAACCAAGAGAGAAATCTACATTAAGTGAGGAAACTTGAGAAGTTGTCCATAGCTCTCAAGTTTAAGTGTGTATACTTCATAAAATTGTACGATTTCTCATTGTAATTCTACTTTAATATAATAGAAGTCTCCATATTTTCTTTTAACTATTTTAGTTCCTTACACTTCGTTTTATCTCTCTAGTTTACTTAATTTAATTAATGCCTAATGGTATAGAAATGCAGTCATCTCCTCTGCATCGACCCTATTTATGATACTATCGGAGTGAAACAAGGGATCTAAAGAATGATAGAGGCTTTATGGAAGTGTGTGACTTGGACTATTGATTTGGCCGTGAAGATATATATCTGCCACATAGGAATTCACAATCAAATGTATCTTTGTTCCAACCTCTACGTAAGTCCCATACAGAGGATAGGCTGGTTTGTTTAATGATCCCATTATTTTTCCCTTCATTTTGAGGAGTTTTTCACAAAAAAAATTTGGTATTCTCCTTTTACTCTCTTCATTACCTTCATACTATTTTCACTTTATTAAGTTTTTGGAACCATTTCCAAGTTGGAAAGCTGAAGTGTAAGACAGTATGCAGAGACCCAGCATTGCATTTTCTGACTTAAAATGACTCATAGACAACATATCCAAAACTCATGCAACTCAAAACAACTTACGTACCAAAGTTTCCTGAATCCTAGGAACTTGCAACTTCTATTCATGTCGGATGCAAGAGTGAATTTTGAACCATAGTGCATCAACTGCCTATACCTTTGGAAAAAGGTGCTTAGATACCAAAATTCAATTCTGATTAAGCAAGCATTGCAATAAATGCGCAGTACGAGAAAGCTCATGCTAACGTAAACACCTATAGAACAAAGAAGCCAACGAAATAGGCACAAGTATGTTGTATAAAGAAAAAAAGAAAGGAAAGGGACGTACTTTGCAATTTCTTGATGGTCCTTGCCAAACTCCACTGCAGCAAACTTGATGAAGTTTTTGCTATAACCACTACCAAAGCAACGAAAATTCAACTCATCCGTTTTCAAGAAATTTGCCTTACGGAAGTACCCTTCTTTATACAAATGAGACACAAACGCTTCCATCTCCGGTGACCACTCCTTAGACACCTCGACTTCCTCATTCTCTTTATAGTTTCTCTTCATTTCCCCTGCCACGGCATTCTTCCCCGCGAAAATGGTTAAGAGACTCGTAGGAAATGGAGTCGTTTTAGATGGGACATCCACTTTACTGGTCCGTGATTCTGCTTCTCTTAAAACCCTCACTTCCTTCTCCGATTCCGACAATTTCCTTTTTAACTCGTTGCTCTCATTTTGGGTCTCTGTTTCAGAATTTTCGATCAATCCCACTGCTTCTTGGAGTCGGTTTGAAGGAGAAGAGGATACCGTTCTGCAAAAGTTGTTAAGGAAGGGTTTGCAAGGAGTACAGAGTGGTTCCGAGTGTTTGAGAAGTGCAACTAGGGACATTGAATTTAGGGGTTTGAGGGTTTTGGGAAGGTTTAGGGCAAAAGAAGGACGGAATAGAGCACGCGTTCCCTTGTAACGTTCTGCCACAAATGTTTAGGAAATTTAATATGTTTAGACACCCGTTTGTTTTCCTCAGATCTTTTGAACTTAATCATATAATTAAAATGTGGGAATATACTAGGATCAGCACTCTCGTCCCTTAATCATAGTGCTCGAGTTTAAGTCCTGGGAATGAAGAAATTTATTTGGCCAGTACTTTATCCCTTACGGGATGACCTGGTGCGAGCGGGGATTAATCTAAGAGTGGATGGCTTAAAGACGCCTTTTCATAGTTGAGACCCTCTTAGAACACCTCGTTATCTAACAAAAAAAAAAAGTGGGAATATACAAAACAACATTTTACAAAAAAATAAAATAAAATAAATATTTTTAATTCATAAATTAAGTAAAAATATTAAAATTAATGTTATTTTAAAATTGAGATTTTCACTTAATAATAAGAAAATAATTTAGGCGATATGACTTAATAAATGGCATGTTTAGTGTTAGTAATGAGTTGGATACTTGGATTAGATTCATTGAACTCAAAATGTGTGACATCAAGTTCAAAAACGGGTTTATATAAAAATTCATGATTAATTGTAAAAAAACTCAAACTTTACTTAATTTTACAATTATTTCAGAATTTAAAAAACTGATAATTAATTATTTAAATTTTCAATTTTTTTTCAAATATAGCCCTACGTTAGTTTTTCTGCCAAAGTTGCTGACGTGATAAGACTACAACTATATATATTTGACATGTCAAACTTAATTAAACAAATTAAGTAAAATTAAGCAAATTAAAAGAAAAGGGCTAAAACCCTAAATTAATTTGGAATTTCAAATTTTTACCTGCACAACATTTTTTATCGAAGCACACCTTTTCTTCTTTGTTGCATGCCTTACATTTGCAGCCGCTCCTCCTCTTTATAGATTGTGTTATACTTTTCTTCGTTATAGCACAAATCTTCTTTGTCACATACCATTCTTTGCTCCTCTTTGCATTATAGAATGTGTGATTTGCTCCTCTGTAGAACACCAATCATTGATCCTCTTTGCATTACAAAATTTGTCACATTACAATAATTGAGATTTTGAAGGATAGAGAGTTAGATAAAAAGAGGCATGTCTTGTTTATTCTCTTGTCATTTTTTCCTAATTTTTTGTACCCAAGTTCCCTTTTTCATTCTTTTTGTATGTTTTTCAATTCATTTTAGGAAAACTAAGAAGTCCTTCATATGTATTCGACTTATGAATTACGCTTGGAACATAATGCTCTTATATAGTTATTGATTTATCTGTAAGCATATGCTTAGGTTATTTGGTTTAGCGCTTAAATGTCGCAAAAATTTAAAATGTTGTTGTGAAGAATCTTCTTAATATTCTACCATGCTACAGAATTAGGATTGAGAGGATAATATTCTAACATGCTCAAGTTTTAACCTTTTTTTATTGTGTTCGTGTTTGCACAACCTAAACTAGTAGCTACGGTAAGTGTTTCACAATAAAAGGCAAGTTGTTTGTCCCTTTTCTACCAATAACTGTAACTTTGTATCTTTTTTAAAATTTAATTCTCAATTGTTCTTTGGGTTGAATTCAGTTCTCAATTAATCTTCAAAACTAAATATATCTGGAACTAAATAATCATCCATATATTGATGTTTACTAGATTTGTTTGAGATAACATGTTACCTTATAGCAATAAAAAGCATATGTCAAGTATACACATGTCATAAGGTAATTAATGTTAAGTATAAACATTTGTTTTAACATAAATACCATACCCAAATTGAGATTGGCTAGTTTTTCCTTCTCTTTTTCCTTTTAGAATATGTATCATTTTCTAAATATTCATTTATAACTCTAATTTAGTATAAACATTTTCCATTAGGCAAGAATTCCTTTTAATGGAAATAATCATTTAAATTATTCACTTGTTATAATCTTCTATTTTGTTTTCCTTATTGTGTTTTTGTAATTGATCGTATATTATTATAGTGACTTGAATATACTTTACTCAATTTTGGTTTTATAGTTAACCCTATAACATATACTTTACTCAGTCACACATTCCCTTATCTCAACTTATTTAGTCTAAACTTTTGTACATACTTCCATTTATAACCATTTTCTTATATATTATGATACATGTCATTATTAAAAATGTCTAATATTTTGCAGATGTTGGTAAATTTTGAATTTTATTACGGTGGGGTGTTAAAAAGATATGATAATAAATATGTTGGGGTAAGATTAAGGAAGAAGGGGATGAGTATTGATGAACTTAGCATGCTAGTCCTAAAAGAATTTCCTAGAAGATAAATGACATAGAGTGATATCTATATTTTACTAATTTCCTCATAAGTCGATGAAACGCTTGAAGGAGTTAAACTCACACCATGATATCTGTGAATTTGGAGATAATTTAGATGATGATGAGTTATTTACAACTGATGATGAAGAATATATTACTGTAAGAAGAGATGTGATAAGACTGTACATAGGGGGTTTTAATTTGACAATATGATCGATGGTGTTAGAAGTATTGAAAAGGGTTGCAATGAAGCAAGTGATTATTTCAAAAATACACAAATATAAAAAGGAACTTCACGTGGTGCAAATAGTAAATATGATGATAGAGATGTTGAAGCTCAATTACCAGTTTGAAAGATGATGAAGTATTTAGTCTAAAAAAAATATGTTGTCTTTAATCCAAAAACATATATGAAAGATTTTAAGTTTGAAATTGAAAGTTTAAAGATGAGATGAAGTTGAGGGAAGCAATAAGAAACTATGCAGATACAAATGGATATAATGTTTCAATGGCAAGATCCAATGTGAGAATAGAGGCAGTTTGTGAGCCTCAATGTCCTTTTCAGGTATATGCTAGCTAAATTGGAAATGAAAACATTTATTGTGAAGATAGTAGAAAATAAGCATAATTGCATGAAAGTGCAAATGAACAGCAAGTAGTAGGGAATGGATAACAAATGAATTCTTACACAAGTTTAAAAGGAACTCAAATTGGCTTATTACTGAAATGATGGATGATCTCCAAAGACAATATACATTACAAGTAACTAAATCTCAATGTTATAGGGCTAAGCGGGAAGCCATTACCATACTACGAGAATTTATGGAAGGTCTTAATGTCAAGTTATGGTCTTATGAACAAGAGTTACGATAAAGCTGACAGAGATGGTAATATATTATTCAAATTGAACTTGATGAATAGTTTTGAAAACTAATGTTCAAAAGGTTTTATGTGGGTTTTAGTGTTTTAAAATATGGTTTTTCTTAATTCATACAAAAAAATTTAGGTTAGATAGATGTTTTTTTGAAGACATTCCTTAGAGGTGTTTTATTAGCTACCGTAGGTCGTGACAAAAAAATCAGATGTTTCCTATACCTTGAGTTGGGAATGAGGGAGAAAATTACCAATCTTACATTGGTTTTTGAGCATTCTTACAAAAGATCTAGACATAAGTGCGAATGCATAGACTTTTGTTAGCGATCAACATAAGGTAAACTTTAAATATTCTTACATGTGACATTTATTTCTTAATTTAATTTATGTCTTTAATTTATGTTACTTTTTTTTGTTACAAAGTTAAGTGGATATATTAAATAATCTGTTTCCAAAAATTAAGCGTAGAAAATGTATATGACATGTCTATGCAAATTGATCAAGTGTTCATAAAGGCCACACATATAAGAGTTTATTTTGGAAAACGGTGAGTTGCAGAATGGAAGTCGAATTTGATGAGGTAATGGAACAATTGAAGAGTATTTCACTAAAAGATTGTGATGATTTCAAAATTAGAAAACTGAAGACTTTTATGAAGGCAATTTTCAGCACAAGATGGAATTGTGAAGTAGTTAAATGTCTTTGATGAACTATTTCACACTTTAATCTTTTGATAACAATTGCCTTCACAAAAGTCTCCAGTTTTAAATTTTGAAATTATCATAAGCCTTATGTGAAATACTCTTCAATTGCTACATTACCTCATCAAATTCAATTTCTATTGTACAACTTACCACATGCCAAAATAAACTCCTATATGTGTGGCCTCTATAAACACTTACCAATTTGCATAAACATGTCAGATACATTTTTTATGCTCAACTTCTATAAATAGATTCTTTAATGCATCCATTAAATTATGTAACAAAAGAAGTAAGTTAAATGCCCAATTTTGGGTCAAACATTTTCATATTTGATTAATTTAGGGCCAAACATTTTAACTTGCTCAATTAGAGTCCAAATGTTGACAAAAACCTAGTAATGTCATACATGCGTCGTTTAAGTCTAAAAAAAAAGAAAATCACTTCAATTTTACTCATAACCTTAACTTTACATGTAGTTCCTAAATATTCACCCTCTCTCTCTCTCTCTCCGGATCAGACTCCCCAACCTCAAACTCATCTGTCATCTTCCCATCATTGCCAATTATCTCAAACATTTGAGACGTTATACAAGGAGATCCTGCCATGACTTGGTGGCGATTGTTTAGGTCTAGTTCTGTGAAATGAGTTGAGTGACATTAAAGTCCATAATGAAATTAGATGAAGCATCGATAGACTGGTGAGGGGTAGAGAAGAAGACGAGCTGTGGGTAAGCACTATTTGACTAATGCTTGCCGAAGTAAAAGAAGGTAAAATAGATTAGAGAGAAAGCTGCGATCTTTAAAAACAGAGGGCCTTTAAAGAGATCCATGTGATGTCAACAAGCAATACACTAGTTACAGTTGTTGTTCAAAAGTGAATTTATTGTTTCTTATACTGGAAATTACTGGCAGTACTAGTGATTGTATGATTAGATTAAATTTAAGGTTGGTTCGTTGTTTTTTATTTCTCAACTAAATCCAAAACGGCAGTTTTAACTTCAACGTTCTGGCACTGGTACAAAAATCCTTAATTATCATATTTACTTAAATATTTTTATTTTCTAAAAACATGCGTAAAATAAAAAGGTTAAATAAATAAAACATTAATTCAAACTTAACAACACAGATATGTCACTGCTAAATTTCCGTCCAAAATATCCTAACATTGAGCAGAATCAAAACGTTTGAACTTTAATCGATAACGACCTATTGCAACTAATAAAGCACCTCCAAATAATATCTTCAAAAAATATACATTTAACACAATTATTTTCTTGTAACCACCGATAAAATCATACTTCAAAGCACTAAATATCAAATAAAACCTTTTGAACATTGGTTTTTCAAATTGTTCATCAAGTTTTAAATAATATATTGTCTATCTTTGTGAGCTCATCGTGTCCATAATACTATAACTTGACACAATGACCTTCTATAAATCCACGTAGCATGGTAATAGCTTACCACTTAGCCCTATAACATTGGCATTTAGTTATCTGAAGTGCATATTTTCTTTAGACATCATCCATTATTTCAATAATAGGTCAATTTTGGTGCCTCTTAAACTTGTGTAGAATTCATTTGTTATCCATTTCCTACTAGCTTACTTGTTTCTTTGCACTTTCCTGTAATTATGCTTATTTTTTACCATCTTTATAACAAATGTTTTCTTATTTCCAGTTCAGCTAGCATATACTTAAAAAGGACATTGTGGCTCATAAATTACCTCCATTCTTACACACAGGATCTCACCATTGAAACATCACATCTATTTATAATTGCATAGTTTCTTATTGCTTCCTTTAACTGCATCTCATCCTTTAACTAGAACACTTATAGCATCATCTTAAGTTACAAATGTCAATGTCTTTCTCATGTTTTCATAGTGTCTCTTTTTCAAGAAAGAAGCAAATAAGAAATATCAAGCATAAGAGAGTTAGCTTTGAAGAGTACTGTAACATCAAGGGTATCAATCACGAGCTCCTATTTCGTTAATGACGTTAGTTTTTTTATTCAATCTGTTTAATCATTAAAGCATATTAGAAACTTGATTGAGTAAAAATTTGTATGATTGGTTGAACTCATTAAACTCAATTGTTCATTTAATTTCTGAATTTGATAATTTTGTTATGTATATTCATGTTGTAGCTTGAGTTTAAAGGACTAGAAAATAAACAATTGTAGTTTTGATGCGTATTTACTAATACGAAAAATAAAATTTGAAAAGTCAGTAAAAGATGACGTGATTATTATGCACTTGTAGTAACATTAATTCCATATTGCTTTCACTTTATATAACCAAAAAATCAAATCCTATCAATATGTGTTTTGATCAATTAATATATATTTTGTTCTATTAAGGGTAAAATAGTCATTCATTATTATTACACATTATATTTCGTTCTATCCGCCTTTCAAATAATATTTCACTATATTACATTATGAATCATTCTATCTCTTTCAAATAAAAATTTTTAATATTATATTTATTTATATTCTATTACATTATAAATCATTTTAATTTATTACATTTTATTTCATTTCACCAACCAAACATAGCTTGAAAGACTCAAATCTGGCTCAATCCATTACCATTCTTATACAGACCAGTCCTTTCAATAAATACAAGTTCTTCGAATTGTAATGATTAAAAATTGAAAGGGAGCAGTCAATGAATTTGCACAAAGATGAGTAAAAGATCAATTAGTAAGGACAGTACACGAGGAGAGGGTGTAGAGCAAAACTTGAGAGTGCATTTGATAGAGTTGGAGGTTGGTTTTCAAAGTTTGGAAAAAAGACGCGAATTTGATCATCACTAAAAGAGAATGGTGCTATGAGTTTGTAGTGGAAAACTTGGTGACAAGTAGAGGTGGGCGACATGATGACTATGGTTTTTGAAGCAAGCAATTTCTCGGAAAAGGTTGTTTTCGAAGGGAAAAAGTTGTTTTCTGGGGAAAGGGGGGAAAGAGTGAGAGAGAGCATACAAATCAGCATTTGCATAGCAGAATGCAAAAACAGATAAACAGAATTCAGTGACAGACAAAGAAACTAGTCACCTCAGACATAGTCAACAACTTGGATAGTTTTCTAATGAATCGGTTACTCTTCCTTGTTTGGGGACCAGCCCTTTCGTTGCTAAGTACAAGGCCTGGAACATTATCCCTTGCCTCAGATGATGCCTTGTCCTCAATGTTGAAGCGAGGAAAGTCTTGAATAAATTCCTGAAGTGGTTCTCAGGCTGCATACGAAAGGGGTTTATGCTCCTCCTAAATTAGTTCCTGAGGTGTGGGCTTCCCATGTTGGATTAAGGGTCGATACCCCAATATCTTGGCAAGCCGTAACAACAGCTGTTGTCCTTCAAGCTCCGTTGGAAGAGACGGGTGAGTGGTTTGTGGAATAAAGAGGCACGGTAGAAGGGAATGAGTGCTGGAAATCCACATACGTTTATGAATGAGAGGATAAGCCCATCTCCACCAAAAGCGCCAAAATATTAAATTTAGTGTTTTTGTGCAATGAAACACCAAAATTCAAAACTAAAATAGTATAATAAATAATAATATACCAAATTTAGTGTGTTATTATTCATGTACCAAAAATTGTAAAAAGACAACTTTGTCTATTTTCTTTTTAACATATTCCTTTTATATTCTCGCAATTTAATTTATTTATATAATTTACTAAATAATTAAATTTAAAATATATTATTTTACACAAAATATATCATTATAAAGATCTCATTGAGACATTTAAAATGACACTAATATTAAATATAATATTAAATTTATTTTAATATTTATTTATAAGTGTTATAAATTCATTAATAAAATATGTTAAGAATAAAAAGTAACTTTAAAATAAAAAGATACATAAATTTAAATCACAACATTGATTTAAAAAATCAAAATTTAATAAAAATATTTAAAATTATAACCAGACTAAAATAAATTACAATTATAATTAAACTCGAGATTACAATCAAACTAAAATTACAGTAATCAGATTAAAAGTAAAATTAAAGCACTTGAAAATATTAATTTAACATAAATAATTAATAGTTTGAAAGATCATCATCATATTCTCCAAAATCAAAATATTGACTAAAGTTACTAGATGAGTCAAGTCCTTCAAATTCTCCTTCTTGAGCTCTTTTTGTATAAATTTTCATTTGTTCATTTATGAAAGCCTCACACATCACTAGATCTTTTGATGAAATTCAAATTTTTGCATAAAATTTATTTTCTCGTCTTTGTCGTAGCTCTATTTTTTATCTCATTTTGAGCTCGTAACAACTAAAGTTCATAATTTTTTCAAGAAGATATTGACTTTTATGAAATATTCCTTTTATTTCTTTATTCATGCACATAAAAAGTTTTTTATTTCCTCATTTTGTTCCTTTTTCATTTTTTTCTTTCCCCCCAATAGGACGATCGGCTTCATCATTTCTTTCAATAAATGATGATGATCCTATTGACTTATGTGACTTTTGAGATTCGGACGATAACATGTCATTGCACTTGGATTGTTTTCGATGACCCGACGCTTTCTTTGTTAGTATCAGCATATTTCTTCATATTTTTTAAGATTGACCGTGTATGATCAAATTTGAAATCTTTTTAAAATTTGGATCTTGAATGAGTAAATCTTTTACTTTCTCGAACTGTAAGACAACAATGTAACTTAAGTTAGATTTTAGGATATAAATCAAACATATTTCAATTCATATAAAGAAAAAAATAAATAAATAGAGCATTTACAATATCTTGTTCAAAAGCACCACTTAGATTTAAGTTTTCAATTTGTCGAACATAGCCTCTGAATTTTTCAATAGCTGTCATTATAGTTTGTCATCGTGCTTGTAAAGATTTCTAAGGTCGAGCAGTGGTGATGTGATTCAACAGCATTTGATAGTACACAGTTGTGATACGAGACCAAAAATGAGTCATAGATCGATCTCTACTAGTGACTGGGTGTTGCGAAACATTAAGATATACATGGCACATGACTCGATCTTCTTCAATTGAATATGATGCATTTCAAGAGGTATTTGAAGGCTTTACACCAAAATTTGAACTTGTCATTTTTCAAATAGGTTTAAAAGAGTGTTATAATTTAGGATTTCAAAGAGTGTTATATGGAACGAGGGTTTCAATTTAGTAGAACAAATAAACTATTTATAGAGATGTGAAAAAGTTAAGAATACCAATAAACAGTTGAGATGAATGCAAACTAATCCAACGGCTGGCAAGAGATAGAATTAGAACTTTTGTAAAGATTATTTATCTTGTCTTTGATATTGTGTGGATAGGATATGAATACTAATAAACGGTTGAGATAAATGCAATCTAATCCAACGACTAGGAAGAGATAAAGTTAGATTTTTTGCAGCGATTCCTTATTTTGTATTGGATATTTTATAGATAAGATAAGAATACTAATTAACGGTTAAGATAAAAGCAATCTAATCCAACGACTAAAAAGAAATAGAGTTAGATTTTTTTTGCAGAGTTTCCTTATCTTGTCTTTAGATATTATGTTAGATAGGATACGAATACTAATGAACAGTTAAGATGAATACAATCTAATCAAACGGCTGGGAAGAGATATAGTTATATTTTTTGCAGAGATTCATTATTTTGTATTGAATATTGTGTGGATAGGATAAGAATACTAATTAACGGTTGAGATGAATGCAATTTATCCAATGGTTAGGAAGAGATAGAATTAGATTTTTTTGTAGAGATTCCTTATCTTACTTGAATTATTTACTATATAAGGGAAAAATCACTAGCAGATTTTTCTTTGAACCCTTCAACATATTCATCTATAACCATTAGTACTAATGCTATAACTTCTTATATATCATGCTCATCATCGGATGATGAATTGGATCTCACTTCTATAATATTAGCACAAAACAAAGCGTTGCTATATATATACACCAATAACAACCTTACAATAGATTACTATATAAATAATATAGTGAACCAGCCAAAGCACAAAGGCTCAATCTTTAGTCATAAAGAAATTTATCATGATCGTGCTGCAACAGATCAAAAACTATTGGATGATTATTTTGCAAAAAATCCAAGGTATAATGTAGCAATGTTTCGCAGGCGATTTCGAATGAGTTGGAATTTATTCCTACGACTTGTTGGTGCTGTTGAAGGTCATGACGACTATTTTATGCAACTGAAAGATAAATGTGGTAAGCTAGGATTGTCTAGTTTACAAAAAGTAACAGTAGCATTTCGAATGTTGGCGTATGGTGAATCAGCTGATTCAATTGATGAATATATTAAAATTAGAGAATCAACTGCAATTGAAAGTACAAAAAAGTTTTGTCGAGCCATTACAGAGGTCTTTGGACAGATTTATCTAAGAGCAACAGATGTTAATGACATTGCAAAACTATTTAAAATTAATGAAGAACGTGGTTTTCTAGAAATGTTAGGGAGTTTAGATTGCATGCACTGGACATGGCAAAATTGTCCAACGACTTGGGCAGAACAATGTAGTGGAGGAGTAGATTCTCAACTATTATTCTTGAAGCTGTAGCTAATTATGATTGTGGATATGATATGCACATTTTGATTTGCTATGGTCAAATAATGACATTAATGTGCTAGAGGAATCTCACTTGTTTGCAAACCTTGCCAAAGGTATAACACCTTCTGCTCATTATGTTATTTGAGAAAAAGTGTACAATACTGAATATTATTTAGGCGGTAATATTTATCCAAAATGGCCTACCTTGGTACAAACCATTCATGATCCCCGATACTAAAAAAAAAGTTATTTGCGAAGATGCAACAAGCATGTAGGAAGGATGTCGAGCGTGCATTTGAAATTATCCAGTCACGATTTGCAATCATCAAGGGACCGGCACGTTTTTGAAAAAATTCATATTATTACATGATATTATGTCAGCATGCATTATAATGTACAATGTGATCATTGAGGATAAACGTGATACTCAAGCGACCATACAAGATGGGAGTGAAATGTCAACCCCTGAAATTAATATTAATTGAGACGATACAATTATATTTCAAGAATTATTTGCTAGACATAAGCAAATTAAAGATAAAGAAGCTCATTATGAACTTCGTAATGTATTGATTGAACATTTGTGAGAAAAATATGATAATTTAGAGGATTAGAAGTTAAATATGTAATAAAATATTATATTTGTGTATGTTATTAAGTAGTTGTTGCAATAATATTAATTATTTGTTAAATATTATTAATCTAATATAAATTATATATTAATTAATTAAGAATAATGATTTTATTTTAATTTTATAAATAAATAAAAATTTGATATATAATGATTCGAGTAACATCAAATTTGGTGTAAAAAGATTCTTGAAATATTCTCTTTTACACTAAATTTAGTATAAAATTTTAGTGGAATGATATCTCCAACCATTCCACTAAAATTTAATGTAAAAAAATTCTTGAAATATTCTCTTTTACACCAATCATTTTGATGTAAAGAGAATATTCTAAGAATCTTTTTACACCAAATTTGGTGTTACTCCAATCATTCTATACCAAATTTTTATTTATTTATTTATAAAAATTAAAATAAAATCATTATTCTTAATTAAATAATATATACTTTATATTACATTAATATTATTTAACAAACATAATTAATATTATTCTAACAACAAATTAATAATATACACAAATATAATTTTTATGGCACATTTAACCTCTAATCCTCTTAACTATACCGTTTCCACAAATATTCAATCAATACATTACAAAATTCATAATGAGCTTCTTTATCTTTAATTTGCTTATATCTAGCAAGAAATTCTTGAAATATAATTGCATTATCTCTATTAATATTAATTTCAGGGGGCTGACATTTCGCTCGAATCTTGTATGACCACTTGAGTATCACGTTCGTCCTCAATGATTATATTGTGTATTATATACATGCTGACATAATATCATATAATAATATAAATTTTTTCACAAACGTGACGGTCCCTTAATAATTGTAAATCGTGACTGGAGAACTACAAATACACGCTCGACATCCTTCTAGCATGCTTCTTGCATCTTCGTGAATAACTTCTTTTTTGGGTCTCGGGGATCATGAATGGTTTGTACCAAGGTAGATCATTATGGATAAATACTATCAGCTAAATAATATCCAAGATCATACACTTTTTCTCGGATAACATAATAAGCAAAAGGTGTACCTTTGGCAAGGTTTGCGAACAAATGAGATGTCTCTAACACATTAATGTCATTACTTGATCCTGGCAAACCAAAATGTGCATGTCATATCCATAAATCATAATCAGCTACAGCATCAAGAATAATAGTTGGGAATCCAGTACATCCACTATATTGTCCTGCCCAAGCCGTCGAACAATTTTATCATGTCCAATACATGCAATCTAAGCTCCCTAGTATCCCTAAAAAATCACGTTCTTCATTAATTCTAAGCAATCTTGCAACGTCATTAACATCTGGTGCTCTTAGATAAATATGTCCAAAAACCTCTACAATAACTCAACAAAATATTTTTGTACTTTTAATTGCAGTTAATTCTCTAATTTTAATGTATTCATCAGTTGAATTAGTTGATACACCATACATCAACATTTAAAATGTTGTTACTTTTTGTAAACTAGACAATCCTAGTTTACAATATCCATCTCTCCGTTGCATAAAGTAGTCGTCATAACTTTCAACAACACCAACAAGTCGTAGGAATAAATTCTGACTCATTCGAAATCACCTACGAAACATTGTTATATTATATCTTAAATTTTCTGCAAAATAATCATCTTATAGTCTTTAATCTGCTGCAACACGATCATGATAAATTATTCTATGATCAGAGATTGAGTCTTTATGCTTTGGTTGGTTCACTATATTGTTCATATAGTAATCCATTGCAAGGTTGTTATTAGTGTATTCAGATAGTAACATGCTAATGTTACGGAAGTGAGATCTACTTTATTCTCCGATGATGAGGATGAAGATTAAGATGAAGATGATATATGAGTACTCACATTAGTACTAATGAATATAGACAAATATGGTGAAGGGTTCCAATAAGAATGTGCTAGTGATTCATTCCCTTGTATACTAAATAATTCAAGACAGGATAAGGAATTTATTAAAAAAAAACCTAACTCTATCTCTTCGCAACCATTAGATTAGACTATATTCATCTCAACCGCTAATTAGTATTCTTATCCTATCCACAAATTATGCAAGACAATATAAGGAATTTCTGAAAAAATCTAACTCTATCTCTTCCCAGTCGTTGAATTAGATTGCATTCATCTCAACCATTCATTAGTATTCGTATCCTATCCACACAATATCTCAAACAAGATAAGAAATCTTTGCTAAAAATCTAACTCTATTTTTTCCAGTCGTTGGATTAGATTGTATTCATCTTAACCATTTATTGGTATTCTTATCATATCCACACAATATCCAACTCAAGATATGATATCTCTCTAAAAGATCTAACTCTACTTCTTTCCAGATATTAGATTAGATTGCTTTCATCTCAACCGTTTATTAGTATTCGTATCCTAACCACACTATCTAAGACAAGATGAGAAATCTCTGCAAAAAATCTAACTCTATCTCTTTTCAGTTGTTGGATTAGATTGCATTCATCTTAATCGTTCATTGGTATTCTTATCTTATCCACAATATTTCAATAAATAGTTTATTTGTTCTACTAAACTAAAACCCTCATTTCATATAACACTCTTTGAAATCCTAAACTATAACACTCTTTCAAACATATTCGAAAAATGGCAAGCTTAAATTTTGGTGTAAAGCCTTCAAATACCTCTCGAAGTGTATCATATTCAGTTGAAGAAGATCGAGTCATATGCCATGTATATCTTAATGTTTCACAAGACCCAGTCACTAGTAAAGATCAACCTATGGCTCAGTTTTGGTCTCGTATCCAACTGAGTACCATCAAATGTTGCCGAATCATATTACCACTGTTCGACCTTGGAGATCTTTACAAGCTCGATGGCAAACTATAACAATAGCTATTGGAAAATTCTGAAAATGTGTTCGACAAATTGAAAACTTGAATCTAAGTGGTGCTTCTAAACAAGATATTATAAGTACTTTATTTATCTGTTTTTTTCTTTGTATGAATTGAAATACGTTTGATTTATACCCTAAAATCTAACTTAAGTTACATTGTTATTTTACAGTTCGAGAAATCAAAAGATTTACTCATTCAAGATCCAAAATTTCAAAAAGGTTTCAAATTTGATTATGTATGGCCGATCCTAAAAAAATGAAAAAATATGCTGATATTAGCAAAGCGGAAGTGTCGGATCATCGAAAACGATATAAGTGCAATGAAATGTCAATGTTCGAATCCCAAAAATCAGACAAATCAATAAGATAATCATCATTTTGTATTGATTTAAATAATAATTTTGAAGTTGAAGATCCATTTACTGAAAGAAATGATAAAGCTAGTCGTCTTATTGGGAGAAAGAAAGAAAAAATGAAAAAGGAACAAACTGAGGAAATGAAAAAACTTTTTATGTGCATGAATAAAGAAATAAAAAGAATGTTTCATGAAAGTCAAATCTCTTCTTAAAAAAATTATGAGCTTCAATTGTTACGAGTTCAAAATGAGACAAAAAAAATTAGAGCTACGGCAAAGACGGGAGGATAATAAAATTTTATGCAAAGATCTAGATTCCATCAAAGATCCAGTGATGCGTGACGTTTTTAGAAATGAACAAATAAAAATTTATGCAAAAAGAGCTCCAAAAGAGGAACCTCCAGGAGTTCTTGGCTCGTCTAATGGCTTTAGCCAATATTTTGATTTGGAAAAAAAGAGAATGACTTTTCAAACTATTAATTATTTATGTTAAATTAATATTCTCAAGTGCTTTAGTTTTACTTTTAATTTGATTGTTGTAATTTTAGTTTGATTGTAATCTCGAGTCTTATTGTAATTGTAATTTATTTTAGTCTGGTTGTAATTTCAAATATTTTCTTTGAATTTTAACTTTTTTAAATCAATATTGTGGTTTAAATTTATAAACCTTTTATTTCAAATTTATTTTTTATCCTTAACATATTTTATTAATGAATTTATAACACTTATAAATAAGAATTATTAAAAATAATTTTAATATTATAGTCAATATTAGTGTCATTTTAAATATCTCAATAAAATATTTATAATGATATAATTTGTGTAAAATAATATATATTTTAAATTTAATCACTTAGTAAATTATATAAATAAATCAAATTATGAGGACATAAAAAGAATATGTTAAAAATAGACAAAATTATATTTTTATAACTTTTAGTGTATAAATAATAACACACTAAATTTAATATATTATTATTCATTACATTATTTTAGTGTTAAATTTTAGCGTATTTCTTAAAGTAAATTTATTGCAAGTGCTTTCGATGCCTAAGCGAGTTGTGGTCGATAGAGGAAGTTGGGGAGGTTGGGATGGTTGCTGTTCAAGCTTGGACAGCTTGATCATGATGTCAATGACAACTGATTATTGGGAAGCTAGTGATTTCAGCACCTCAAAGGTGTCAGAGTGCTGTTGAATTGTTTGACAGATGGAATCAATCCTAGGAACAGAGTAGCCTGCGGAGCAGTCTGTTCTAAAGCCTCGACAGCTGCTCGTCTACAGCTTTAGAGTGGGTGACCATGACGGAACTCTAAGCACTAATTGTAATACCAAGTCGTCTAAATTATCAGCGATCGCTGACAAAACTCAAAGACCAAAACACGTGTGCAGATTTCCCGTCCAACTACGTATTTCTAGAATTTTGTTGAAAATAATTGGGCTTGCTAGTATTTATATTATTAAATACTCTATTTTTACTTCGGCTTCGTATTAAATAGATGCAACCAAATATCTAGTATGCATTGAAATATAAAAATAAAAGTAAAAATCACTAAAGATGACATCCATGAAATGAGTAACCACATTAGCCCATATGTTATTCAATTTTAACCTCTCTGCATCCTACCAAGTAATTCAATATGAAGTATACTCACTTATGAATGATTGCACTTGAATTGAAGCACAGAAATAATGACTAGGTCCCGTTAAGAGTATAAATTAAAAATTTTGATGCATGCCTATATATTTGGAATTGGAAAAGGGGAAAACAAAAATCAGCAGATCTAGCCCAAAAAAGTAATCCTCACATGATATACAAAGAATTGTGTCTCACCAACCTCAGATATTGTGGCAGCTATCATGAAAGAGCAGTTGCCACTAATGGAGGCACAAAACTGCAACCCTGAAGAGTTTGCTCAAAAATATGACCTACTTTGAACAATTTATCCTGCATAATCAATCCAAAGATAATCATTTTCATGATCAAAATATTACATTCATAGTCATTTAACTAACACACACATGCGCAATGATACAGAATTAACTTGTGAACCTGCTTTTAACAACATAATCAAAGAAAGGGATAAGTACAAGGCCCAACTAAAGCAACCTCATGTTTTATTATCTCGGTTGACGCTTGGTATGATATGATATAAAGAAAATGGAACTTAGAATGTATCATAAGGATATCAGTATAAGATTAAACATTTAAGGTAATTAGTATGCCAATGAATAAATCATATAATATCTAATAAATGTAAACAAAAATGGTATAACTGAATTGTAATATGGAAGTGTTACACCTCATATTACATGATAATAAATACCGTGTTAACATCTCAATACTAACCATCCCTGAGCATAAAGCAACATAGAAGCTGAAATAAATCGGCTAGCAGAAAATTAGAGCAATATTTACTAACCATTTTCTAATTTTTGGTTTTTGGTATCGGTAGAGAGTAAGGATGAATTATTAATTTAACAAGCTGAAACATATATCATCCCAAGATATATCGAATCTGGAGGTCTAAAGTCTAAGTGGACTGAAACCATAAGACGTTCCCCCAATGTAAGTTGTTAGCCACTTGACATGGTAGCTCACAATGGTACCAATTTTGGTCAAGGTAGAGATGATACCTTAATCATTATCAGGTACATCACCGTCTATTTCAATTGGATAACATTGCCTACAGGGCTAATAACCATTCTAGATTGCAAGAATTTCCTACGAGTCTGGTTATTTTCTGAGAAAGTGCAAATACAAATAAACTAAGAAGGGATTTGGAACAGTGAGTAGCTACTTGAAAAGATACCTCTTCAAAGGCTGCACCAATCATCTGAAGACCAACAGGAAGGACAGTAGGTCCTGCTTCAACAAATCCACATGGCACGACTAATGCAGGTAAACCTGCTAAGTTAACATTGACCTGCAATGAAAATATTTAGGCAAATGAGAGAAAAGAACAAAGAGAGATGGATCTAGCAATCAGGTAAATAACCTGGAGCGCAAATAATTAAAAGCAGCATTATTAAATAAAAAACAACAGACCAAATGATCTGCAGTTCAATATACCCAGTCCTTGAACTTCAGAAATTTACAGAACATCTTATCAACATAATGACTTTTGAAAGCACAAGCTCGCATACATTCAAGAAAACAGCTGTTCTATAGAGAAAGAAAAATAGAGATGAACCTGGCAATAAGGTAAATTACTTGGAGCATAAATAGTCACGGAAGAAGTACAATTCAACAAAGATCAAAGAGAAAATCATCTTTAGTTCCACGTATCCATGCCTTGGAGCTCCAGGAAAAGTTTAAAGCACAACTAAACAGTTTCTAAAAGCATTCTCGGAAGAAGTTCACTCCTAATTGCAATTTCTGTTCTGGTATGCATATGTAATTGCAAGCTAGCATCAAAATAGGGTTTATGTTGGCATTGGAGCGAGGAATCAAGAAGTTGGAGGTAGTATTGGACTCCTTGATAGCTTGTAAGTTCTTTGAGACAATGGATATTGAGTCACAGCCATAGGATGGGGGTTTCACTCAGGATATGAAGTCACTAATTGGAAGAGCATGGAGTACAAAGTCTCGTATCAACTAAAAGATTGAAATGCCATCGCAGGTTTATAAGCAAAGTTGAAGCAGAAGCAACCTATTTCTATTTGTTAGAAATGAGCTGCTCCACCTACTCTATTGTTTAGGTGCCCTAGAGCTGATAGATCAACTTAACAACAAATACATCACTCAAACCAAGTCACTGTTAATACCAGAAGCATTGTAGAATAGCCTAAACCCACAACAAACTTTGTGGTTCTAAACCTAATATCTTTATGCAATAGCCTGATGCAATATCACACAACTAGAGAGGCCAAACAAGGAAACATTAAGAATCTAGAGGTAAGCCATAAAGATAAAACTTCAGATGTTATGGAAATTGGTACCACAGTTACCTCAGAAAAAAGGTGTAACATATATGGATATCTTTATAGGGAAATAATTACCACAATTCCCAGGGATTAGTCTCTAAATCCCAATATAAAGATCTTTTGGAATATAACGGATGCTGGAAATTATTAGTTCTGTTGAAATATTAAAGAATCAATTGGTTAACCTAATATCGTTTTTATCAAAGAACCTAATTTCAGGGATAGATGACATTAGTTTGGGGAAGCACTTCACCAAGCAACATTTTTTGAATTTGAAAGAGTCAAAAGTCATGGTGTGATCCTCTTATTTTTCTATCTCAAACCGAGAGATCCATGAATTCAGAGCCTAATGCATATAGATATAAATAGCAAGGATCTCACTCGAAGAAGAATTAATAGCCACGGGAGAATCTCCAAGAATGAAATACTTGAATTGATTTTCGATAAGTACTACATACTGCCCATGGCTATTTATAGGATAGGATTAACCCATGACCCTTAAAAACTAGTTAACAGACCCTGAGATCCAGGAGTAACAGATCTGGATTTATTGAAAATAATCAGTAACAAATCACTACTCACTAAGCCCCTACTTAATAGGAACACATGAAACAAACGATATAATAAATTGAAAAGAAATTTTGTAGCTAAGAAGATAAAATCAGGTGCTGGAAGATAAGAAAATCTGATGCTTGACACATGTGAGCTCATCTTCCTCTGATATGTAATTATGGGCTTATCACCCAAACAGTAGTTTATCAAACCATTTGTAAGGCGTTTCATGAACAGTTAATGGTATTCCTTGGAAGTTGTTGTTTACAAAAGCAATTACTAGCATTTGGCGATGGAGAAACATGAACATCTTTAAAGATCCCCAATGTTCTAGCTGTAGTGAAAACTTTTATTTTAAGTTGTTTGCCTGTTTAATGTACACATACAGGCAAACACCCATCATAATTCTCCACATTGAATGCAAGTAGAAAAATATACCAATATGTATATCTATAAGTCAAAAATGAAGCAACAAAGAAATGCTCACGGTCATAATGTCACCCGCATACATTGCCAGTGGATCATTCTTCTTTTCACCTGTAAATGCAACAAGAATCATTATCAGAAAGGAACAAGAATAGATAAAACAGAACAAGGAGCCAAGAAAATGAAGCAGATGTGAAAACATACCAATTTTATAAGCAGCCGATGGAGCAGCAGGAGATATTAGGATATCATTATTATCCAATGCCACACTGAAGCTTCTCCGAATCAAAGTTCTAACCTAGAGCATCTTAGAATCATAACATTTTCTTAAGGGTCTAAAGGCCAATGACTATCATTTATGTCATTGAAATAAGACAAAATGGAAACTATCTGACTATCGAAGTTATGGCTAAATTTAGCCTAAAGTTCATGTGCCTGCACTTGTTGTCCAGAATGCTAAAGCCAAAGGGTATAAGATCTCTATGATATGTTTGCATTGGAATGAATGAGAATATTTTCCATAAAGAATCATGAAATCTTTGTGAGATAAGGACAAGACATCCGGTAATCTAAGTTTGAAATATGCTCATTTATAGTACCTGCTGGGCACGCTTGTAATATGCATCATAATAACCAGTTGAAAGGGCATAAGTTCCCATCAAGATTCTCATTTTCACCTGAAGTGCATAAGAAGGTATCAATTCAAGAAAAACTGATAGAAATAAAATCATATTTTCAATTTGGATTAATTGAAAACCGACCCTAAATAACATAATTGCGGTAGGAAATAAACCATCCCAACTTTTTAAAAATGCTAGCATGTCAAATATACAACGTTCAACTATCAACACAGTAAAAATCATTCTGTATTTGACATTTAAGACATTCATACCTCTGAACCAAATCCTTTTGCCCTAGAATCCTCATAAAGTGTATTTAACTCTGTACTAAGAGCTTGATTTCCATACCTGAACATCAGTGCAAATAATAATAGGTTGTCTTAGACAGGAATATTGAATTACCACAAAACGGGGCAGAATTTATATAGAAGCTTGCCACCTAATATTAAAGTACTGTAAAGAGAACTACCTAGATTGTCAACCCATCTGTCACTATCCTTGCAATTTAAGATATAACACATAAGAACATGACTAAGAGAACAAAGATTTTGGGACAAGGAAAATAAATTAACAAGTCCATTATACATATCAAGTCAGTCCGTCAATAAAAGAATCTGTGGAAGGAAAGGAATCACCTGACACCATCATAACGTGCCAAGTTAGAAGATGATTCTGAGGAAGCAAGAATGTAGTATGCTGGTAAACCAAGTGAGAAAGATGGCAATGATACCTACATCAAATAATTTCGAATTCAATGGCCAAAAGAAAAAAAAAACTCTGTACAAATAATAAATTCAAGCATTCCTCACATTGGAGCATTTGAACAATAACTAATTAAGGAAAGATCATGAAATAAACCTCTGAGATAATACATCCTAAATCTTGCAGATGTGAAGCAGCAGCAGTGATTGCAGATTTGACACCATCATCCACACCATCATTCATAGTTTCACTTATAAGACCAACCCTCAATCCCTTTAATGGTTTAGAGTGCATGATATTTATGGAGCTGATATGTGATGTGAAATCAGGAACTCCCTGAATAGTAGTACATCATTGTGAAAAACATAACATAACACAAAATAGAATAGAAATGAGCATTAAGATTCAACATGGTTTATACTGAAATCAGTGTAGTAAAGGAAAATACACACACGCTTACTGGAAGTTGCATCAAGGGGATCATGACCAGAAATAGCATGAAGAAGAATAGCAGAATCAACAACAGAAGTAGAAAAACAACCAATAACATCCAGAGAGGAAGCATAAGCCATAAGTCCATATCTGGAGACACGGCCATAAGTAGGTTTGAAGCCAACGACACCACAAAAAGAAGCAGGCTGTCTAACACTACCACCAGTATCACTTCCAAGTGAAACAGTGCACTGCCTAGCAGAAACAGCAGCAGCAGAACCACCAGAGGATCCTCCAGGGACACGAGACAGATCCCAAGGGTTAACAGTGCACTTAAAGGCAGATGATTCAGTGGAACTCCCCATCCCGAACTCATCCAAATTAGTTTTGCCAACTACAATGCCCCCAAGCTCCCTTATTCTCCTAACAACGCTAGCATCAAAAGGAGGTCGGTAATTCTGGAGAATGCGAGACCCAGCAGTCGAAGGCATGTCAGCAGTACAAATGTTGTCCTTCACTCCAACAAGCACTCCAGCCAATGGACCTAGGTTTTCCTCCCCCTTTTGTATCTTATCATCCAAATCTTGAGCCTGTTGCTTCAAGATGGAGTCGTCACAAAAATGGAGGAAGGAGTGGAGATGCGGTTCAGTTAGTGAGAAGCGCGTGAGGTAGGATTCTACAACTTGGGTGGCTGAAACTTGCCTGGAAAGGAGGGATTCTCGGATAGACAGGATTTGGGATTGTGAAGAGGAGAGATTGGCATTAATGGTCGTGACTGAAGGAAAATGGTGGTGGTGGTGAATACGGCGGCAACTGAATAGATACTTTGAAGGCTTCATCGCTGTCGATAACACCATCATACTACCGTGAGAAGCCGCACAGAGAGAGATAGAGAGTACCTTATCAACAATGGTTTCTCCCCCAACACCAATCCTACTGTCTTTGTCAGGGAAAAGAGATGGTAATTCAAAATGCTTCCATTTCAGTTAGGACGCCAACATAAGCACACCCTTGACACTCTCGAATTGGATTAATTCACGAATTGATTGAATTACATTTCGAGGATTTAATTAAATTTGATTTATACTATTTAGAATAAATTTATAAATATTATAATTATATTTAATTATATTACTTAAAATATAATAAAAAATTTTAATTATTTTTTATTATTTTTTATTCGTAACTAAAAATAATATATAAGTAATATATGTGTATTTTGTAATAATTTGTATATTTATGATAAAAAAAATTTAATATTTTGAAAAGAATTGATTCTTCAATTTATAATTCAATTCGTATCATTTGAGATGTGAATTGAATTAATAAAAAAATGAGATTCAATTACGTGATTGAATTAAAGTCATCTCTTTTTTAATATTCTAAACGCATAAATTGAATTCAATTACATAAAATTAATGAATTGAATCTAATTTATGATTTCCCAAACAGCCTGAAACATATTGTAATTCACAAAGAGGATAATTAGTATATTTATATTTATAAATATTACTTAAATTGAATTCATCATTTCAATAAAAAATATAAATTTTATGTCATTTTAATTAGGGATGTCAATGTTGGTACAGCCCGGCCCGATTTTGAACCAAGTTGGCTAGGCCACAGGTCAAAATAGTTTGGCCTGATCGGAACAACAAAAATGATATTGTTTTGTAATTAAAAAAAAAACACATAAGCATAGTCCAATCATTTTGTAATTTAAAGAAAAACATAAAAATAGGTCGGGTCGACTCATTAATATTCCTAATTTTACTTGATTCTTTTAATCATTAAGTCCTCTTGTAACATTTTAACCTAGTATTCTTTTACCAACTCGGATACAAATGAAAACATATAAAAAGGCAATATTTATAAATAAATAAATTTACCAAAATTTTTTATATCTTGCTCAATTAAAATTCAAATATCAAAATTTTATTGCTTAAGTTTCTTTATTTTCTATTTTTTATTTGGTCTTATAGTTGCTTGGTTCATTATAAAATTATAATCAAATTTATCTTAATATAATTTTTAAATTCCATAAATTTTAAAATTATAAAGAGTAAATCTAATTTTGAATTTTCAAGTTGCCGATGCTTTTAGTATGAATATAAATTATCTTAACAAGAGTCACACTCTATTATCAATAATGTAATTCATACTTTTAAAAAATGCAAATTATCTTTTCATATTTTGTAAAAGGTTTAAATTAATGGTTATTGTTACCTTTTGTATCACTTTAATCTTTAATGTTTATAAAATGATACAATTTGTACTTTAAAATCTAATTCCAAAAGTAATTGGTGATATAGCATGCCAATTGGATAACTTTGATCCATCAATGTGAAATTTTTTATTTTAAAATCTTATCAAAAATATCCTTCGATTTTATAATTGTTTAAATTATTAAAATTATCAATAAAAACAACCATTTAATCTAAGTTATAAGAGTTTTAAAAGGTTAGTCATTAAATTAGAAACTTTAAAAGATTTGACTATGAATTAAATTTTTTAAAAAAGTCTAATAATGTTAAATTTGTTATCATGTTAATGTTAGACATATTATTATTAGGAGGATTTACCAATATGTGAGTTATTTTTCTTTATCAACTTCATAAACTATTACTTTATAGTTTCATTTTGTTTTAATGTTAAATTTGATCAAAATAATATATAAATTAGTAATAATTATGTTTTGTTATTATCAAAATATTAATTGGAACCTCCCTTGGTTCAGTAATCTCCCTGTTTTTTATGATGACAAAACATTTGTGATATTAAAGAATAATAATAAAATTAAGCATATAAAATATAATTTAAGATATTGATTAGCTTCCCCGTAATTCATTCATAAAATATTATTCAATATATTCAAAATCAAAGAAATATCCATATATGAAGATAACATAATTTTACTCAAGTATATCATATAAAATACAAGAAATATAAAAACAACAAAACATTCACTCCCTTTAAATTTCATTACTCCCCTTGAATTTATCACTCTCCTTGAACGTTATCACTCCTGTTAAATCTAATATCACCAAACTTCCTCCTCTATTTTGAAATCTTCAAAAAAAATCCAAAAATGCACAATGTAAAGTAATATGCATCAAGTTAACTTGGTTAAAAAATGAACTTGATCAAGATTGCCAAACTTTTTCAACAGAGAGTGCTATTGAATATTTAAAGAGTTAAAACAAAAGATCAAATTTTATATGGACTCCATAATTGTGTCTGATTTGAAAATTTTCAATTTCGATATTATTCCTAAGTTAAAATTTTAATTAAGGCATAAAGAGCAAGTTTTCAAAAAATTAAGAGTTGGAATTGTAACAAATAAAGCTTAATTGTAACATCTAACAATCAATTTTATAAAAGAATGTATAATTTATAAAATCCTAAATTTCAAAAATAACGATGGAATAAGGTAGTCAATTTTGAAATAACAAATATTATGCAATCACACTTTAAAAAAATTTAAGTGAATCAATAATCTATGAACATTTTCAAGTAATCCTAATGTTGTGGGCTTATGCAAAGAGAACGTGAATTATAAAGATCTTTAATTAAAAAAAGAAGGAAAATTGAACGATTATCTATTTGCATTAGGGTGTGGTGTTTTCCAAAAGTACAGGTGAGTTATCTAAGGTTTTAAGGAGGCTTAAACAAAAAAAGGAGATAATAGAAGCGAGGCAAAGAAAGGGGGGAATTAATCTTGTGTGCCGGTTGACCACTCAAGGAAAATGGTTGATCAATAAATAGTTGTGGTAGACCTATATATATTAACCAAAAATGTATAATTGTCATCCCAGAAAGAGACATTGGTCGACAATTGAAGGACATTGGTCCACCAATGTGATTGTTTGGGTGATCGGGTAAGTAACCAAAAAATTAACAAACTTATTGGAAATAAAATAGAAGTCAATTTTAAAGATACTGGTCGACCACATTAAGGTATTGGTTGACCAATTAACTAGATAGCTTAAGAAACCATCTTTAAAGCTCAAATTAAAATAGCAAATCTTTAACAAACAGTATTAAAACACATGTCAACTAACTAAATATCAATCAAAGAAGAATTTGATCATATAAAAGGCCTTAACAAAAAGAATTCCTATTAAACAAAAACTAAGTTTCCTTTAATTAAGCATGATTTATCTTTATTTAAAAGCTTAGAGAAATAATAACCCAATTGATGTAAATTCTAACTTAATGGCCTTATTTTGCATATAGTCTCTAATCATAGGTACTAAGCTTCACAGTTTTAAAACACCTTATCCATATTTCAAACTCAAATAATTATCAGTAAGGATTTATACTCAGAATGACATATAAGCTCAAGTAATCACATATTTTTAAATTATAAATTAATAATTACCTTATGTTGAACATTACTTATGTGAGATTTGAATGAAGATTCTTTTTTAATTCTCACCCATTAACAACATCTCATCTTTCTCATTATTCTCACTTGATTCAAAAAGTTTGAGAAGTCTTAATGGTTAATTTTAGGGGTTAAAGTCTTCATATCCAACAACATCTTCAAAACTTTCTTAAAGGCAAGAATGTTAAATTCATCAAGATAAAAGATATAAATTTTAAAAATAATGCTCAATTCAAAGTTATTAACCATTAGCTCTTTCTTTTCTAATAACCTTATAAAATAAGATAATCCATGTGTTTTAGGAACCCAAATAAACTTGGTTCCTTTATTGTTTGGTTTCTTCTTCTTTTCAACCTACACTTTTAAAGGTTTGCCTAGCATTCTCTATTTGATAAATAAAATTTTATCAATGTCTCCAAAATTACCATTAAAATGGCATACCATGTTATATGAGTCATGATGATGCATAAATGCATTGTTTGAAATTCTATGTGTGTATGCATAATGAGGAAGTTTTATTTGGACATTAAATATGTTGATTAGTCTCCTAAGATGATGAAAAATCCTACCATGATTATATATACAATGCATACTATGAATGAAGGTGGGATACATGCTTTTATAAGAGTGATAATGAGTTTGCATGTTATCATAAAAATTATGCCTATTCTTTTTCTTAAGAGTATTAAACTCTATGCCTAGGTTATGAGTCATCTATGAAAGCATGATGTTTGCTATTAGTTTAAGCCCTAGGGGATGTGTTATATGCATGTGTATGGTTAGATGTAGATGCTTTATGCTCATTTGTCAACTTAAGGAAGTGTATCTTCACTATATAAATATTTTCTTTTGACAAAAGTAGTTTTAGTATTAGAAGCACTCTTACAATTATATCTAATTTCATGCCTATCATTAGAATTCTTTTAAGTTCCTAATATACTTTATAATTTTTTACTCTTTCTAGTAAATTTGGATAAGGAATCCTTAAGGGAATCTACTTCCTTTTTTAATGTTTAATTTTTACACCTTAATTCATCTAAGTCATGGTTATCATTAATAATTACATTTTTTATGTTTTAATACTATGCAATTTATTTTTCATCTTTTCATTATCATTCATGCATGCATCCAACACTTTTGAACTTCCTTGAGTTTGGAAGACATTTTCTTCTTTTTCTTACTCATGATTTCTTAACTTTATACTAATTCGTTATATGTTAAATCAACAATACTAAGTTAAATCAATATCACTATCATCACAAAAATTATGGTTGGATGTTACCTCATCATTGTCTATACCAATAAAGTACATATGAGCTATTTCTTCTTCTGAATGCTCGCTTTTGGATTTACTTATGTCATCCCAACTTGATGCTTTTAGTGCTTTCTTCTTGTTTATCTTCTCCTTCTTATATTTTCTCTCATACTTCTCATTATTTTTGAGATAAGGACATTGTGATTTTATATGCTTAGGTTTTCTACATTCAAAGTAAGTAATATTAGAAAATTTAAATCATTTTTACCTTTCTTGAGGTCTTTTCTTTTAGAGAATTTCTTTTCCAATAACTTCTTAAATTTTCTAGTACGTAAGCCACTATCGTCTTCTTTATTTTCACTAGTTGATGTCTGTTCCTCTTTTCTTGATTCTTCTTTTGAGGTTTTAAATACTAAGGCTATGTTTAGTTAGGTGGTTATTAACGAAATGAAATGGAATATAATGTAATATTATTCCATCGTTTGGGATGATGGTTTATAATAGAATGGAATATAATTGGATGGAAGGGGGAGAGTTTCACATTATATCTCATTACATCCTAAACAATAAAAATAAATTACCTTTGATTTGGGCGGTTTAGAACAGAATGTAAAATGATAAATAACTATATTACATTATGAACCATTTTCTCAAACAATATTTAACTTTATTACATTATGAATCATTCCATCCGTCGCAAACAACAATTTTCTAAAATTACATCCATTTACATTCCATCCATTAAAAACCTTATATCTAACTAAACATAGCCTAAATTATCTTTCTTTGAAAGCATCTTCTCTTCTTGTGTCTCTTGGAGCCTCATTTCATATATGAAGAGAAATCCAATAAGTTCCTCCAATGGTAATGTTGTCAGCTCTTTATCTTCTTGTAATGTGTCAGTTTAGCTTTTCATATCTTTAGAAGTGACCTAAGTAACTTGTTTACTAATTCAACATTAGTATAGATATTTCCAAGACCTTTGAGAGCATTAAGAATATCAAATATCCATGAATCTAGTATATATGCTAAAAATGCTTTGATCATATTTCATTTGAAACAATTCATATTGATGTGTTAACTTTTTTACGTAAAGACTTCGACTCAAAGACAAAAAATGAACGTACAAAAATCAATCATATTTCTCTCTTTCTTCCCCTAACCCTTCTCTTTTCTTTTTACTTTCGCGATGTGATCCTCTGGCCCTCTTCCTCTGTCCCTACCCTGTCCTACTGGATCTAAGCCATCCATTTATGTGGTTTTATTGGATTTAAGTCATCAATTTATGTAGGTCCCACATAAATTGATGGCTTAGATCCAATAGGACAGGGTAGGGACAGAGGAAGAGGGCCCCACATAAATGGATGACTTAAATTCAATAAGACAGGGTAGGAACAGATGACGGAGACCAGAGGATTTGAGGGCTTTACTTTCTCGTATTGACATTCAATCTCATTGAAGGACCTATGGCAGATGATAACACTCATCATCGCACTTGTCAATCACTGAGTGGATACTATATCATGAGAGGTCCTGCTCTCTAAAACCATTCCCTTTCCTTTCCAAGATACTATAATAACACTACCAGGCAAAACCATACGATGGATTTCTCATGTATCATCACCTTGAGGTGGGGGCTTAGAATCAAGAACTGTGGACTCTATTCTCCTTTATAGCCATCTTTTGATACATATTGATCTCAATTATTTAAAACTTGTAGTTTTTGATAAATACGTATACTCTTATAAACCAAATCCATAGAGCGACTCAATAAATTACTTATCTTTTACATGAGATGGACACAAGTGATGTGACTTTATGCATCTATAAGTCATTGTAAAAGTATTTATTATTATTAAAAATGAGGTCCCCTTTTACTTATTTTCTTTTATTAAGTTTCACTTTTTTTCTTTTATTTTAGGCATAATATATAAATTTAAAATGTTAAAATTTTGAGCTTTTTCTTTTAAAATTTTCAGTTATATGATTATCCTTTTAAGGGTAAATTGGGTTGGGCCTTTTTTCGAGTCGATTTGGGTCAATTATTTTTCGGTTCAAGTCAATTCGAGTCTAATACAGTTGAATCAAGTCAGATCAGTCCGGGTCAAGTCAGATGTTTCGAGTCAAACTGAGTAGCATTCAGGTTTAGATCAATATGGAACTTCTCGATTTGGATGCTTTTTCTACACGATAATTCAAAACTTATGAAGTAGAATCCGTTGAAAATGGTGGGTGCTTTTGGGAGGATGCTATGCGATTTGTGTGTTCCATAAAAACCTATTGTTTGGACGTTGACTGGAGAATGGTATTTAAATTGGTTCAGAAGGAGCTAGAAGGCTAATAATGGTGTTTATGAACTAGGGAATTTTTAAACATTTGTTTTTGTTGAGAAGTTCATGATTTTACTTCCTTGTGCATAGCTAAACAAGATGGATGAGTTCTGCAGGTGGAGAAGTTGGGTATTTATGTGAGTTCAAATTATTTTGATATGTGGAAAAAAGAAACAATATTTGAACCATTACAATGTGTTGCCAAGGTACTTGATTGCTATGGTTACACTTCCATGAATGTTTTGTCAATGTACAGGTGAGTTATCTAAGAATTTGAGGAGCCTTAAACAAGAAAAAGAGAGCATAAGCAAGGCAAAGGAGGTTCACCTTTATATATCAACCATTAGAAGTTAACTTAATTGTCTTACCTGAAAGAGACATTAGTAGTCCGTTGAAGGACATTAGTCGACCAAATTAGAGTATAAAACTCAAATTAAGGGACTACTATCAGAACACATATCAACGAACTAAACATCAATCAAAGAATAATTTGATCATATAAAGGGCCTTATCGAAAAAAATTCTCATTAAACAAATACTATCCTTTGATTAAGCATGATTTATCTTTATTCAAATAATAACCCAATTAATGTAAAATTTTAACTTAGTAACTTTATTTTGTATATAATCTCTAATTATAGGTACTAAGGTTTATACTTTAAAAATACCTTATTTATAATTCAAACTTAAATAATCATCACTAGAAATTTATACTCAAAATGACACATAAACATAAGTAATCACATGTTTCTAAATTCTAAATTAATAATTACTTCATATTGATCATTACTTATAAGAGATTTGAACGAAAATTCTTATTAAATTCTTAATCCGACATCTCATCTTTTTAACAGTTGGTTCAATAATTTGAGAAATCTTGATGACTAATTTTAGGAGTCAAACACTCCATATCCTACGACAATATCTTCAAGATTTTTTTAGAGGAAAGAATGTTAGATTCTTCAAATGGTCTCTTAGAAGTAGACCGTGTTGAAAACTGATTCAAAGTTGTTAAACCTATCTGAAAAGATCGTGGAGAAGATTATGGGTTAGTTAGCAAGTGATATGTTAGTGGAGATTGTTTAGCTGATTTATTTCCTAAGTTTTCTATTAAGTTGTTAGCTACTAATGTTTGGTTTGTTAGCCTTTATAAGGCTAAGTTCTGTTTTTCAATAGTACACGAAGTTTTCACAAATCATCTTAGTTTTTCTTGCTCTGCTAAACACCTACATTGTGGTATCAGAGCCAGGTTGTAACCTAGGCTTCTACTTTCTATTATTCAGCAAAATGGCGTCAAGCAATGCAGTAGCAGCAGTTAGTGTCTCGCAGCCGCAAATCCCTCTCTTTAAAGGTGACTCCTATGAATTTTGGAGCATCAAAATGAAAACACTCTTCAAATCCCAAGATCTGTGGGATCTTGTGGAGAAGGGGGTTGAAGAATCATCTTCAGAGGAGACAATAACAAAAGAAAATCAGAAGAAAGATGCAAAGACATTGTTCTTTATTCAACAGGCTGTTGATGACACAATCTTTTCCAAAATTGCAGCAGCAACCACAGTAAAGGAAGCATGGACAACTCTCAAAATAGAATATCAAGGTTCAGCCAAGGTGATAACAGTAAAGTTGCAGTTTCTCAGAAGAGACCTTGAAACAGCAAGCATGAAAAACTCAGAATCTGTGCAAGAGTATCTTGCCAGGATCTCATCCATTGTCAGTCAAATGAGATCTTATGGTGAACAAGTGGCAGATAGCAATGTTGTTGCCAAAATATTGAGAAGTTTGTTGCCTAAATTCGACCATGTAGTAGCAGCTATAGAGGAATCAAAGGACCTCTCTACATTTTCAGTAGATGAGCTCATGGGATCCTTGCAAACGCATGAGGCAAGGATCAACAGAAGCACTGCCAAAGAAGAGGAGCAAGCTTTTCAAACTCAGGGGGAGGTTGCAGGATTCCCACAAAGACGTGGTAGAGGAAGAGGATCATTTAGAGGAAGAGGACGCAGTCGAATGAGTGGTGTGCAGTGCACATACTGCAAGAAGTTTGGACATCGTGTAGATGATTGTTGGAGCAAGGATAAGCAAGCACAATATACTGAAGAGGAAGAAGATTATTTGTTCATGACTTATGTAAGTCCTCCAGAAATTTCAAAAGAAACTTGGTATCTTGACAGTGCATGTTCAAATCACTTGACAGGTGATAAATCAAAGTTCAAAGAGCTAAATGAATCTAAAAAATCCCAGGTCAGATTAGGAGATGACAAACAGGTCCAAATTGAAGGAAAAGGCACTGTTGTTATCCATATTCAAGGAAAAGAGAAAATGATACAAAATGTTCACTATGCTCCAAGGTTAGCTCACAATTTAATTAGTGTAGGACAATTAGTAGACTCTGGTTTTTCTGTTGTGTTTGAGAAAAATGCTTGCACTGTTAAGAAACGTACAGGTGAGATATTGCTGCAGTCCAAGATGAGTGAGAATAAGATGTTCCCTCTGAATATTTCGTGTAAGGAAACACATGTGATGATGAGCTACAAGCATAATGACTCTGAAATCTGGCATTTGCGTTATGGTCATCTGAACATCAAAGGTTTACAACTACTTGCAAATAAAGAAATGGTAAAGGGTTTACTTGTAGTCAAAGAGCTGGAGCATATATGCAAAGGATGTGCACTAGGGATGTAGCTCCCCCTTACCATAGGATATGTACTGGGACGCCCGTAGGTCATTCCGATACACACCCTACGATAAGGGTGCGCTACGAATAAACTAACACTCCACATGGCATCAATAAACATAAAGCATTAATATGAAATTCACTAATTTTTTGAAACCATAAATTTCTCATTTCATAACCTCAAAGCAGTAAAATATACAACTGGTATTTTCTGTACATGGCTCCAAAAGAAAATCAAACATAAAGCTAGCTAGGTCATCCCTCAAAAAGTGCCAGCTGACCGACCTGTGTGCCATGACTTCTCTTGCCAACTCGATCTACACGGCA
>JAOSBK010000204.1:4266132-4279899 GCA_027568895.1 Erythroxylum shatona
TAATTTCATCTTTTGGTTCCTCAAAGTGAACGACCCGAGGTTGCGCTATACGCAATCCTTGGTTAAATTTTTGAAGTAACCCCAAGGCGACAATCGGAAAAACAAGGTTATTTCACTGATCATGCCATTCATGCTTCTCATAGTCATCGGATGAAAGAGAAGTAGACTTGGAGTCAACTTAAATATCCTAATTATATTTATCACTTTCTATTTTTGGTTAGTGTCCTTGAGAAATATGTATTTTGAAAAACTTCTTTCTAAAATTAGATTTTTGAATACCAATAATAGTTATTGTATAAGAAATAAATCTCAAAAAGCGAAAGCAAAAAAAATTGAGAAAAAAGGCCTAAGAGAGAAATAATAGATAAAATTTTAATTATTTGTTCCATTTTATCCCGTCTTTGTCCTTCAATAAATGAGTCAAGTTGACTTTTCTAATGACATCCAGTTTCAATAATGTATGGAGTTAACATCACGCATTATTGTTCTCCATAAAAAATTTAAGAAGTTTTAAATTAACTTTGAAATCTTTTCATTTCAATTAGGAGTTAAATTTCATTAAAATCTAATATTAAAATCCACCACATTATTCTCTAATAACTAAAATTTTATATGAGTTTTAAATAAAATTTTAAATATTTTTGTTTTATTAAAGTTTTTTAACAATAAATAAAATATTTTTTAAAAAAATCATCCTTTAATTGGATAAAGGCATCTTGAAGCTTTGGTTAGAGAACATTACATAATAAAAGTAAACAAAACGTTTCTCCTTTTAATATAAAAGTTATCTATTTTAAATATAAAATTTGAAATTATCTGTCTAATAATATACTCTAATAGTAATAATAGAAAATGCTTAATTTTCAAGTTATATAATATGAAACACTATCATTAGTTAATTTTTAACAATAATCCATCTTCCAGCTGTAAAAAGTAGTTCAATAATTCATCAACCAAACTTTCTTTGTTACCATCAGAAATATCCATCTTTTAGGAGAAGCGATGTCCAACTTTATCTTGTAAGTCATGTCCAATTTTATCTCGTCCTTCTCCTCAAGTGAATGGGTGGTTGGAATTATTGAACCACTTTTTAGATAAAGTGGTTCAATAATTCCACTTTATCTAACTTTATCTAATTTCAGATAACTGAATGCTACTGGAGTCAACTTCACTTTTCCAGTAGCATTCAGTTTCTACATTAGGCCTGTGAGTGTCCTCAAGAAATATGCATATGCATATGCTCCTCCTTCTCTAAAGACTGAAACTAAGTCCCATTTTATTGATTGTCTCGATGGCTAATTGCAATAGCCTTCTCTTACTAGTAATTGTTGTTCTTGAGGTCTACCTACTGGTATTATCATAATGTTAATTAAAAATATTATTAGTAATTTAAGACCTCAACTTATGGACATAAATAAAGTTGTTATCCAAATCTAGAAAATAAATAGTGGCTCAACTCAAAATAGCACAGGTCAAGAAAATAATAATAAAATTTCATTTATTTGTTCTACTTTATCCTATCCTTGTCCTTTAATAAATAAGTAATTAAAAAAAGGTTAAGATAGAATCAATTTGACTTTTCTAATATCATCCAATTTTTAACTTAGGCGGGCCTACGAGTGTCCTCCAGATGCCTATGCTTCTCCTTCTCTAAAGATTTAAACTTAGTCCCATTCTCTGCTATACTTACAACAACTTAATTCTTCATGAGATATATAGATTGGTATGTTGTTGGGATGAATTATAGAATAGCAAATGTACAACTTCGTTTCCAAGAACATACTATCTAGAGCAAGATTTAGGCGAGTACAAATTTATAATCTAATTCCTATTTTGAGTAGGTATAGGATATAGTATGTGTTAATTTTAACACCTTATATTCTGATATAAGAGAATTTTTAGATAAACAAAAATTATTTTTAGACAAACAAAAATTATGCTTCTCCTTCTCTAAAGATTTAACTCAGCCCCATTTTCTGCAGTGCTTACAACTTCAATTCTTTGTGAGATACCCATTTTGATTAAGAACAGACCCTGAACACTGTGAAATAAGCTGGAGCAATTATATGCTTCAAAGACTGGCAACAACAAATTGTTTTATTTGACAAAATTGATGTAGGTAAAATACCAGGAGGGTACTTCTGTAGCTGATCATTTAAACAATTGGAAGGGGGATGGTTGACCAGTTATCAAAGATGAGCATAAAGTTTGATGACGAGGTGATTGTTCTAATAGTATTAGCTTCATTACCAGAGTCTTGGAAGACTTTAAAAATGTCTTTGAAAAATACTGCACCAAATGGCATCTTAAATATGGAGTCTGTTAAAAGCAATATACTAAATGAAGACATGAGACGTAAAACACAGTATGCAGCCTCTTCATCACAATCAGATGTTCTGCTTACAGAAAGTAGAGGAAGGAGTCAATCCAGAGGTCCAAAGTCTAGAGACAAGAGCAAAGGAAAGTCAAACAAATATGCAAATGTAGAATGCTATTATTGCAAGAAGAAAGGTCACATCAAGAAATTTTGCCGAAAGTTGAAGAAGGAAAGATGCAAAGATGTGAAGAAAGAAGAAAGCAGTGATGATGAACAAAGTAACATTGTTGATGTATTTAACCTTGTTATGGATACAGAGATAGTCAGCTTGGTGTCGCAAGAAATAAGTTAGATAGTTGACAGTTGAGCTACTTTTCATGTTACATCTCATAGACAAGTTTTCTCATCTTACATACCAGGAGATTATGGCGTTGTTAAGATGGCAAATGGAAATCTATCAAACATTGTTAGCAAAGGAGATGTTTCTTTAGGGACAGTGAATAGTTCAAGATTGTTGCTGAAAGATGTCAGGTACATTCCTGGTATGCATCTGAACTTGATTTCTGTAAACAGGTTAGATGATAAAGGTTTCCGAAATACTTTTGGAAATGTATTTCGAAAACCGAAAATGGAAGCTGACTAAGGGCTTCTTAGTAGTGGCTAGAGCTCAGAAGCACTCACGACTATATATGATGCAGGCAAAGCTCTCTAGTGATGTTGTCAATATAGTGGAGAATGATAATACAATTGATTTTTGGCATCAAAGACTAGGCCACATTGGTGAGAAAGGGATGACTCAGCTTGTAAAAAGGAATATGCTATCTGGGCTAAACCAGATATATCAAAAGAAATGTGCAAATTGTCTAGCAGGGAAACAAAACAGGGTTTTTTTCCAGAGTTCTCCTCCATCCAAAATAAATAATGTTCTAGATCTGATTCACTCAGCTTTGTGCGGACCATTGCCAAAGTCACTTGGTAACGCACAGTACTTTGTGATTTTTATTGATGATCATTCTAGGAAAATATAGGCTTATACTCTGAAGACTAAAGATCAAGTGCTAGATGTGTTCAAACAATTTCATGCCTCAATTGAAAGACAAACTAGGACGAAGCTGAAATGCATCCGGACAGACAACTGCGGAGAGTACATCGGATTATTTGATGCTTACTGTAAGGAGCAAGGTATTTGACATCAAATGACACCACCAAAAAGCACCACAACTGAATGGCGTAGCTGATAGGATGAACAAACTTTGATGAAATAGTCAGATGTTTACTTTCACATTCAAAGTTACCTAAGGCATTTTGGGGTGAAGCTTTACTTGCAGTTGTGTATGCATTAAATCGTTCATCATGTGTTTCTCCCCAGTATGAAGTTCCAGAAAAGGTGTGATCAGGAAAGGATGCTTTCTATGATCATTTACAGGTCTTTAGTTGCAAGGCCTTTGTCCATATTCCTAAAGATGAAAGGAAAAAACTTAATGTCAAGACACGACAGTGTGTATTCATTGGCTATGTTCAAGATCAATTTGGCTATAGGTTTTATGATCCAGTGCAGAAAAAACTTTCGATTGAATCTTCCAACAATGATGCCTAGACAAGTTGGAGATGAAGTGTAGAATGATCAGCTAGAAGCTAATAATGCAGATGCCCCCAATGAAGTTGAACCAGAGGATGATGATGGTGTTCACATTCAACTACCAGCACCTGAAGATTCTCCAGTCCCATTATGAATATATAGTAGAAATAGACAACCATCTACTATATATCCAGTTGATCAGTATGTAATGTTGGCTGATGGGGGAGAACCAGAAAGCTTTGATGAAGTTATGAATGATGAACACAAGAAGAAATAGAAAGAAGTTATGCAAGACGAGATGAAATCCTTGCATGAGAATAAAACATTTGAGCTGGTGAAAATGTTAGAAGGCAAAAGAGCATTGAAGAATAAATGGGTGTTCAGAATCAAACATGAAGAAAACAATGGCCATCCTCGATTCAAAGCAAGATTAGTGGTCAAAGGATTCAGCCAAAAGAAAGGTATTGACTTTGACGAGATATTTTCACCGGTGGTGAAAATGACATCCATACGTACAGTGCTAGGGCTAGCCGCAAGTTTTAATCTGGAGGTTGAACAAATGGATGTCAAAACTGCCTTCCTACATGGAGATTTGGAAGAAGAGATATATATGGAGCAGCCAGAGGGTTTCGTGAAAAAGGGGAAAGAAGACTATGTTTGTAGACTACAGAAGAGTCTATATGGTCTAAAACAGGCACCAAGACAGTGGTATAAGAAGTTCGAGTTTGTTATGGGGGAGCAAGGCTACAAGAAGACTACTTCAAATTACTTTGTATTCGTGAAGAAATTCTTTGATGATGATTTCATTATTTTATTGCTTTATGTGGATGATATGATGATCATTGATAAGAATGTTTCTAGAATCAACACTCTGAAGAAACAACTGGATAAGTCTTTTGCCATGAAAGACTTGGGATCGACAATGCAGAATCTTGGCATGCAGATTATCAGATATAAAAGTGCCAAGAAACTATGGTTATCACAAGAGAAATACATTGATAAAGTACTTCAGAGATTCAAACTAGACAAAGTTAAAGCGGTTAGTTGTCCTCATGCTAATCACTTTAAATTGAGTTCCAGAGAGTGCCCTTCTACAGATGAAGAGAAGGAAGAAATGTCCAGAGTTCCATATGCTTCAACAGTTGGAAGTTTGATGTATGCCATGGTTTGTACACGGCCATATATTGCTCATGCAGTTGGAGTTGTGAGTCGTTTGCTTTCTAATCCTGGAAAGGAACATTGGACTACAGTCAAGTAGATTCTTAGGTATCTTCGAGGGTCATCCAAAATATGCTTATATTTTGGAAGAGTAGAACCTATGTTAGCTTGTTACACAGATGCAGATATGACTGGAGATGTTGACTCGAAAAAGTCTACATTAGGTTACTTGATTACTTTTGCAGGGGGAGGCTGTGGCATGACAGTCAAAGTTACAAAAGTGTATTGCACTTTCTACAACTGAAGCAGAGTTTATTGCAGCAACGAAAGCCTGTAAGGAGTTGCTATGGATGAAGAAGTTCTTTAATGAACTTAGTATCAAGCAAAAACAGTATCAGCTATTTTGTGATAGTCAAAGGGCTATTCACCTTGGTAAGAATGCCTCGTTTTACTTACGTTTAAAACACATTGATGTGAGATATCACTGTATCAGAGATGTGATAGAGACGAAACAGTTACGGTTAGAAAAGATCCATACTGATGAAAATAGATCAGACACGTTAACCAAGATTTTACCAAAAGACAAGTTCGAGTATTGTCGATCAATAGTAGGCTTGATAAAGCCCTCCATGTAATCAGGAGGGGGAGATTTGTTGAAGATGGGTCTCTCTCACATGGAAAGACTCCATCATTCCAACATTGCGGCACTGAAATTGGTGCCGCAATCGCAATTGTTAAAAATAAGCAAAAAGACAGCTGCCTTACGCGGTGGAGTGCCTATATAAGGCACTCCCTGTTTTAGAAAGAAACACAGAAAAACAGAGAAAAAATCAGAGCAAATCAAATGCTCTGAAGTTAGGAAATATATTCCTAAAGGGTTAGTGAGTATCAAAGTAGTAAGGTTAGTATTTTTAGGTTAGGAAACATCTTGTGAGCCACTATTTATAATAATGGAAGAAATATTCTGAGCTTTGTCTGTGAATGTAGCCCAAAGTTAAGGGTGAACCACATTAAATATTCTGTGTCCATTTTGCTCATTTTATTTTTCCTTTTCACAAAATACACTCGCTGCGCCTAATAGTTTGAAAACCAAAGGATAGAAAGTATAAGTGTTAATATTCTTACTTATTTTATTGGTTTAATTAAAGTTCGATTTTTGAAATATTGCTCGTAACATATTAGTTAAATATCATTTGTTGACTTGGCCTTTTATCGATATCATAAAGAGTCATGTTTTCTTATTGTAATATAGAAATAAAAGGACCTAAGTCAGGCCTGATTCAATAGACTTTAGATTTGGATTCGATCATATCTCAACAATTTAACCCACCCGGTGTGTCTCTAATTCTCTATCTAAGCAAGAAAGAACCTTTTTCCAGGTGTTTTTCTTTTCCTAGACTGAGTTATTTAGTAAAGAAAGTGATTACAGAAGAAAGAAGAAATGAAAAGGGTTAATCCATGGACTTTGAACCTTGTTGAACTGTGGACTAATATAAATAATACCCTTCTCTTTAGGCTACAAACTAGAATTAAACTCCTTAGTTTGTACCTTTTCATTTCATTCAAATATGACATTTTTATTTAAATTAATACATTTAATTTTATAATATATAACTATTATCTTTACAATATAATTATATAAAAAGTTTATTTAATATGTGCTTCTTTTTTATTTTATTTATAATAGTTTATTATTACTTTTTATAAACTTATATTAAATTACTAAATACAATATATATGCTTGTAAAATGATAGTTATTTTTATATTTTTAAAATCTCAATACATTACTGTCAATCTCTAATATCATTCAAGATGAAGGTAAATCAAGTGTTGATAAAGGTAAATTAAGTGTTGATAAATTTTTGATAAAATATTTATTAACTTAGTGTGTTAACAAGTACAATTTATAAAAAATTGAATATATGATATAAAATAATAAATTTTATTAACACATTTAAGCAATAATTTAAAAAGGAAAAAAAATAAAAATGTAACTCATTCGAAAAATAATGTTACCTATTTTTATTTCATTTTATTTGAAATTTCACTGTAACTCTTCTTCAAAAACTAATTTTTGTAAAAAATTTAACGATAAAATTAGTTTTCTTTCAATATATATTTTAAAATTAAAATAATATTTACTTGATCAAACTTTAGCAAAATTGTGGACAGATGTTCAAGCAGTTTAATCAAGATAAAAGGAATTAGGTTCTGAACATCAACAAAAACTTATGGACTCAAGCAGCTTAATCAATAAAAAGGGAATTAGATTCTAAACCTCAGGAGGAACGTGGTGAACTTATGTACGGTGCTGTGGAGTAGTCAAAAAGCAACATGCCACTATCTCCTCCAAGCAAAGGAAAGCCATGATCACAAAAAGGTAAAGGTAAGGAATCTCAACGCAGCTTTCAAAACAATATTACAATTTGATCAAACTTCATTTTGTTTTGCCAACAATAGAAAGTTTTCTAACTTCAACATAGCTTTCAAAACAATATTACAACCTCATCAATCAGACCTTAGATGGAGAACTCCACATCAAAGACAGAGTTGGTGAGACCGCTTTTCCTGAAAGCTGGAATATCGCTAGTGCTCTCTGTGGCTGCTTTTGTATCTGCAAAAATCATCTCAAGAAGATATATAAGGTACAAACCTCCTACATTAGAAACCAAGGTAAGTGCCACTGAAACTATTGATTCAAATGAAGATTCCAATAATGAGTCAATCCAAACTAGTCTCAATTGTGCATCATCGCCCATTGAAGATCTTGGAGAGCACACGATCACCGGCTATAAGTCCACTGTTCATATAGAAAGTTCAGATGTTGCTGATGATGTTACAATTAAAGATGACGTATTGAATCTGAGAGAAAAGCTTGAGGAACTTCAGAACAGAGAATTGGAGCTAGGACAGCAGTTCCTTTGCTATTACTCCATAAAAGAGCAAGAATCTGCGCTTATTGAGCTCAAGAACCAGTTATTGATGGAGCTAGCTAAAGTGGACTTCTTGGACAGGGAGCTTTCTTCAATGGAAGCTCAGAGACAAAGATTTGAGAATTTGGTGGTGGAGCATCTGAAAGTGCTTGAATACCTTGAATTTGCGAAGGAGGAAAATGGATCGCTTGTAAGAAAAGTTAAGAGGCTTTCAAGGAAAACAAAACGGCAATTATATGTAATAAGGGAAAAGAATTCTAAGATTGAGGCCACAGAAGCAGAAATGTTGATGTGTCGTGATGTGCTAGAGGCAAGGAATAATGAAATCAAGAATCTAGAGGATGAAGTTAGAAAGATGCAGGCAATAGTACGTCAACTGCAGGAGGAAAGTCTTCAACATTTGTTAACTAATCAAAGCTTAGAAGAAAGTTCATCAACTTCAACGGTCCAAACTTTTTCACAAAAGTTTTGTGGGAGTCATTTTGTCAAGTTTTCTTGACTATCATAGCTTATTAATGCCATTGCATCTTCTAAAATTTGCAGATTGGAGAACTCATGACGAAGGAAGATTACAATCATCTTAAAGCAGAGCTAGAACAACTCCAGAGGGATCGAGCTGCTAAAATGACAGAACTCAGCTACTTGAGATGGACAAATGCTTGCTTAAGACATGAATTGATGAGAAATCGTGAGCAGAAACAACAAATTGAAGAGCACATCAACCATCTGGAGTTAGAACTTGAACAAAGTAGAGAAATTGAAGACTGTGAACGCCGGCTATCCAGTTCAGTTTCTGACCAGAGCCAAATTGTACCATGCTCAGGGGTGGCAACCAACGAGTCACATTCAAGGAGGAAGAAATTGCTCCAAAAGCTTAAAAAGTGGGTGGATGGAAGTGACATTGTGAAACACAAATTGAATGAAAAAGGAAAACACGAAAACTTTTGTTTTGGGACGCTTTCTGTTTCAGAACAGCAACTAACTCATGGAGGAAGATCTTGTTCCAGTGCATAAACCTAAACTCTTATATTTGTATACACAAGAACAATAACCGAGTCCATACATGACTCGTACAAAGTACTTAACATTCAGTTATCCTGAAATAACAACTGCTATTAAATCATATGACCCTGTTTCTCGAGGATGTGTTCTTCTGTAACAGTTATTTTGGTCCTACTCTACTCTACTATATCTCACCCACACATTTATGTGATTTTCTGTATCAGTTATTCTTGTCCTACTCTGCGTCACTCCATCTTATTATGTGAGATCCACATAAACAAATGGGTGAGATAGAGTGGAATAAAGTAGGACCAGAATAACTGATACAGAACCCGGAACACATTTATGTAATTTTCTGTATCAGTTATTCTGGTTCTACTCTACTTCACTCCATCTCATTATGTGAGATCCACATAAACATATGAGTGAGATAAAGTAGAATAGAGTAGGACCAGAATAACTAATACAGGTAATTTTGTGCCCGAAAGAATTACATTACGGAGGCACAAGGAATTAAGCATGAGTATCCGTATATACACAACACAACTAAATGCAGCTAAATTCTGTTGAAAACTGATTCAAAGCTGTTAAACCTATCTGAAAAGATCGTGGAGGAGATTATGGGTTAGTTAGCAAGTGTTCTGTTAGTGGAGATTTTTTTAGTTGATTTATTTCCTATGTTTTCTATTAAGTTGTTAGCTAGTAATGTTTGGATTGTTAGCTTTTATAAGGCTAAGTTCTGTTTTTCAATAATACACGAAGTTTTCACAAATCATCTTAGTTTTTCTTGCTCTGCTAAACACCTACAGACCGTTCGACTAGAAAGGCGTCTCCTAGAATGACTAGGCATCAGCTAGATCGTCGACTGTTTAAGAGATAGGATAGATGAGGTTTGGCTCTCATTTAACATCATTCTCAATGTAAAAATATACTACATTTGACTGTACCTACTTAGGTTCCAACCAGCTCATATGTATCACATGATTTTCTAATACTATGGAAAGTTTGAAAGAGCTGGACGTCAAGCATGGCTTTCTTTATCAATGAACTATAAAGTCTGTGACTGTGAGATACATCTAAATTAATACCCATACGTTTGATTATTTACTAACAACACTATGCTCGTTTCAAGATCTCATTAGTTCAATTTCATAGAAGGAAGACCAAGAGAGAAAGCTCACATAAGTACTTAAATTAAACGTTGCATGCATGTACATTTCCGAAAGAGTGGAACTCAAGATATGGATCCCAAACCCTTATTTCTATCTAGTCATTCTAATGCTCTTTCACTTTTTCTTTTCTTTTTAACAAATTCTCGGAGGGACCACTGTTCATTTTATGCATTGTCTTTCTGATATTTGTCATGACTTTTTGCTTTCAGGATTCCAAGATGAGGTTTCAGAATCGACTTTTCGATTCTATCATTTTGAAAACCAAACTCTTCCCTTTCCTTTCCCTTCCCTTTCATCTGATTCCTTTCAATGCCATTTTAAATTTTGATCCATTGCATTTGATACATTCATCTCGTATTTTTAAAGAAAATTACATTTCCTTCATCTCTCCGTAACTCTTAAAACTCTGTCGTTGAGATTCTTTCATTGGCCACTTGCGTCAACTTGTTTACGTGAAGACAGTAAATGAACGTACAAAAGTCATTGTCTTCCTTTCTTTATCTTCCCCCCATCCTTCTCTTCTCTTTTTTCCTTTCTCACATCGACATTCAATCTCATTGAAGGACCTATGGCAGATGATAGTGCTCATCATCGCACTTGTCAATCACTGAGTGGATACTATATCATGAGGGGGTCCTACTCTCTGAAACCTTTCCTTTCCAAGATACTATAATAGCACTACCAGGCAAAACCTGTAATAAGATGGATTTCTCAAGTTTATCATCTTGGGGTGGGGGCTTGGAATCAGGAACTGTGGGCTCCGTTCTCCTTTGTAACCATTCACCTGCCATCCATTGACATCCAGATTGATATGAACTGGTTGAAACATGTAGTTTTTGATAAATATGTAAACTCTTATAACATGAGATGGACACAAGTGATGTGATTTTATGCATCTATAAAAGTCATTGTAAAAGTATTTATATTATTAAAAATGAGATCCCTTTTTACTTATTTTCTTTTATTAAATATCACCTTTTCCTTTTTATTTACAACATAATTAGAGTACTAAACTTTTTGACATTTTTTTCAATTCAGCGTTAAATCTTTTAAAATTTTCAATTATGTGACTGACTCTTTAAAATCTTAATATCTTAGATCAAAACGTTAGTTCTATTATTATTTTATTAAATAAAACCACCTTTGATTGTGAAATTTGAGTATTTAAAAGATTTGTCATGAATCCCACATCGGGCAAGTATAAGAGAATTCAACAATTTATAATAGTACGCAAACCTCCCCCTCTTGAGCTAGTTTTTAGAGGTGAGTTAGGCACTTCTAACATGGTATCAGAGCCAGTTTGTTTCGATGGTTTGAAGTGGTGCCCGGTTATGTCCCTTTGCCCAATATATTCATCAAATGTCCAGTCCTGCTCTGGACTGAAGGGGTGTGTCAGGAATCCCACATCGGACAACTATAAAAGCATTCAATAATTTATAATAGTGTGAAAACCTTCTCCTCTTAAGCTAACTTTTGGGGGTGAGTTAGGCACTTCTAACAAGATTTATCATTGAATTAAAAGTTTTCTAAAAAAATTTGATACTTTAGAACTTATTATCCCTTTATTTAATAAATTTTTTGTTAAATGTCAAACATAAAAAATTTAACAAAAAATTTAATAATAGAGCTATAGAATAAACTAAACTATATTATGATACCTGAGTCCAAATCTCATATAAAAAATTGAATCAAACATAGATTTGGAAGCTTCAAATCCACTAAAATTATATGAATGGTAAAATTTGTAACCACTTAATTTGTATACATTGATTGTTTTGTTGATGGAATCTGCAATAATGGGTCGTATCAAGAACACAATCATATTGTCTTTAGACTAAATGTAATGAAAGAAAGGTTATCCTGGTGGGTTGTAATTAAAGGAAACCTAATCGATATCCTTTTCTTGGAGTTTTGCAATCTGAAAAAGCACGTGAATGGAAAAGCCAATGAGATGTACAATAAGCAACCACTTCATGACAAAACGATCGACTTTATCATACTATAATGTCTGTTCTTTCACAGTTTATCCTTTTTATTCGCTTATCTTATCTCAAACTTATTGAGACCTTTTCCTGTTTTTGGATACTTTGTCTAGGGCAAGCCCTAGACTTAAAGAACTTGAGCATACCTAAATATGAGATTGTATTTGAATTTCAAGTCATTATTTCATAAATTTTGCCTCTTGTAATTTCCTTTTTTTAATAAAAATCTAATGAAAAAATGAGATAAACCATAAGAATCAATACGATGAATATGAATTCTTGACTTATAATTTATGATGCACAAAACATTTAGAATTTGTAGGTTTTTACATTTCTATTACACCAAAACACTAATTTACTTTGTTTGATTTTATGTTCTAATTTTATTTTTATTTCATCAAAAATTGCCTTTTAATTTTGCACATACTATAATTATAAAATATTCTTTTTGTAAATCAAAATATTTAATTTAATTACAAAAGAAAAGTATGTGCATATAAAAAATATTTAATTTTTTATGAAACAAAAATTTAATTTTTTTAAGTTCAAGTTAAAGTATTTTAGATATTATTCTCTCTACTTAGTAAGGATAAGATTGCATATTATTGGACTTTTTCAGACTTTGCATTTATATGAGACACTTATGTTGTTGATATTATTATTAGTTTCTCTACTTGATAAGGATAAAATTGGATATTACTACAACTTCCAAAACTCTACATTTTTGTAGGATTCTTATTAAATATTATTGTTGATATTATTATTAACTTTTTTACTTTATAAAAATAAAGTTATGTATTACTTAACTTCTCTAAACTTTAGTGTTAGGCAAGAGTCTTCCAAGATGTTATGTTATTATTGGGAGTAGATTTTGGATTTGCCTTACAGATACGAGGGGATGATGTTTCGAGAAGTTTCAAAAATATTTGTTAAATATATAGAAAGGTACCTATGATCAAGTTGGTGACTTTTTGTAATCATTATTGTAAATTAAAGAAATTTTTAATTCTAAAAACTATGCTTTTTTTACTGTTTATATTATTATTAATCGTGAGCAAAACGATAGTCACTGATCACCAATGTTATATTGGAAAATGTATTAATTTTTCGGATATTCGTTTTGATGTTTAATTTTAACGCTCCGGTTTAGTTATCATTGTGTCCATTTCAAGTGATAACTGAATGTTCATTTCTAGTTGCATTTGAAGGAGAGTATTGGTATTAGAGCAAATTTGATCCTAATTATTAATTTCTTAATTATTTGTCAAAATGTCCAATCTCAATGGTCCGATTCAATTATTGCTGTATTTATTTCAAGTGATAATTGAATGTCCAATAAGGAACAGTAAGATTTACATTCACTACTATTTGACTACAAAGACTTTAATATTATATCAAATAATTATTTCACCACAATAACTTAAAATATAGTGCAAAAGTAATTTAATTAATTTTATATATTCGATCACGTCTCATCTGATGAACATCTCCTACATTTGTGATGTGATATGGTACAGGGTACATGTCTGAGTCACTAAAAGGACAGATACATGTCTGGAATAAACAAATCCACATCAGACGTTGCTTAAATTCTTAAATAGAGAGGTACTGAGTTACTCTCGT
>JAOSBK010000204.1:4297984-4325648 GCA_027568895.1 Erythroxylum shatona
AATAGTGCGCAATAAATTTAATAATAATATTTAACAGTAATTATAATAATAGAAATAAAATTAATTAGTAAATTTACGAATAATAATAATAATAAATAAATGAAAATTAACGTTATTATTAATAAGAAATTTAATAATTATAAAAATAATAAGTTCAATAATTAATATGCAAAAAATATAATTATAGTTATTTAGTTATTTAATAGTAACAATTTAATTGTTCTTATAATTGCAAAAGGAAACCCATTGTTATAAGAACAGTTAAATTGTTACTATTAAATAACTAATTAACTATAATTATATTTTTTGCAGATTAATTATTGAACTTATTTTTTTATAATTATTAAATTTCTTATTAATAATAATGTTAATTTTTAATTATTTATTATTTTTATCAATCCTAAATTTACTAATTAATGTTAGTTCTATTATTATAATTACTGTTAAATATTATTATTAATTTTATTGTTATGAATTTAATAATTGTGGTAGTTAATTATTATTTAATTTAATAACAATAATAATAATAATAACAATATCAATAATATTAATAATAATATTAATATTATTATAATTATTATTATTATTATTATTATTATTATTATTATTATGCTTATTATTATTATTAATGTTATTATTATTATTATTATATATTTAGAATTATAATAATAACATAACATTATAATAAACAGACTATATTATTAACATTTGATAATAATAATAATAATAATAATAATAATAATAATAATAATAATAATAATTTATCAAGATAATTATCAACTTCTATTATTTTTATTATAATAATCATAATAAATTTCACAAATACTCTATAATAAAATTAATAAAACAATTTACGTGTTTATCATAACCTATTATTATTGTTATTATAACATTATAACAATAGAAGTTGGAGTTTGGACAACTCTGCATATGTATATAAATAAAAATAACATGGCTTTGATGTGATGTAGCCGGCTGCCAAGCGGTTGTCCAACTTTTCCTTTCATCTCCTGTGTCTCCAGAGGAAGCACGTGGCTTTAAAATAAGAAGCAAAACCGGCGTCGTTTATTGGCTGGACAAAGTTGGACAGGGTTAAGTTGGACAGACGATCCGGACTCCCATTTTTCAACACTAGCCCTTGCAAAATCAAGGCAGTCTTCTTCCAAGCTCGACCCTTTCTCGGAGCAATCATACAGGGGTCGTGTTGAGGTTGCACAAGAGCCACCATACCAGTCGTCGATGCTACCTTTTCAATGGCCATAGTAGTCGCTCCACTGTCTTAATGCACATTACCAGTGTCGTCCCCCTAATGAACATGGTCTGGGTAAGCATTGACCAAATGTCCAAATTACCCACACTAAAAGCAGATGGCAGGTAAGCCTTCATACTCCACCTGGATAAGCCCTTCATCCACCATAATTTGTGACATTAAAGGCTTGCTAAGATCAAGTTCGACATCTATGTGAGCATATTTGCCTTTCGAAGCATTCTCAATCGAATAATCTATCTTCATGACGTTGCCAATTATGCAATTGATCGTTCGAAGGATGCTTTTATGATAGTACTTAGGTGTAATCCCTAGCAACCGAACCCAGGTAACAACACTTCGGAGGACATGGTCCTATCCCCAAAAGTCCCGTATCCATGATTAGATTGTGAGATAATGCCCAAGAACAATCCAGGGGCCTCTAGTAAGACATACTACAGATCTTTTTCTCTGTTGAACTTAATTAGGAAGAAATCATTTGCCAGGTTGATGATCTTATAGTCTCCCTCGATTTTCTAAAGGATCTACAGTTTGGAACAGAGGGTTGTGTATCCAATCTGATGCCTAAACAACTTCATGATGATGGCGTTCCTCCAAGGCTTCTCCAACAGACCATGAATCTTTGCGGAGAACTGGACCGAAGGAACAAGTCCCTTTTTGTTGATGATCACATCCTTATCCATCAACTCCAGCTCGAGATCATCGTCTATTTGAGTCTGGTCCTCTAGGGTGGTCTTCTGTAAAAAGTGTCATGGAATGATCGTGGGAAGTGAGTCTCTTCATTCATGTTTTGAAATCAGAAGTGTTTTTTCTTAGTACTCCGGTCATCCTCTAACAGAGGGGACAACATCTTAAGTTTGCCATTGGCGTCCTCGGGATTAGACTCGGCCATACATATATGCAAGACGTATGATCTTTTGTTCCCAAAATTGGTGTGTTCTCTATTCCGGTGCAATGTCAATCGTTCAATTTTTTGTGGGCTTTATTTATTGAATGGATAAATTCTTATGGAAAAAAATAATAGGAACAGGTGATTTGTTCCCCATACTCAATTATTTAGAAGTAGATGAAGATTGAAGGAACAGTAGCGATGGGGATTGTAAGCAATAACATATATGTATATTAATATATGAACGTGTTATAATTACTACGGTGCTGTCTTGGTTGGAAACTACGTAACCATTCTTCAATAATAATAAAAAGATGTGATTTTCTAGTGATATTTTTATTAATTTTAAAATACTTTTTATTTAAAATTATAAAAATATTTTGTGATGTTAAGAAATATATTTTAAAATTTGATTGGACTTTGTTAAATTCTTTTAACATATTATTAAATATGTAATAAAAATATTTTAAATTTGATATTAGAATAGTAATAACATCATCAATAACAACTTATTATAAATCTCACTGACACACGAAATTTGGGGAGGTCTAGTAGCACGCAGTTTAGAGAGACAATAGTAATAAATTTTACTAAAATAATTTAATAAATATTTAATAAACGATTAAAATTAACGATTAAGTTCATAATTATTTTAATCTAAATTTAATATCCATTTTTACTAAATAATTTCATAAAGAGTTAGTAAAAATATTAAAATATATTTTCAATATTATGTTTTTAAATAATTTAAAATTATATATGTTTTTTAAAAAATAAAAAATAAGTCTATTTTTTGTTCTTTACTGAAAATATTTCTACTTTTTTTTTTTACTTATTTTTCCGATATGAGTTACTTGTGGTCGGGTAAAGCCTGTCTTAGCAAGCTCAGTTCTTCACTTGTCAAATCAAGGACGGTTTAGACTTGCGTTTTATATATAAGCTGTTTAACCTGTCTACAGATACGACACATAAGTTTGTAAGCATTAAATTATAGAAGAATTATATTATTGTGTATGAAAAAATCATTTGATATTGTATGAGATTCTGTAATTGATTTGATGTTTTATAATGTCATGCTTTCAACTTCTTTATAACTTCAATCAAAGCCATTACCATAAGTTACAATGAGACCACCTGTCAACAATCATGGTGTAAAGTTTAGTAATTTAAGTTTGAATTTCTTAATAATGATCATTTTGGTCCTACTTATAATGAAAATCAATAGAAAAAATTAAGTTAATTGAATTTTGAATTTGATTAAAATTTGAGAAACTTTGCTGAAAATTTTAAATATGATTTAAAATTAAAAAGTCTAGAAAATTCTATTCCGAATTCTTCAATATAAACTTAAAATTATATTTCTTGTTGAATAAGAAATCTTTAAAAAATTTTATTTTAAAATTTTAGAAAATATTCTTTCTAATTTTAGTTATTTGTAAAAGTTTATTCTCTTAGACTTTGTTTTAAAAAAATAACAAATTACATTCCTTATGAACATTACACTTATGCTAATCAAATAGTATTACTATGATGATTTAACCAAACTCATAAGTTTAAATATAATTAATTAAATTTGATTAAAACTAGTAATTGATTATAATTATTTAAATTATTAATTTAAGTTAAATAATTCGAACCAAGTTTAAGAATAGTAACATTTGATTAATCTATGTTTAATATCATATTATATGTGTTTTGTCATTATTTTTTAACTAAAGTTTAATAGAAGGAATTTTCCTAGAAAATTGAAAACTACATTTTTGAGAATTTTAAAGATTATGAGATTTCTTAAATAATCGATATAACTAATTAATAAATATAATGTTAGAAATATATGGACTAATATAATCACAACATTAATTCTATATGCATAGCCATTGATTGAATTGCCTAATGTATGTTCAATAACCACAATAAGATGGTTAATAATTTACTAATTGCATTTTAGGCACATGGTAATACCTTAATAACTATATGTTGGCCTATTAAACTATAGTTCATAACATTCTTAAAATGACACAATTATCCTATTATACCCTTTAGGGTAGAACATGTTATAAGACATAACATATGGTGAGATTGTGTAACATATATGGTGTGTGGGTGTGAGAAAGAACATTAGGTCTTTTATCATTAACTCTCTATTGTACAAAGTGTTCTTGTTTTTGTTAGGTTGTGAAAAATGGAGAGGAACCACTAAGACTCTATCCCAAGCATTGGAGGTATGTCATTCTCATTGTATTGTTATGCCCTAAATAAATGTTGATCTTGGTTATGTGATGTTGATGAATGCATCTATTGTATTTAGCAATTGGTATCAGAGCCAGGTTATTTGATTTTAGGGCTCATTTTTTGGTATACCCCTTTTTCAAATTAGATTTTTGACAAAACAATGAATTCGAAATGTTGAGTTGAGGCTCAGAAAATGTTGTTGGTTGACGTTGTTTTCTTTTATTCCTTTGTTTTGGACAAAGAATCACTATTTTTTGTGAGAGTTTTCTAAAATGGGTTTGTTGTTTTTGAATTTTGGAACACTTTTGGCTGAAATAGATATGAGAAATCCATAGAGTGATAAAAATGGAAGAAAAAGCCTTCAAAATCGTCGAAAACCTAGGTTGGGAGAGGAAGATACAGGTGTGCAGGTCGACCTGCCGATCTAGATGAGGGTCAGGGACGACACCTACAGCGTCGTCCTGACTCGGATCAACCAACGCACCCTCAGGTCAACCTGCGGATCTGTCTCAAGGTCAGGGATGACACTACGTTTTTCTTTTTTGTTATTTTCTTTAAAAATCAACACCTGGCTCGTGGGGGCGCATGCATGGACCTTTTTGGGCTTTTTTCATTTTTGCTCCATTTTTTAATTCTATTTTCCCATATGTTTATGCACAAGATTAATTTATATTTTTTATTTGATAATTGTAATTATTTTATTCTTATTGTGGTATAAACATGATTATTTGTCAACAATAGTGCATGCTTATTTTTATCTGTCATAGAATTGAGTATGTGAAACTATTTATGAAGATGAATTTTTTTAAAATATTGATGTATGTTTAAAATTTGTGCTTTCCTCTAAAATAACGTTAAGATCCATACAGGTAATTAGTTATCCTATTGATAATTACTACTTAGTAAGATGCTTAATATGGTGAAAAAAATTTATTGAAATATTATGAACCACACAATTTTTCTATCCTTTCGATAGTATATTTATGATTTGGTTGTAATATTTAATAAATTGTTTTTACCTGTGAATGAGCTCTATATTTGTATAAGGAACTTTAGCATGAATGATATAATTAATTTTGAGAAAAAGAGCCCTGCATATCATAGTTATTGCTTTTGGTTCTCGTTCAACTTTAAGCAATCATAGAGTCTTTGCTATCTTGACGCTGAATGGAACAAACCACAAGTCATGGGTTGAATCTCTCATTTTGACTATCATATGAATGAATTTGGCCTTGAGAATTGATCCACCACCTAAACCCGCTGATGATGCTACTGAGAAGGAAAGGAAATCCTATGAGGAGTGGGAGTACTCTAACTGATGTTGTTTAATGATTATGAGGTATCACATGGATGAGTCCATTTGTGATAGTATTCCCAAGGCTGATAATGCAAAGGATTTTCTTGTTGTTATCAAGAAGAAGTACATGAAGTTCTCAAAGAATGAGAAGAATGAGTAATTAAACATGTTTCATCACACCATTTATAATGGTGCAAGTGACATTAGGGCTTATATCAATAAGCTCATGGGTTGTTACCATAAGCTTAAGACTACGGATATGGACCTTGGTGAGGATTGCATGGTATGGTTTGTAATGGGGACTTTTCCTTCTAAATTTGATTCGATCAGATCAAGCTATAATGCTCAGAAAGAGCATTGGACTGTTGAGGAGATGACTGCTATTCTTACCAAGGAAGAGAATGACATGAAAAAAAGAAGGGCAAGAAGAATTTCCATGATGACAAACCACAACAATTTTCAAAAGAGAAAGTTCACTTCTAATAGTTCAAGTGATCAAAAGTCTTTCAAGAAGAAAGTTGTTGGTCCTAAAGGAAGTGGACAGGCGGGTTCATCTTTTGTTAGTCAAAAGAATAAGTTTTTCAAAGGGAAGTGCAACTTTTATTAGAGTTTTGGGCACAAGAAAGCTGATTGCCGAAAACTCAAAGCTTATTTAGAGAAGAAAGGTAATTGTCTTGTGATGGTTTGTTTAGAGTTCAATGTTATTGATGTGCCCTTAAATACTTGGTGGTTAGATATTGGAGCAACAATCCACGTTACGAATTCCTTGCAAAAACTAACAAGTCGAAGAAAGCCGACTAATTTTGAGCAACATGTGTATATGGAAGATGATACCAAAGTCAAAGTTGAATTTTTTAGGACAGTTGAACTACATGACATCTTTTAGTGTTACATGATGTCACTTATTTACCTTCTATTAGGAGGAACTTGATTTCTGTATCCATTTAGGATAAACTAGGTTATAGTCTTCTTTTTAGAACTGGAAAACTGACTTTATGTCGTGACTCTCTTTTAATGGGAAATGAAATTTTATGTGAAAATTTATACAAACTTGAGTTGAATGATGTTGTTACTGTTACTTCTTCCTCTTCTCTTAATATTGTTGTTGGTTCCAAACGTATGAGGTTGGATTTGAGATCTTCTATGTTATGGTATAGACGTTTAGGTCATATTTCTAGAGACAATTTCAGATTTCACTACTTGTGTTGATTGTATTAAAGAAAAATTGATCGTCAAGGTTAGAAAAAACAAAACAGACAGGAGCTCAAAATTGTTGGAGTTGATTCATACTGATATATGGAGACCATTTATTCCACCTGCTATGGGTGTTTATAAATATTTTATCACTTTTATTGATAATTTTTCTAGGTATGGTCATGTGGAGCTCATTTGTGAAAAATCTGAATCTTTGGAAGCATTTCAGATTTTCAAGACAAATGTTGAGCTTCAAAAAGGGAAGAAAATCAAAGTAGTTCATTTTGACAGAGATGGAGAGTATTATGGGCGTTATGATAAGAGTGGAAGGAATCCAGGGCTTTTTGCTAGATACTTGCAAAAATATGGTATTGAAGCAAAATATATAATGTCAGGAGCACCTCATCAAAATAGAATCACTGAAAGAAGAAACAGTACACTTCTTGATATGTTGCGGTGTATGTTGATCCATTCTAGTTTGCCTAAATTTTTGTGGGGTGAGGTGTTGAAGATAGCTGCTTATATCTTGAATCAAGTACCTAGCAAGTCAGTCCCAAAGACTCCATATGAGTTATGGTCAAGTAAGAAACTAAGCTTGCGTCATTTTCATGTTTAGGGATGCAAAGCAGAAGTGAGGCCTTATAATCTACAATCTAAGAAGCTTGATCCGAAAACTATTAGTGGCTACATTGTCAGATCAAGGGGGTTTTAGATTCTATGGCCCATCTCACATTACCAAAATTATAGAATCAGGTAGGGTTGTTTGTTTTGAAGATGAATTTGGTTCAAGTCAAGGGTCAAGAAAAATTGTATTCAGGGAAGAACGTATTCTAGTCTCTATACCCGTTGCTTCCGCTCCTACTGATGACCCTATAATTGAATAGATTCCAGTAGAATCTCATGATAAACCTCATAATCAAGTACAGGATGAAGTCATTGATACTGGGGATGATGAAGTTGTTGTTAAGAGATCACAAAGAACACGTAAACCTGCTATTCCTGATGACTATATTGTCTATTTGTAGGAAGATGAGTTCGATGTGGGAGATAATACTGAACTAGTTAGTTTTTAAGAAGCCATGAATAGTCCTCAATCTGTGATATGGATGAATGCAATGGAACATGAGTTGAATTCCATATCACAAAATGGAGTTTAGGAGCTGGTTGAACTACCTAAAGGTTGCAAACCCATTGAGTGCAAGTGGATTTACAAAATCAAACATGACTCAAGTGGACAAGTAGAAAGGTATAAGGCTAGACTGGTGGCTAAAGGGTTGTGAGGACCACCTTCTTGAATGGAGATCTGTATGAAGATGATTATATGACCCAACCAATTGATTTCGAGATAACTGGTAAAGAAAACATGGTTTACAAGCTCAAGAAGTCTATCTATAGGTTGAAATAAGCATCAAGGCAGTGGTATCTCAAATTTTATATGGTTGTCACTGCAAATGGCCTCAAGGAGAATGTAGTTGATCAATGTACATATATGAAGTTCAGTGAGGGTAGTTTCATTTTTCTGGTACTATATATTAATGATGTTCTACTTGCTTCTAATGATATTGATCTATTATTTGCAACAAAACAACTTTTATTTAGTCATTTTGAAATGAAGGATCTTGGTGAAGCCTTTATGTACCTAGAATTCAAATTCTCCGAGATAGAGCAAATGGAATTCTTCAATTATCTCAAAAGACTTACATTGATTGAATCTTGAAAAGATTAAATATGCATTCTTGTTCTCCTGGAAAGACGCCAATAGTGAAGGGTGACAAATTATCAAAAGCTCAATATCCACAAAATGATAAAGAGAGAGATGAAATGAAAGTCATTCCTTATGCGTCATTTGTAGGCAGCCTGATGTATACTCAAGTGTGCATATGCCTTGATATTGCATTTGTTGTAGACGTGTTGGGTGGATACTTGAGTGATCCTGGACTTAGCCATTGGAAAGCGGCTAAGAAGGTTATGAGGTATCTTCAGGGTACTAAGGATTATATGTTGACTTATTGGTGAACTGACACTGTTGATATAGTTAGATTCAGTGATGCTGACTATGCAGGATGTATGAATGATAAAAAGTCTACTTCAGGCTACATCTTTATAATAGTTGGAGGAGTTGTATCGTAAAAAAGTGTCAAGCAGACATTCACAACATCCTCTATAATAGAGGCAGAGTATATGGCGTGATATGAGGCAGCTTGTCAAGTAATATGGTTGCGAAATTTTATTTCGACATTGGGTATTATAGACTCTATTTCAAGTCTGTTGAAATTGTATTGTGATAATTCCGTAGCTGTAACTTTATCTAAAAACACTAGAAGTACTTCTCGCTTAAAGCATATTAATATAAAGTACTATTTTGTTAAAGAGAAAGTCGTTAAATCCCTCATTACTGTTGAGTATACGCCCACGGTTAGCATGTTAGCAGATCCACTTGCAAAAAACTTACCTATATGTATGTTTGCAAAACACGTCTCTCGCTTGAGATTGTTAGGAGCTTAGCTGTATAAGATTAGTGAAAGTTTGCTATTTTGTATTGAATATGTTACTACTTTGTACCAATTGCTTATGACTTTTATATATGAAACATGCAGAGCGATGTTTGCAGTCATTTCTTATTAATATCGACATATATATATTGATGCATATATGTAGTTTGATAAAATGACAGGTACAAAAGGAGATAAATGCAAAGTCTCAGTTGTTGTACTACATGCATATTGTTTTAATAGTTATTGTGGTATTTGAACATCTACGGGACTAAATTATGTGTAGTATATATATCATGTTGATATAATATTGCATGTGATTTATTTGACTGTTATCGGATGATGGTGATTGATATGATGGTTTGATTATATTGTCTAAGTGAGAGAATGTTAGAAATATATGAACTAATATAATCACAACATTAATTCCATATGCATAACTATTAATTGAATTACCTAATGTTTGTTTAATAACTATAATAGGATGATTAACAATCTATTAATTCCATTTGAGACACATGGTAGTACCCTAATAACTATATGTTAACTCATTAAACTGTAGTTCATAACATCCATAAAATGATACAATTAACCTATTCTATCCTTTATAGTATAACATGTTATAAGACATAACACATAGTGAGATTGTGTAAAATATATGACGTATGAGTGTGAAAAAAATATTGGGCGTTCTACCATTAGCTTTATATTGCACAAAGTGTTCTTGTTTTTGTTAGATTGTGAAAAATAAAATTAAAAATATAAAATAATATTTTTTAATTAAATTTTCACTTCGCCAAAACCAAATTTGTTGTATTTAGACCAAAAAGCAAGGACATGCGACTTCGTCCACTTTGCTCGTATCCTTTACGGCTTTACCTAGACAACATGAGTGGCACACGAGCTTTTGTCCTACGTGGCCACTTGCTTCCACTAGAGCGGGGCCTAACTATCCAGCAGGGCAACCCATTGCAAAAGAAAGACATGTTGAATGCCAGCGTGGCTTTTGGACAAGATTTTCTGTCTAGTATTACTCTGTTTTATTTTGTTTCATGAAATCTCAGCTATTTATTTTGTAGGACTCACGTGGGACTCACACATAATTTACGCGAGATCTATATAAATAAATGACTGAAATTTATTAGACAGAATAAGACACCATAATACTAGACAAACTCCCACACACCCGAGAAAATTCACAGAAGTCATAACTGTGAAGAAGAGCAAAAATCCTTTTCTTGACGGGTGTCGCTGTCATGGAACTACACTAATGCTCACCTAATCCTCCTTTGTATCGTTCCTCCTTCACGCTTCTCTAGCCGAGCAGTAACCTTTGTCGGTATATTACGCACTTCAAAGTACTTCGCACACACTCACTCACTTTCACGTATTTTAGTCTCCCAGATCACGGATAAGAGAGGATCTTTGAGCAAGCTTTCTCTTTTGTGTCAATGGCTACCATGAACCAGAGCTATGGAGGTGTAGACGCAGAAAAGGCCAGACTTGACATTGCAGAAGAAAATGAGAGATGCCCTGTAGAAGAAGTAGCACTAGTTGTGCCTGAAACTGATGATCCAACAATACCAGTGTTGACATTTCGTGCATGGTTTCTGGGTTTTGCTTCATGCATAGTCCTAATCTTCCTCAACACTTTTTTCACTTACCGCACTCAGCCTCTCACCATCTCAGCCATTCTAATGCAGATTGCAGTCTTGCCAATTGGCAAGTTTTTGGCCAGGGTTTTGCCCACTACACAGTATAAGATCTTCGGTTGGGGGTTTACTTTGAATCCTGGACCGTTTAATATCAAGGAGCATGTGATCATCACTATCTTTGCTAACTGCGGAGTGTCTTATGGTGGGGGTGATGCCTACTCTATTGGTGCCATTACTGTCATGAAGGCTTACTATAAGCAGAGCCTCAGTTTCGTTTGTGGGATTTTCATAATCTTAACTACTCAGGTAAGAAATTACAGTTATGTTTTTTCTTCCCCTTCAAATACTTTTCGGGTTTGACTGTCGCTGAGTGAACTCTTACGTTGAAATTGTGTTGGCACCGATTGTTTAAGGATTGATAAAGTTGAGATCTTTTAAATGAAATTGGTTTGGTTTGTGCTACTGTCTCTTTTTAAATTGCTGAGGTTACTGGTTTGTTTCTGAAGAGCAAATCAAGTTGATCACTATGCAATTTACTTCAATAAATATAATATTAATTTCCCAATCTTCTGAAACACTTGAATGATGCTAAAAGATGACATTTTGGATGAAAAAGTTGTTCTATTTCTGTTGAATTTGATAAGCTGTTCTTTGGATTGTGAAGGGTGGACGTTTTCCTTATTGCTTGCCATTTTGTTCTCTCACGTCTTAAGTGTAAAGACTTCTCTGCACGAACTTAATATTAGAACTAGTTTCAGTAACCTTTCCTTTTCATATTTGCCTATATTAATGCAGATATTAGGCTATGGATGGGCTGGTATGCTGAGGAGGTACCTGGTTGATCCTGTCGAGATGTGGTGGCCTTCAAACGTGGCTCAGGTTTCTCTGTTCAGGTCTGTCTTCTAATTCTTTCCTACTTTACCTTCTAAACCTTTGCCTGGCTTTCAAGATTTTCCACAAACTGTTTGGTTAAAGATAATTAATGAGAGCACTCATTGACTGCTCAATTTTATATTTTGTTTCGTTTGTTGAAGAAACATAATAAAAAGAGTAGTCCACCCACATAATAAGATTATCAAAACAATTGCTTGACGAGTTTGGAATTTTTAGAAAACTGGTTACCAGGTGAATGTTCCCTATTTCAAAGTTTAGAAACAAAAAAAGTATATATATATATATATATATTTCTTAATTTTTCTTCAAGCAAGAACCTTCAAATTTCAAAGTTCAGATTCAAGTGGTTGGAATTCAAAAGAGCTAAAGTCTGGGAAATGCGTAAGGTAGCGATGTTAAAAGTTTGTTTTCTTTGCATGAATTGTCATGTCCTTCAGCTGAGAAATTGTTTTGAGGTTTGCTTTCTGTTATTCCATTGAGGGGGCATTTGGCAGTCACTGCAACTAAAAAAATGTCATACTCTCTTAATTTGGTACTGGTTGCTAGGAAACCATTTCTAGTTAGATTCATGAAGGCAATGAATCATGCAGAATCACTTGCACACATAAAGAACTTATTACAGATGAAGTTTATAGTTGCTACATACAAACGTTCAACAAAACATTTTCTATCTGCTGGAGAACTCATTTTGGAAAATTTGTTTCTACAGAGCACTTCATGAAAAGGAATCCAACAAGAAAAGCATGAGCCGTATGCGATTTTTCGTGGTTGTCATGGCAGCAAGCTTTATCTATTATGCATTTCCTGGCTACTTGTTCCCAATCCTGACATTTTTCTCATGGGTCTGCTGGGTGTGGCCTCACAGTATCACAGCTCAACAAGTAGGTTCAGGCTACCATGGATTAGGGGTTGGTGCATTTACCCTTGATTGGGCTGGAATTTCTGCTTATCATGGCAGCCCCCTTGTGACACCATGGCATTCCATTCTTAATGTTGGGGTTGGATTTATCTTGTTCATCTACATAATAGTCCCTATCTGTTATTGGAAGTTCAACACTTTTGATGCCAGGAAGTTTCCTATTTTTTCCAACCAACTTTTCACTTCTACTGGCCATAAATATGATACCACCAAGATCTTAACTCCAAATTATGAACTTGATATTAATGCTTATAATAGTTACAGCAAGCTGTATCTTAGCCCTCTGTTTGCATTGTCAATTGGATCCGGGTTTGCAAGATTTACAGCAACGCTAACTCATGTGGCACTCTTTCATGGAAGGTAAGCTGCCTTCTAAGTTTAGTTTCATATGCAACAAATTGTTCAAAAGTTCCCATATATCATCAATTTATATTGCCTTCTGATTGGAATGCCGATCAAAGATGCCTTTGTTTAATTTTCTGCTGTCCAGAGACATATGGAGGCAAAGCAGATCAGCAATGAAGAACATGAAATTGGATGTTCATGCAAAACTAATGAGAAATTACAAGCAAGTGCCTGAATGGTGGTTCTACGTTCTACTGGTAGGGAGTGTTGCCTCGTCTTTACTAATGTCTTTTGTATGGAAAAAGGATGTGCAGTTGCCATGGTGGGGTATGATATTTGCCTTTGGATTGGCTTGGGTTGTTACACTTCCTATTGGAGTCATTCAAGCAACTACGAACCAGGTAATACAGCCATATGTAACTATTGATTTAGACCTTAAAAACTGAGTGCATATTGGAACTAAGAATGTTCCTGTATTTATATTGCAGCAACCTGGATATGACATAATAGCACAGTTTATTATTGGGTACGTCCTACCAGGAAGACCGATCGCGAACTTGCTTTTCAAAATTTATGGACGAATCAGCACAATCCATGCTCTCTCTTTTTTATCTGATCTGAAACTTGGGCATTACATGAAAATCCCACCTCGGTGCATGTATGTAGCTCAGGTATTACAGCTAAGGAACTCATATCCACTTTAGCAATTGCTACCTCTGATCTTGCAGAGTGTTATACTGAAGATCTGGTTACTGTTTTTTGTAGTTGGTAGGAACTTTAGTTGCTGGTGTAGTCAATCTTGCAGTTGCTTGGTGGATGTTGGATAACATTGATAACATATGTGATGTTGAAAATCTTCATCCTGATAGTCCATGGACCTGTCCCAAATACCGAGTCACCTTTGATGCTTCTGTAATTTGGGGCCTGATTGGACCAAGGCGGCTCTTCGGACCTGGAGGATTGTACCGAAATTTGGTATGGCTGTTCCTCATTGGAGCTTTCTTGCCGGTGCCTGTTTGGATATTGAGCAAAATGTTCCCAGAAAAGAAATGGATTCCATTGATAAACATACCAGTCATATCTTATGGCTTTGCTGGAATGCCTCCTGCAACTCCAACCAACATAGCAAGCTGGCTCATCACCGGCACCATCTTCAACTATTTCGTTTTCCGATTCAACAAGCGCTGGTGGCAGAAATACAATTACGTTCTGTCAGCAGCATTGGACGCTGGGACAGCTTTCATGGGTGTTCTCTTGTTCTTTGCTCTGCAAAACGAAGGTGTAAATTTAAAATGGTGGGGAACTCAGCTTGATCACTGCCCTCTTGCAACCTGTCCAACCGCACCAGGTATCAAGGTTGATGGATGTCCTGTCTTTACATAGCCATAAAACTGGACATGCTAGAGCTGGTTTGGAGTTGACATTGGAAGTGCAAATACAGTGGGAGTGGAGATTAGTGAGCACTAAAATAATCAATTTGCTTTCCTTTGTGTATACTTCTAAATTTAAGTGCAATTGTGATGGCCTTTGTGAGATTAGTTGCATCTTTTGGTTTTATTTGTCTATAAGAATAAGACACGTTATTGGATTTCTTCATAACTCGCATTTTAGCGCTAGTTTCATTAAATATTGTTATTGTTATTGTTGTTGAGTTAAAATCCAGACCCCGCATTTTAGTGTAGCTCTCATTAGATGTTGTTAGCAGTTCAAGCTTTTTCTCATTTCATCATAAATGTTATAGGAGAATATTGTTATAATATGTTTAGCTTTAACATGAAATGAAAACTCTCAAAATGTTCCTATTGATTAAGACAAACCTCTTCATATGGAACAATTGTTCTCTTTTGTTTAGGCTTAACAACTGGATCCGGGCTTGGCTCGAGGCTCGACAAACAGACAATGACATAATGACGTCGTTTTAAATTTTTTTAAAATAATAAATTAGGCCAAGTCACTCTAACTCAACCTGATTCATTATCATCCCTACTTTTATTTTACATGGATATAATAAGAAATGCTATCTAATAAATAATAATATACTTCTTATAATTTTACTATGTTTTGAGAACTCTCTTGTGATTTCAATTGAATCAAAAGATTTTTCTAATTTCACAATACATCAAATAGACCTTTTTAATTTTAAATTTCTAGTTGAATTTTTTAAATTATTTATGTTGAAATAATAATTTTATTTTTATTTATTTATAATAGTAATAATCATAACTTTATCAAATAAAAATTCAATAAAGTACTATCTAAAGGGTATATTTTACAAATAGTCAAAATATACGATCTCTTTAAAAACATTAGGACTTGATACGACGGCGGTTCATGATTGGAATCAAATTGGTAACTGACTGCTGACTCTACTTTCCTCAACCGTAATTAACGGTCAAGAGCAACTGCTCCCACGAAAGTGGAAGAAGAAAAAAAGCTAATACCTTTGAACGAGGCAGAAATGAAGTTGTTTTGATCAAATGATGGCGTTCAAGTTCAAAAGTGCCACATCCAATTCGTATGTGTGTTTCGTTTTCCTTGTAGCTTTTGTTTATCAATCTCCAAGTTCAGGTATTCATCAAAATCCTTTTCCCTTTTCTTCATAGTTTATCATCTTCTGTCCTTGTAGTTAATATGATATGGAGATTTGATTGATTCTCTTTAGTTGTTGTTTGTGAAGTTGGAGCAGAAGTGCCCAAATTTGCTTTCAGTTGGTTGAACGATAACAACACATTCCGAGCTGGAGAAAGTGCGACCATAAGTATCAAAGTGTTGGGAACATTCGAAAATGCTTCGCTTGGAAAAAGTGATTTCAGGCCTACAATCACAGTCAATGAGAAGATGGGAAACAGTTCTTTCATTTCTGGGGTGTTCCTAGATACTTCAGGGGACACTAGCCAGTGGAGAATTCTCTTCACTCCAATCAGAGTTGGGATATTTAATGTGCTCATCAATGATGACCTCTTCAAAGTATTTGATTCATCTCTTCATTTCCAAGTAATTCCAGGTTGAATTTACACTTTTGGATGCATTTCATAATTTACAGGAACGGAACTAATTGATGTTCTTACTTTCGTATACGAGTGTGATTTGTGTTGTTCTGATAGCCTTTGTCTTATTAAGGGAGAATACATCCATCGGTCTGCATTGCTTACTGGCTGGGTCTAATGAATCAGTTTGAAGCCGGTGACAAAGCCACAGTGGTGATTGCTCCTAGAGATGCATTTGGGAATAACGTTTCTTCAAGCTGGGAAGATCTAAACCCTTACAATTTCACGGTTTCAGCAGTTTTTGCAAATGGTTCTTCTGCTGATGTACCGAATGTCACTCATATGGGTTGGAATGAACTTGGTAACATTGTCATCGAATTCATTGCAGCAAAAGCTGGAAATCTTTTGTTGTCTGTAAATGGAGGAAACCATTCTTTGAATGGTTCTCCACTTCCATTCATCGTCTACGCAGGTTACATGCAGTAGCCTTTATTAGCTCATAGCATCTAGTTGCATCAATCTTAATCTTAAGTTTCGTAAAATTTTCAAATAAAGCCATGTATTCTATAAGAACTCATTTCAGCTCTACTTCCTATGTTGGAAGTGCTTCCCTATTTGGGATTCAGAGTCCCATTTACATATCCTGTCATCATGTCTTTGTCAGGACTTCTGGATGTTTCGAATTGCCTTGCAAAATGGAAGTTTAAAACCACCAGATGGCAGATATATTCTAAGATGGAGATTTTTATACACCAGCAGGATCAATATGGGAACCTTGTTCCAGGATTATATGAATTTGATGCTGATGTTGTTCAAAAGGAGACAAATCTGTCTATACCAGTTTCTGATTTAATGTTTAAAGAAGTGGATCCAGGGATTCAGTTATTGTCTTTCAGTCTGTTAGAACCCGGAAACTTCTTGCTCATTATATCAGATTCGCAGCACAACCTGAGTATCTCCAATATGCCATTAGCATATACTGTTTTTATAGGTTAGTATCGTCTAGTTCTTACCTTGCACTACTTGAAATATGTGTTTATTTATTGCTTGTTTAAACTTATGCATAACTTGCTGACACTTCTTTCTGACAACATTTATTTTTGTATGCCTTAAATCAATAGGTTATTGCGATGGATCAGCAAGCATTGTCAATGGATCAGGCTTAAATGGTTCAGTTGCTGGTGAAACTGTACAGATTTTAGTTTATTTGAATGACATTTTTCAGTATCCAACCTTTGTTGAAGTAGCTAGCATACAAGTTCAGATAGTCAAGGAGCTTGTTTCATACTTTGTACAGCCAAGCATCCACCCGATCATCAATGGTAATGGAATTGAATGGAATCTTTTAAATTGATTGCATTAGTTGTTGTTTGATAAGAACCATGATCTATGGCATAGGTACTGCACCTACTCAAGATAGGACTCGTAATTCAATCAGCCAATCAGAAACTGCTCCTGCATCGCTTCCTCATGTAAGCAACACGTTGACAAGTCCTTTGTATGTGTCCTTTCAACACTCAGGTTCTGATCTTTCCCTTTCTCCATTCAGTCTGATGGAAATCCACAACTTCTTGCCAATGCTTTCAATGTAATTTATACTCCTGAGAAGAGTGGGATCTATGAAATCTATGTATTATGCGGAAATATTGTTCTGAATGGAGGTCATCCTTTCAGAAAGGAAGTGAAAGAAGGTATTCATCTTAATTTCTACCGAATGTTTCCAATTTTCTACATGTTCCTTCTTCTTAGTTACTTAAAACAATATGAAATATGCAATCCTTCTTTTTTATTTTTCCTTTTTTCGGATATTGATATTGTATCTGTTTCTTAATTACATCTCAAACTTCATCTGAATAATCGAATGACTGAGCTAGCATATTGAGAGATGTTAACCTACAGTAGTTCAGACTTGCATTTTACATTTTTTGAAGTGCTCATGCGAATGCTGATAGATAGGTACGTCTGTTTACTTCTTTTTTCCAGTTATTTCCAGGATTGTTTTGCCCCCATGTTTCCAGATATATAGGTACATCTGTTTACTTCTCTTTTCCAGTTATTTTCAAGATTGCTTTGTCCTCATGCTTCCAGGTGAGGTTAACATATCTCTGTCAGGAGTTAGGCGATTTGCTTCAAAGGTTCCAAAGCTGGTTGAGAATGAAATAGTAGTGCAGCTAATGGATTCATTTCTTAATCCAGTCTCTACCCAGCAACAGAGGCTGAAACTAGAGATTGCTTCGGTTAACAAGTCTGGATTTGCAAGTGGAACGTTTATTGACAACAATGATGGTTCATACTCTTGTAATTATGTGGTCAAGGAAGTTGGAACTTATGAAATGTGTGTTTCATTTGATGGCATGCGCTTCTCACCCTGCCCTTTTGGGGTAAATGCCTACAGTGGTAAGTAAAGATACGAACAAATTCATAACAAAGTTTTGTATATCAAGGAAAGCTGGCTTATCCTTCTTGTAATTGCTAACAAGTTTGAGGGTTTAGACTGCTTAAACAACTAGCTCGTACAAGATAAAGTTAAATTTTCTTTTAGTATCAAAATGCAAGATATCATTTCTTTAACTCCTTAACAAGCATCAGATGTTCACATTAGATATTGAAATGGCCATTATTGTATCTGGTACTTGGTCCAATTTAATGTTTCTACTTGATTTTTCTGCTCCTATATTGCTTTGCTGATGAGCTATCATGTTAAGGAGAAAAAAAAGGAGAGATCCTTGAATTCTAAACATTTGCCAATGCTGTGCATCCACTTCCAGTTGCATTTCCTGTATCTTATGCTAGTTAGTTTTAGTATTATCTGACAAAGAGACTTGATGCACATTGTTTGACAATTTCTTGAATTCTGAAGATTCCACGGCCAATAGTAAAGCAATGATGCTTATGAAACAGATTTCTGTAACAAATTAAGTATGAAAAGTAATGAAAGAACGAGAAAAGGAGATATTACTTAGGTTGTGTATGAAGGGTCATGTAGTATGCTGCCAAAGCTTATATTGTCATATGAAATTACCTGAGGACCTGAGGTAGGTCAGAATCACACTACGTATTCTGAAGCATGAAGCTATCATCTTAGTTTAAATGTCCCTTAGTGTCGAACTTCTTAACGCTACGGGATGAATCTGAGGGCTTTCAGAGCATATGCTCAGGTCCTTTCTGGAAATGTTCTTTGTCCTTTGAACAAATAATTTTGCTATGCTGCTCTTCTATGGTTGGGTTCATTTGGATAATGTAACTGCTTTGTTTAATGTTTCCCAGGTGAATATTTTCCTAAAGCCTACGATGATATGATCTCGGTTTGGGAGGATGAGTCCATTGCTTTTGATGTTCTATCAAATGACTACTTTGCTGGCAACAATGCTAGTATTGTTGAGTTCTCTGAAGTAAGAAAAAATTCTGTCTGCTTCAACATTCACCTATGCAGTTATTCACAAGTTTCTGTTTCTTTGACATGTATGGCTACATAAGTTGATATCCATTCACAGATTGTCTGTTTCAACATTCACCTATGCAATTATTCACAAGTTTCTGTTTCTTTGACATTTATGGCTGCATAATTTGATATCCATTCACAAATTTCGAAATGCAACATTTTTTTTTCCTTGTCTGTGAACATTTCCGTGGAAGACTTTCCTTCAAAAACTAACTTTCTTTTATGCATTATATCTGCCAGCCGGATCGTGGTTCACTTCTGCTGTGTGGACAACTCTTTAGATACACTCCATACTTGGATTACTATGGAAATGATTCTTTCATGTATACAATATCCGACATAAATGGCAATCTTGCTTCTGCAGCTGTAAACATTTCTGTTCAGAATATCCCCCCTCGTTTCATTTCCTTCCCAAGTCAGTTGCAAGCAGCTGAAGATTTGTTAAGTCCCAGATTCGGGTAAGGTACAAAATGTCGTTGAAGTTTTGTTTGATGTCCATAATTTTGTTCCATGATAATTTGTACCTTAGCTATCACTACAATTGATGATTACAGAGGCTTTCCTGGATTTGAGATGAGATATTCTGATCCAACTGAGAACATATTTGTTACTCTCAGTGCACAATCAGGAACTGTCTTTTTGTCTCCTATGCTGATGCAGTTCTGGCAGCCCATTTGGAGTAAATTTTCTGTAAAGACAGGGGGTTATCAGGGAAAAGGTTTGGTCCTAGAGGGCTGCATAGAAGCAATCAATCTAGCTCTTCAGTCAGTTCAATACCTGGGGTACCATTTACTGAATCATAATCTTCTCTTATTCATTACATAGATTCTTATATGTATATATGTTTAGTTTGCTTCATGGTACATTCATCAACATATGCAATCTGAAATCTTACAATAGTCCAATGTGCTTGTCCCAGAAACATAATTTTACATAACATTGATTAAGATCAAGAAGTATCCGCTGAAAGATTAAGTAGTGAAGCACTTTTGTTTTATCTTTTTCCTCTGTCATTTGCAATTTTATTATCTAATTACGCATTATAATGTTAATGTTCATGTAGCTTGATGGATATGTGAACTAACACATGCTGAGGATTCATCTCAGTTGTTGTGAACATTATAAGATTGATGTACAGTTAATTTTGTTCCTTATTTTAATCAGAAATGATAACTTCAGTGGAGAGGATGTTATTAGAATTTCTGCAAGCAACACGAATGGTAAAAATAACTTGGATGTTCCAGTTTATGTGGAACCTATAAATGATCCTCCTTTCATCAATGTCCCAAAACTTATTCTGCTGAGGAATAATGGGGATGATCAACAGCAAATATTTGACAAAGATGGAGACAATCTCGAGGTTTCTGTTGGAGATCCAGATCTTCTAAACTTCCCCGGTACCAGCAGCATTTTATTTATTACACAGTAGATGCAGGAACTAGAAATTTTCTGTCCGTGCCAAGAACACTTAATTGCTAAGCATGTTTAATGACAAGTAACGCAAGTTCTGTAGTTGAACGTGTGAGAGAGCATAAAGTGCAGATTCTAACAGTTGATGAACAAAATATATGAGATTAGAACAAAAACAATAGTTATATGTTCCCTTTTTTATTTGAATGTTGCAGTTTCATAAATGGCAAATTTGTGAGGGATGAAAGAATACATTTATCTGGAACTTTTAATAGATTTGGAGGACAATTTCAGACACTTTCTTTTCTGGTATAATTATATTTCAGGCAAAGATTCAAACTTTATTGTCACATTTTCTGTGGAAGTCAATCATGGATACTTGATAACGAGTCTACCAGCTGAGCTAATAAGCAAAACTGAACTAAAGCTGAGAGGTCATCAGTGGCAACTACTTCAGACATATGTTACCATCTCAAAACACTTCCAGGTTAAAGCTAATGGAATCAGATTTCGAGGAACGATTGATATTTGCAACAATGTCTTGCAACAGTTGTCATATCAGGTGAGTTAGCTCATCTAGTTACAGTAATGAGAATTTTTCATCTCCTTTCTGGAGTGCCTGCAAAATTAAGTATACAATAATCTCCAACTCTTCTTTAACCTTTTCTTTTTGAGTCCACAGGGTGGAGAAAATGATGACGTTTTGACAGTGAAACTGAATGACATGGGACACTACGGGTGCTATTCAGATTGTGCCGAAAGGATCTCGATGCCTTTATATGTTGAGGCTAATGTAATTCTCATCAGGAAGAGGCCTATGAGTTCACTCTCAGCTCATTGTAAGTTGTTCCTCAGGAAAAAACAAATTTGCTTTTAGTATTAGAGAAACTAAAATATGTTCAGAATCCCGATTAGTGACTTACGGTTAATGTATTCTCCTTTCGGATCAAAAAAAAAAAGTTCAGAATGTTAGTTCTTTCACAAGATCTCTTCACAACATCTTGGCGGGATTATTATTGAGATGTTGTTATTGTTTTTTAATATGCTTATGGTTCTATTTCGCAGCCCTTGGAGCAGCCATCATCCTTGAATTTTTTGTGGTGCTTTCTCTTGGAGGTCTTCTTCTGTTCTTTACCTGCAAATGTGCAGTTCTTCTCATCAATGAAAAAAGAGGCCAGTTTATGCCAATCTCCAAGCTATCTAGCAAGCGAAATTCCCAGGAAAATACTGTAAGCATTTGTGAAAACCAACTGCATCCCCCTTTCCTAATGCTCATGCTCAAGTGCCTCATGTTTGTCCAGTGTCTTCTTCCATGATATCTACAACTCATATGTCCACTATGGACAGCTTATTCTGAAGCTCATTTATGAACAGTTTGCTTAAATTGCTCACATGCAGTCAGCTATAGTTGTATCAAACGAGAATACAAGTTGCTTCACTGGATTTTGCTCAAGCCCCTTGTCTTTTCATGGCCAACATTCCAGAGTTAGACAACGGTCAGTATCCAATCCAATTGATTAGAAGAAGCTAAGCAGAAGAATGAGTTTTATGCTAATGAGTTGGTCGTTCCTTGTTTCATCTGATATGACGTATATTCACTGACAATATTACTCTGAAAATTTGCCAGCCTCTGTCTTGGATCAAGGATTAAGGAACCTGGTGAAGGAAAGCTGAGTCACTCTGGATATTCAAGCGGTGACGCCTTGAGGAGTTCGCCTAGTTCCAATCCACTCTCTATAGAAAAGGGTCATGGTGAAACAGTTTGATACCGCATGCTTTTGTCCTACTCTTGCTTCTCTGTCTTCTTCGGACATGGAATGAATGATTTTAGGGTTTTTTCGAGGGTTCCAGTTCAGAAACCAAATGAGCTTGTTATTTTGCATTAAAGGAAACCTGTTTATCTATCCATTGAGAACTTATTGGAGCAGCTTCCTGTTTCTAAATGCTACCCACCTGCATCACAGGGACTTGAATTTGGAAATATTTGAAGCTAGAATTTTGCATCAACTTGAGCTCATCTATGTAAATTGTCCTTAAGGGCATGAAAACCATTGCCACTATTGAAATGCATTGCCCTGATAGCAAGTAGCCTCTTTTCTGCCAGGCCAAGTGGATTCCTAGACAACTGAAAGGATTTCATCTCAAGCTCCACTTCAACATCAGGACTTCTTTTTCAATCCATTGAGAAGACTGCATTATAGATATTACGATATTGGCAATTTCAACTTTGACTTCCCAACAATTGTTTCTAGATGCTAAAGACTAACGGAATGCGAGGGGAGTAAAAAGTCGATTTGGTAGTCAACAGCCATCAAGTATTTGCATCAAGTCAAATACAGATAGTTCCTACCCTACGTTTGCTCAGGCTATCGATTCAGGTTTTACTTTTAACAGTTACTCAGCCACTGCAAGCAACAGATTGCAGTAAAATTTCACCTCTGCATTGATTTGTAGAGCACCACTGTCACATACTTGGCTAAAAACCGGTGTGTTGAACCCAGCGCCACCACGGCAGGTCCACCCCTCCCCTTTTGCATGTAGAGATGATTAAGTACTACATGTTGAGGTCTTGAGAAAGGAGGCAGAATCTCCATGTCAGATGATGGCATATTAAGCAGTGTCATTTGCAAGTGTGGAGGAACCAATGGTGGCTCTTTTGCAAAATCTTCATTTCCAAGTTGCAAGTTATTGTAGCTTGAATCAGGGGATTGAGGCGGTTCAAAACTTGTAATACTTTCAAGGTCTTCTGGTACATAATCCTGTGCACAAACAAATAGAAAAAACATTCTTGGCATAAGAAATCCTTATAATCCCCAGTTTAATTTAGTCAAGCAATTATTATTGCTGCAGAACTGACAGATAGCTACAGAGTAAAATGCAGATATAAAAAATTATATGATAAAGAAAGCAAGATAGAAGTGCTTACGTCGCACGCAAGCATGCAGTTCATATCACAAAATGGTCAGTCTACATTTATAAAAAGCCATAATTCTAGCAAGAGTAGTTCATCACAAGATTTTAGATTATTGATTGTGAATGTTTCTTGGCAATGATATGAAAAAGTCAAGTAAGTGGGGCGGTGGCACTCCTTTTGTCTGTCCCCATACATTTTTCATAAACTCAGAGAAATTACTATATTGATCATTCAAGAAGTGTAAAACAATATGAGGAGAAATTTGTTAAACTGCTCAGAACAATTTATTCAAATAGCAAGGAAAATGACCCTAGGAAGCCAACACAGAAGACAACACCATGATTACAAGTCTAAGTTTCATTCATATGAACCAACAGTCGCAGTACCAAAAGGAGGTCAGCTAGCCCATGTAAAATTGCAATAAGCACTTACTTCAGTTGAAGGCAGTACATGGAATCTTTCTGACATAAGACTGTTGAACATTAAGAAAAACTTGACTGAAACCAATAGGCATATTGGAACCTAATGAAGAAGGTCAAGGTAAACCAAGGTATTTCTACTGATCTGTTCTCGCTAAACTAAATTAATGTACCTGATACGAGAAAAATACATGTTTCGATATTTTTCTTCAATAAAATTTATGAGATTCTAAATTGTGTGAAGACAAAGGCAAGTGAAGGCATGTCTTGCACTTGTAATAGCATACCTTTCCTGTTGGAATTCGACCACCTAAAAGTTAGGTCTTTATTTGTTTCAATTTTAGCTGTTTTTTCAGTTCATCACTCCTAGTTCATTTTTCAGATAAAAGAAATTGTGGAACATTAAACAACTTCATTATAAATAAAATCAAATTGTTACACTTCTATTGAGACCTCAATTTCACAGATTCATTACTCTCACCAAATATTTTTCTTCTTACCTGCTATGAAAGTTGGACCTCAACAAACAAGGAAAAAAGGCCCGAAGACATCACAGCCAAAGTAATGATCAAATGGAAGCATAAGCTTGGCCGATGACAGACAGAAAATTTTAACAGCAGCCTGATTTCATACAGTTAAGCCATTTGTAAAGTTCTATGCATGAAATTTCACTACAGACAATTTATGGAATTCTCTTGTAGGCAATAAATATGTTCAGGCACAATGAAATTTCACAACAGACAATTTATGGAATTCTCTTGTAGACAATAAATATGTTCAGGCACATCCCAATTGTTGAAATTAAGGCCATATTATGTTCAAATAAGTCTAAGTTCTCTATAGTTTCTAAATCATGTCTACGAAAATTTATAAAGTAAATAAAACAAGCAGTAGTGAAGATCATAGTGGTAGTCCTGCTTCGCAACATATGCCTGAGTGGAAAAGTTTGATTCTTAAGAATCTCTATCACTTTACAAGATGTCAAATATTAAAACAGTATTTACCTGTAAATCCAAAATGTTGTAAGCATTGCCAGCATCATCTTGAGCCCAGGGCAGGTCAGGGGCATACCTCCACTGCCCATCAACAACAAACTTGTATTGGTAGACTCCTGATGGCAGTACTTTCAATATACTGTAGTCTTTACCAGACCTCTGCAAATGAACTCTGATCATCAAAGTGAAGCAATATGTGTCAGATTGCAGACCTAAAGAGATTATGATAGAAAAGGGATAAAAGGCATCCAATTTTCAGAAACCTTGTTCGCCAGTTATCCCAGGATCCCTCTACAGCTACTTCATTGCCATCGTAGCTCCACGTAATCATTGTTGGGATTCCTGGTTCATTGCACATTTCTTCATGCCCCATAGCAGTTTGCATCCATGAAAGAGTAGGAATTTGAATCTCATCAGGCCTTTGCAGTGGAACCACAGGCATCTGGAGAACAAACTCAATGAGAGATCCAATTCTAGCATTTTCAGGGAAGACAAGAAATCTAAAGAAACAACTCGAACAAAGAATAGTTATCTGCCGTAATGATTGACTTAGAGGATCTTTCATAAAACTAACATGAAGGGAAAGCAAAATTGCTCCACCACATTGGCCTTCACCAAGATGTGGCACAATTTACTCGACATGAATTGTATCAAATTTCAGACCATGATCTTGATTCCGGAACATTAGCGTTGTAAAACCATATTTCAGTTCCACTCACCAATTCCCTACCCCGAATAGTGTAGTATTACACAAATATCAGCGTATTCAGAAACAAGTAAAAAGAAGTCCTCCCCTGATTTGCCCATGAAATTGCCAGGAAAGGAGGGAGTTCACAAATCCGAAGCCTTGGAAACAACACTAAAAGTTTTCAACTTCAATTAAATGGATTTAGCCATACTGTCTTTTCTCATATCGAGATCCCTCAAACCAGGAAAAGATATTAGATGTCAGATTCTTCAAGTTAATGCACGTTATCTCACATGAAACATAACTCCAGTTGACATCATCAAATTCACCAATACCCATATGTGAATTCCAAAGAAAAATTAAAATCAATACAAGCCCAAATCCAAATACCAAAAACAGGATTCCAACACGTAATCATCCTTACCAAAAAAAGAACACAAAAAAGAACAAATTAAAACATCATGAAGAGCAAATGGGATTCAAACCTGAGGAGTGAACATGAGTGGTGAGTGAGTGGCTCTTGGGCTATGAGGAGGTGACTGACCAATCAACTCAGGAGGAGGAGGTCTGAAGCTAACATGGGTCTCATCAGATGCAACCATTCCCTCACTGCTAATACTCCCTCTTTCACCTTCACCTCCACCACCTAATGGGCTATCACCTCCATCTTCTTCTCTCCCATTAACATTTCCCATTATATTGTATTCCTATTGATCACTTTAAAACCAATATCTATCAAAGCCTCCACTAACTTGCATGGCATCCAAATATAAAACTTACATGATTTTATTCCCCAAAGACGAATACTTTTTCCATTTTAAAGCAACACAACAAGCAGTTGGGCTCAAAGATTCTAGCTTTGCAACCCGTTGAAAGAGATTGGAAGTGGGTCGTCTATGAGAAATCCATATCTATAGTAAATGCAAGAACTTTCACTGAAGGGATGGAAAAACAATAATAAACAACAAAATTAGTATGAAAAAGTAGGGGGCAAAAAAAAAAGAAAAGAAACAGAAATGGGCCAAAGGGGAACTCTTCCCCAATGACTTGGGAAGATTGGGGATTGAGTTTGTAAGGAAGGTTGAGATGGGACGAGATGTGATGAGATGGTGGTGGTGCTGGTGGCTGTGATGATGGTGGTGGGCCAATTGAGTAATGAATATGAAAAGAAAGTGGAGAACTGTGACGTTGGTATCGAAAGAGTGAAGGGATGGTGGTCACGTCATCATTTGACAAAGTCCCTTTTTTTTTTTTCCTCCTCTTCCTGTGAATCAGTTCGTGAAGTTTGGTCGGAAGAATCTTTAGGTTTTTGTTGAGCAAATTTTGGTTAAGACAAGACCTGTCCCATTTGATCTCACGTCTATTTTCTGTACTTTCGTCTCTCATTTTTTTCTTTTAAAAGAAAATTAAAACTACAGCATAAAAGAAATATTATAAATATCAGCCCAAATGATAAAAAAGAAAATGTTAAGGAATTATTTTTCTGCTGTTATTTTTAGTTTCTGTTTCTTATTTTTAGTTTCTGTTTTTCTAAAAAAAATGAAAACTTGTTTGGTTGAGATTTGTAATATAAAAACTGAAAATAAAAACTTGTTTGGTTGAGATTTCTAATAAACTTATTATTA
>JAOSBK010000204.1:4335329-4356846 GCA_027568895.1 Erythroxylum shatona
TCGATATTAGGTTTAGGTCTTTACGTATGTAGGTCTTTGCGTTTGCATGGGAATCTCTCACCTGCGGATGGGCTGAAAAGAGTATAGATCGGGCTTGGGCTCGATATGGTTATTAAGTGGGAGACTATCCTTTAAAGAATGGACCGATCGGCCATAGATCCTTTGAACTGAATCCGGGCTCAACACGACTGACCCGACTACAGGTAAAACCATTTTCTTGTCAACTTTATAATCATAATTGATTTGAAAAGGAGTGAGAAAATGTTAATTATAATAATTATTAGATATTTACTATGTCACTGAAAAAATATCTCCACTATCAAACATTCTAGGTCTAGGTCTCCCACTGTCAGGGATACATCTCTGAAAATGTTTAATGTCAAGTCTACTTTTGTTTTTGGTTTCATTTGCAACGCCACTATAGTATTCATCGAACTCGTGCTTGAAAGAAACTAATAATGGTCCACTGTAGATTTTGACAATGGAACACTCTAAATTCTTGTAGTGGAAATGTCCTGTCTGCTTTATGTGCAATGCAGTCACTTCCCATTTACTGTTAACAATAATAATTAATTAATTAATTAACAATATCTTAATTTCAATCCGATGTATGACTTAAATCGTATTACGCAGTTTCGACAACCTCTCATTTTAATACTAGTTTTTCTCTTCATTTTTAATTTGTTTTCTCGATCCCCTCACTCTTTGATTTTCATATTATATAGCTCGGATGTCCTCACATTGATGACATTGGAAAAACAAACTGAAAATAAAGAATTTGCTAGTATAATATTTTACAATGTGATAGTAGTTTGAGACGTCGAAAAAATAAACAGAAAATAAAAGAGTGAGAGCGTCGAGAAAACTAACAAATAATGAAGAGCTAAAGTTGTATAAATTGATTTAGAGACTTTATTTTTCACAATGACATCGTTTCATTGATTTTTATTTGTTGTATTAACTTTAGTTGATGTGTATTAATAGTTAGGATTTTTTAATATCAAGTTAGCATTGAAAAAAATTAAAAGTTTGAGTATTTTTTGCCATTTTTTGAATTTTGGATTAGAATTAAAAAAATTAAAAGTTTGAATATTTTATTGTTACTTTTTAATTTTAAAGTTTAAGATTTTTTGTACTTATCCCTAATAATAATAATAAAGTCAACTTAATCAATGAACAAAGCTTCCTACTTTATGAGAGTTTAAGAAAAATTATTCATGTATGTAGCATTTCATTTTTTTACAAAGAGGTTATTTCTATATTTTGATCCTGTGACCTTTTGAGTAGCTGGTAACAATCATGTTAGATAAAACTCTCCGTTGAAGATCGGGATCATCCATTGTAGTAAAAAAAAATGAAAATTTAGTAACTTATTTCACATTTCTATTGTTTGAAGCTTATTTTTTCTTCTTTGATATGATCGTGTTGTTAAAACTGCCCTTAAGGGGCATGATTAGATGGTTGAGAGCGGGGCTTAACTTTGGTTAGATCTCAGGTTCGATTTTATGCTAGTCCCTCTTATAAGAGCCTGGAGCAGCTGGAGTTTTAACAGTAAGTGGAGCGCCAATTGGGCCCTCGTTGATTAAATACGCCTGTTTAGCTTGCCTGTGGATGGTGTGCCAATTGAGCCTTCGATGAGGTGTACCCACTTAGTCCACCTATAAGGTTTCCTCGAATCCAAGTGTTGTTAAAACTAAAATTTGTTTTTCAAAAATGAGATCATAAATGTTTGATCAGAGACAAATTCTTACAATATTGTCAAAAGATCCATTCATGTGAGATAAATTTCACTTTAATCCCCACATTCTCTTGATTTTACAACAAAGAGTCCCTTTTATTATATTAAGATTATTACTTGAAAGAGCCAAAATAACTGAAAACGACCTTAGTCACGTGTCGATGACCCCAAAGACTTCCTAATCATTCGAGTCACATATTGATCCAACGGCTACCATCACGCCAACGTCTAAGAAACCTTATCGACAAAATGAACGGTCCATAACAATCCTACGCGTACAGTGAAAACATAAAGACAACCAAACCAAAGTCTCCGTTTACTTACTGAAGTATCTAAAGCGAAGAACCTGAACCTGAAGTCACTACTGTTAGAAAAGTCTACTCTCGTGTTCAATCTCCACTCCCGTCTTCTTCATTTCAGCCATCAAACAGCTGATTTAAAAGCAACCCTTGTTTCATCCATCTTTACTTCTTGTTAAAAACCCAAAATTTCTGTTCTTGGTGTTGATATATATAAATTGTAAAGCTTCTGTCTTGGTGTTCGTATACATGTAAAGATTCAATCTTGGTTTTGTTGTTTGCGGTTAAAAATGGCGGATTCTGACAACGAGTCAGGAGGGCATAATGCAAATAGCGAGTCGTCGACGAGAGAGCAAGATAGATTCTTGCCAATAGCAAACGTGAGCAGGATCATGAAGAAAGCTTTGCCAGCTAACGCGAAGATCTCAAAGGATGCGAAGGAGACGGTGCAAGAGTGTGTGTCGGAGTTCATAAGCTTTATAACAGGAGAGGCGTCGGATAAGTGTCAGAGAGAGAAAAGGAAGACAATTAACGGTGATGATCTGTTGTGGGCTATGACTACTCTGGGCTTTGAGGATTATGTTGAGCCCTTGAAGATTTACTTGCAGAAGTACAGAGAACTGGAGGGTGAGAAGACTGCTGCAGCCGGTGGTGGTCGCCAAGGTGATCATAGAGATGGCTCCGCCGTCAGTGGTGGTGGTGATCCTGTGGGTAGTAGAGGTGAGTTTGTGGGAGGTGGGATTTATGGAGGGATGCAGACAAGCATGATGATGATGGGGCATCACCACAACCACCATAATATCTATGGATCTGGTGGTTCTGGTGGAGCATCCACTGGTAGGAATCAGAGATCAAGCTAATGTCAGTACTGATTATTTCTTCTTTAGAATTTAGTTTCCTCTTTTCTTTTGCCCTGTAATTTTCTGGACTGGACTTGACTAGTGAGGTTTGTGGTTGATGATGATATACAGCAATCATTTGTTTTCTCCCTTTGTTTGTGATTTTGTTGTAATTCTATAGGATGAATTGAAGTTGGAAGTGGCAGATTTACAAAGTATCAGATAATGGAATCTGTTTCTCCAAAACAAAATTAGAAGCATAGAGTGGGATTATCAGTTTTGTTGTATCTCTTAATGATGAAATCATATTGGTCTGAACACTGATTCTGATCCCTAGAAAAAGCAATTTTTTTCAGTGCCTTGGCTGCAGATTTTGCTGAAGCGCTGCCATAGAGAGACTAACTCCTAACTCAGAAGTGTAAGAAATTATAAATTTATAAAACTCACGTATATAATATAAAGACAAACAATAGAGACATTTATTATAATATAAAGAAACAGTTTTTAAATGCCGACATTTCTCTATTGTTCAAACGATTTACAGACACAAAATATCTCATTTCCAACTTTGTTATCTCACCAATGTGCTTATAGTCTATTGTGGGAGAACAAAATCTATAAGCCAAGACAGAACCAAACATTTTAAAAACGTGAATTTTAAAACTTTTTATTACAATGGCCCAAAAGTCTAAAAGCCCTTTGATAAATTATCAAAATTTCCTAGCTATCCTCTAATACACAAGTTATTTAAAGGGTTGATTTCTAACATTCTCACTTGACTCTTGAGTTTATGCAGACTATTAGATCAATAATTTAAATAATCATAATATATAATAATCATCATTCTCATACCTTGGTATTATCAGTAATCATAATTAAATATAAGACTAATAAGAGCCATGGTTGTCATATGCTATTAATTCAACATATTTCTTTCCATGTATCACTTTAGTAGCCATTCTCCTTAACCATGATTATAAATGAGAAGTAGATAATGAGATTTATCATTCTGTTTGTTTTTAACAACATACATTGCAATCAAACGCATAAAGAAAAATGGAAAATTTAGAAATGTCAAATATGTAACAAGAGACAATACTATTCACAACATTATTGTCTAATAATTATTAGTACACATAATATTTACATTATTTACTTGACCATTAAATGTTTTGGGTAGTAACCCTGTTGTCAAATGGTCATTTAACATAAGATTGATACTCATATGCTATGTTGACACTCTATGTTTTTGAAACTACTCCTTAATGGAAAAGTATTTCAATTTCATATGTTTAGTGTCTTTGGAATACTTGTCATTTTTGGAGAAAAAATGCACAGAATTATCATGGTAAAATTTTAGGGGCTGGGCTATATTGTTGACAATCCCAAGTCTTGAAACAAAGTTTTGTAACCATTTAGCCTAAACCATGGCCTTAAAGTGTGATATAAACTCACCCTCTTTAGTGAATGCAATTGTTACAGATTGCTATGCACGCTTCCATGAGATGACTCATTTAGGTAACAAATAAATGTAGCCAAAAGTAGAATTTTCTGGTATGTACACAGCCATCAAAGTTTGAATCTAAGTATCCAACCACCTCAAATTGATCAGACCTCTTAAAAGTGAACATGTGTTCTTTAGTTCCTATAGATATCTCTGAACTTTCTTTGTAACTTTTCAGTGATCCATACCAGGAGTTTCTAGCATCTCCCCATCATCCCTATTACAATGCTTATATATGATCTCGAACATGTCTAAGTATACATCAGGCTCCCAACCACATATGCATATAGAAATTTGACTCCATTTGCTTTCATTCTAAGTCATTTTTTGGAAATTGGACATTGCTTGAGGTTAAATTTATCCCCCTTCTGAATTAAAGCTGCTGATGATGAATATTTTTTCATCCTAAATCTCTCTAACACTTTATTAATATAGGCTTTTTGAGACAAACACAACAATTATTGGATCTATCATAGAATATTTCTATTCATATCACATATGTTGTATCACTAATGTTCATTTCAAAATGACTAGGGAAAGATTTCTCAGCCTTCTTTAATAGACCACGATCATTACTATAAGCAAGATTTCACTAATATACAAGACCCCAAAAAAAACTAACTTTTACCAACCTCAGATATATACATCGATCAACACTATTTCTTTAGATTCAAAGGAAACAATAGGATCATTGAACTTAAGATACCATTGTTAAGAACCTTGTTTAAGCATGTATATTGGCTTCTTCAATTTATATCCATGTTTTCCTTTACATACTTTATGAATCCCATTGGTTGGATCATATAGACTTCTTCATCTAAATCCCTATTCAGATTCACTTTCATTTGGTGTAATTCCAAATCATAATAAACCACCAAAGCCATAATAATTATGAGTGAATCCTTCTCAGAGGCTAGTAAAAAAAGTCTCCTCATAATCAATGTCATCCTTCTGAGTAAATCATTTAGCAACTAGTCTAACCATATACCGTTTTAAGTTACCAAGAGAATCACATTTGTTTTTAAAGATCCATTTAAAATTAATTCTCTTATAACCTTCTGACAATTCTACAAGGTCCTAGACACCATTTTGTTCCATATATTTGAGCTCATCTTTCATAACATATAACTACTTATCAAAATTTTCACTGTTTGTGACTTGTGAAAAAAATTATTAGGTCATTTGCAATTCCCAAGTCATTTTTAGACTTATATAGATATACCATATAGTCATAAGAAATAATTGGTCTTTTTTTCTCTTTGAGATCTTCATAATGCTATTTGTTGTGGTTCTTTTTCTATAGATTTATTTGCTTCATGTTCAATTTTATTATGACTAATGGGTTCGTAATTCATTAACTTATTGTTCTTCATAATTATTAGATGGTTTAATAAGTTGTGAAACAACAATTTGAGTTGGTATACAAGCCATAGGGACTTGCAATCCCATTTGTTAAATATCCACTGTATTTGGTGTTTCACTCTTACTGGTCTCACCGTGCTCAATGATTCTAGCATTCCTAGTTTCCATAATTCTTATAGTATTGTTAGTATAATAAAATATAAACCCTTTTATTTGAATAACCAATGAAATATTCACTGATTATTCTTACATCCAGTTTCTTTTTGTATCGATTATAATGCATAATATCTGCTTGGCAACACTAAACATGCAAATAATGCCTTAAACTAAGTTTTTTTTTTTTCAGTCTACAGTTCAAAATGAATCTTTGAAACTACCTTACTAAGAACCTTATTCAATAAGTACATGGCAGTTTTTATAACATATGTCGACAAAGAAGTAGGTAAAAATGAATTACACATCATACACCTAACCATATATAGTAAAATTTTATTACACTTTTCCACACCACATCAGTTTGTTATGATGTGCTTGACATTGTATATTGCACATAAGTATTAGGTCTTTCAAGGAATTTAGCAAAATGACTATGATTTTGACCACTTTCATCATACTTATCATAATATTCACTACCTCTATCAGACCTAGCCATTTTTACCTTTTTGTCTAATTTCCTTTCAATCTCATTAGTAGAAACCTCCAAGGTGTTTACATCCAAAGATTTGTCATGTAGCAAATATACATATTCATAACATGAATAATCATTGGTAAAGGTGATAAAATATTTTTCTTTATTGAAAGCAAGCACATCAAATGGTCCACATATATACCAATGTGAATTATTTGAAAAAGCTAAGTGCTTTTTATGGCTCCTTTCTTTATTTTGTGTTTTATTTGTTTGCCTTTAATATAATTCACACAAATATTAAGATCAATAAAATCCAATTTAAGGAGTGTTTCATTCTTTAATAAGCTTTTAAGCCATTTGTAGAAACATGTCCCAAACTCTTATGTCACAAGTAAGTAGATATATCATTATTCAAACTACGTTTCATACCAATATTGAGATTTATAATTAATAATGTTTCAGCATAAACAATATCAAGATTTAATTTATATAAACCATTATACAATACATCACTATCAATGACATGATTATATCTGTACAAATTAAAATTAGCACTACCTAATTTAAATGAGTATCTAGATCTATCAAGTTGGATACAAAATTTAAATTCCTAGATATACTAGGTATGTAAAAATTTTCTCATAAATCTAAATGATATCCAATGTTTAAGATTAAATGATAAGTCCTGACAACTTCCACTAAAACTCTAATTTTTTTCCATATAGACAAATCTTTGATTTGATCTTATAGCTTAGGTCATAAGTAATCCCTACAAGGTATTAGAAATATGAATGGTAAAACCAAAATCAATCCCTTGAGTATTAAAAGGAACTTCAATAAGGTTTGTTTCATAACATACATAAGCACTATGCTTACTTTTCTTCTTAAACATGCCTTATGTTTGGGACATTCCTTTTGGAAATGTCCAACCTTCCTATAGAAATGACATTTGCATTTGTTATATTCCTTCTTGTGGATCTGAGAAAATTCCTTTACTTTCTTCTCATGCTTTTTTTCCAACTTTCTTATTGGCTCTTTGATTCTTGACATATTTGATAGAGTGGCTTCTTTAGTTTTTGAATCTAGTATTTTCCTGAACCAACATATTGTGCAACTCATCCACATTCAATTTATCTCTCATGCTATTATATTTTATTTGAAAGGAACCATACTCAGATATTAATGAGTTCAAGATGCACTACACAAGGAAGTTCTCATCCACTACCATTCCTAGAGACTTAAGTCTTGTTGCAATGTTTGTCATCTAAATAATATATTTATGCATATTTTGTGATCAATCAAATTTTATAATGGTCAATGTACCAATAAGAATCCCAACAAAAGACTTGTCAGTAGCTTTGGGGCACTTCCTTTCAATTTTTAGAAGAATGAACTTAATATTGCCAATAATTTTTATCTTCATATACATTAGACTCAATTTATTTGACCTTTCCCAGTTGTTAAAATGGATTTTCTTAATACATTTAGGGCATCTAGTTTCTCAATTCTGAGTGCAAAATCTAAGTCAAAACAGGTAAAAATGGATTTGTTCACTCCATTCAAAGAAGTTTAGTCCATTAAACATCATAACAAATGAGGGATTTGGATGTATGGCAATAGCTGCAAAAAGAAATTAAAACTTAACATTAATTCTTTGAGTCATACAACAACATGCTACACATATTAAGAAAAATCTTCATAAATTGTTTATTAATATTCACTTTTGGGCTACCTTGTAACATACCATACAACATAAATTGATGCTAAAATGTACAAATTTTGGTAATAACACATACACCAACTTAAAAAACTTACATAAATTATATATTAATGTTCACCTTTGAGCAATCGATTAACATACCATGCAACATATAATGATACTAATATGTACATAATTCGGTAATCACATATACATTAACTAGAAATATTTACTATCCTTAGATATTTAAGCACAACTAATTGTATATGTGCATTACCTACATTCATTCTCATTAACTATAAAATAAATAAACTAACTTTAAGTGATTTCAAAGCATTCTATATTGATGAGTTTCAATTTACCCACAATATTACAATTCATTATGTTTAAACACAATTCGAATGATTAGTAATTGAAACTTAAACATAGTGTTTAAACAACAAAAAAATAATTAGGCTAGGAGTGCCTAGCACTAGCAGCTAGCAATAGGATCCTATTCGCAACTCATAGGATTGAATTTGTTACTCTCTCTTTTTTTTATTATGTATATACAGGGCATTGATTCAACATTCATAATCATCAATTCCTAAGATTTTGTATACAATTCACAAACATGTGAGAAACGGAAATTAGGATTTTTCAAAATTTTCAAATTAGGCTCGTAACGTTCTCTAAATAATGAGAAATCTATAGTCTAGGAGAACAGTGAATTTATTATAACGATGCTATGATATTTGTAAGAAATTTTCATAAATATGACAAAATCTAGAAAGTCATATAACTCGTATATGTATATTCATAGTCAGATTTTTATTCCAATGCAAAGAGATAGATTCTTAATACTGACTTTTCTCTATTGCTTAGTAATACAAAAATGATTTATAAACGCAAAACCCTTACCTAGTCTGTCTCTTTCCCAACCTTCCTATCTCACTTACGTATTTGATGGTATATTGTAGTACAACAACAATAATCCAGTAGAAGTGTCGCTGAAATGTACAATATGAGGAAATCAAGAAGTACGCAACCTTACTCCTAATTAATAAAGAGATTGCCTCCATGAAACCCAAATGAAAAATTAATAAAAGATACGTATTAAAATAATAAATTAAAAATAATTAAAAAGAAAATTAGATATAAAAGAAAAATAATAAACAAAAAATAAACAACTACATGCAAAAAAAAATGTAAAATAATTCATGAAATAAATAATACAATATATACATAACAAGGTAAAGAATTAAAAAGGTCAAATAAGTAATAAATACACAAACAAAAAAGAAAACACGTAAACACATAAAACAAAATTGTCATTATAAGAAAATGTTTAGGCTAAGTAAAGAAATATTTAGACTAAATAACTAAGGATGAAGAACTACACATTAAAAGATTAAGTTAAAAACAGGACATAAGATTCAAAGAAAAATGTTTAAAAGACCTATAAAAAAGAGAAGGATCACTCTATGTTAGATCCTTTACTTGTATCTTAATACGTTAAAGTTTTCTATTAAGGGTTACGTCATCGATAAATTCCAATAGAGCCACATCATTTTTTATCACCTCTCTTTAGTTCTTTTTAGGCCTTTATTTTTTCCTCTTATAATCTCTAATTACAATCCTCTCACATCTTCTCATTAGAGCGTCACAATGTCTTCTCTTAATGTGTTTGAACTACCTAAGTCTTATGTCTCTTAAATTTTCATCAATATTAGTCACATTTAATTTATCTTTTATCATTACATTACTGACCTTGTTTCTTTTGATAACGTTGCATATCCAATTGAGCATCCTCATCTCTATCACCATTAGCTTATGATTATACACTTATTTGATATGACATCCTTATTTCTTTTGATAAGGTTACACATCCAACTGAGCATCCTTATCGCTGTCACCATTAACTTATAACTATATACTTATTTGATAGGACAATATTTTGTCCTATAGAGCATGACTAACCAAATCACTACACAATAGAATTTACTTTTGAATTTTAGTGATATCATCTTATTACATAAAATTCCTATTGCACTTCTCTATTTAAGGTACGTTGATTTGATATGGTGAATAATGCCTACATCAATCTCTCTATTGTTTTAGATAATAGATTATAGATACTTAAAATATTCTTTTTATAGTATAACTTCTGAATTAATCTTTATTTTCACATCGGAAGTCACCTTATAGTTCAAAAAGCTACGCTCTAAGTACTCAATTTTAGTTATGGCCAATTTAAAACCATTTGATTCTATGTTATCCCTTCAAAATTTTAGGTTCATACTAAGACCATCCTTTGACTTATTAACTAAAACAATGTGAAAAGACAAAACTGTTTAAATAAATTATTAAATATCCTAACTATTCTTTTGACTCGTGTTTCAAAAAATGAGAACTTGACATGAATTGGAAACAGATCATATATTTTTATTACTTTATTCCTATTTTATTTTATGAGTACCTATTCGTTTAATAAATAGGCTAGTAACATGAACCTGTCAATTGTGTCCTCCGTAAAGGTAGAAGCTCGAAATAATTGATTCTGCTGTTTCTTCCTTGACTTGTTTTTACTGCATCTGCACGTGTCCTCTACTTGTGACTTTAAGCTGTTAATATCGTCATGCAAAGGTAGCAGAGTACAACGTCAGTGGGGAACTTCCGCAGACGTTTGACTCGTCATGTATCATATCTTTTCGTGGATGACCAGAGCCTGACATATTAATTGCGTAATTTGGAAACTTGGAAGCAAAATGTGCGGCGTTTTCAGGAAGCGACATTTGTCAAAGGACTTTAAAAACTGCAAAACGCAGTGCATGATCGTCATACATAAACAATCTCCGAGAAAGCATCGTAACTTTTAAAGCACAAAAATGAAAAATCATCTCAGTTGAGAAGATTTTTCTTGGAAAAGGGTGATGACTAAGGAACGATAAACGTAAATGTTATATTAGGTTGATGAACTTTGATAAGCTTAGTTCGCAGTTAGGTGCCGGAAATTTTAAAAACAGCAACATGAAGAGGGAGAAAGATAATCTAAATTATGTTCATGTGGTATAGATTTCAAGGCAGTTGCAGAAATTCCAATATCATCGAAAGAGTATGATGTTTTCTCCTCAATTTTATCCATATTTTATCTGTCCACTGAATGTATCGAGGAAAACAGCACTAGACGACAAAAGACAATTTATTCCCATACCGCAAGTTTACATTCTCTAATAAGCATTTATAAACGGCCTTAGAGCTCACCCCTGCCAGCTGAGCTCGGCAACGTGGGCTTGTAACCCGAGTGGGGGCTTTGAGGTGGTGGAACATGGGATTGGCTCATAAGGTTGGGCTTGATCGCAGCTGAATCTGGCCTGCCCATTCCAAGTATGGAGCTGGGGCTCGATGTCAAAGCGAAAGCGTTGGCGTCGTGTCTCCTAGAGTGAAGGGCACAGCGTCAGGCTGGTTTCACAGAGCAGCGATTACCTTCCGCTCCTGTCAGTGGAAGGATAACAGGCTGGTGCTGCCCAAGCTCGCATAACCTGATGGGTTGTCCTAACCGAACCACCACTTTTTTCGTAGTCGAAAGCTATGTTTCATCCCTCTCCCCCACGGTGGAGAGCGCAGCGTCTGACTGGTTTCATAACGCTTTTTAAATTTTTGGGGGAAACGAAAGGGCATATTAGTAATTAAATAGGATATTTCACCATTTACTAGCCGACATTTTTCACCAACATCGCCGCAAGCAAAACCCTAAACTAAAACTCTCGCCTTTGTTTCTTTTTTGTTGCAACTTTTACATTTACCACCATAATGGAACTACTAGTCCCCGACCGCCGGTCGTCGAACGTTGACGAGTTCCATCAAGAGATAACTCCATTTCCGACCACTGGAGCCTTTCTTGTCTCCACTCCAACGGCTGGGCTTTTCTCCCCTGATGTTAACCATAACAACCTCCCGCCTCAGAAGCTCCAGCCCGTCAGAGGAAGCAGCGAAAGGTCGCCGTCGAACTCTCAGCATGACTATCCGCCGCTTCTTCATCAGCCGTCGATGGCGGCCCGGGGAATTTTGGATGAGGGCACGTTGGGGAATCTGGGACTATTGAGTGACATCGTGGCTGGAGACATGGCGGTGGATGGTGGTGGTATGGGCGGCTGTGGTGGGGTGTTGGGAATTTGCCCGGTCAGAGTCGGGTCTTATAGGGCTGACCCAAATTATGACGGTGGCCTTTCGTTGGACGTTGAGTCAAGGTGAGGTCTTTTGCTTGACTATGAAATGTATGTTCACGTCTGTGTTCCGGTAGTTTTGTGTGTCTCATTGATGCGACTTGTATATCAAGATAGTGTTTAGATTATTATGATCGGGTTTAGCTGCTAAGTAAAATTGTTTAGAATTTGGATTTCTGTGGAATTTTGGCGTCTCCAGCTTAATGCTTTCTTCATTGCATTGGTGGGTCGGGCAATAAATTACATGAATCATGGAGCAATGGGTGATTTTCCACATTGAAACAACACAAGAGAGTGTTCTTTGTAAAGACTTTTGACTCTTCTGTTCTTTCTTTTTGCAGTTCATCATCGGATGGTGATGACTGTGGTGATTCGTTGAAGGCTGCAAAGGAATCTGCAAGCCGGAAAAGAAGAAGGAAATCGAAGAAAAAGCTCAAAGGTTTCTTGGAAAATGCGGTGATGAGAATGATGGAAAAGCAGGAGCAGATGCATCAGAAGTTGATTGATGTGATCGAGAAGAGTGAAAGGGAGAGGATAATCAGAGAGGACGCATGGAAACGGCAGGAGTCTGAAAGGATCAAGAGAGAGCAGGAGGTTAGAGCTCAAGAGACTGCTCGAAACCTTTCTCTCATTTCCTTCATCCAGAATATCGTGGGCCACGATATTGAAGTCCCTCAGCCATTAACGCCAAGCAGAAGCCCTCCAGTTGAGACCAGTGGGGACAAAGATGGAGACAATCTACCTATTCAGCAAGATTCCAAGTGCAACTTAAATGACAAAAGATGGCCACCAGCTGAAGTTAACGCCCTTATAAGGCTTCGAGCCGCTTCTGAACAAAGTATTCAATTCAATGGTTCCAAATGCCCTAATGTGTGGGATGACATATCTGCCAAAATGCATAGTCTGGGCTATGATCGGTCTGCAAAGAAGTGCAAAGAGAAATGGGAAAACATAAACAAGTACTTCAGGAAGTCCATGGGAAATGGTACATGCCCTTATTTTCATGAACTAAACATTTTATACAAGAATGGGAATGGGGTTATAAGTTCTGTAAATCCCTCAGACCATGTTAACAATGAGAATGTGGTGGAGTAGAAGTTGGAAAACTTGGGACAGGTTTTGTCTCTACTGTTCCAAGACCATCTGTTGAAGGAAGGCTGGCATTAGATTTATTCCTGCATCATCAATTTTCTCAGTATCCAGGCTAGTTGTTTACATGAGCTTTTCCCATTTGTTCTGGTTGACTTGGCTTTATTGTCAGTATTATAATATATTATCATGCTAGCTTATCCAGTTCCCCACATTTGGGAGTCCAGGTTAGGCGCCGATGTTTGTGTCAACAAGCAAATCGAAGTTCAAATCAGTATGAAGATAATATCTAAAGATGGAAGCCATGTAAAGCAATACTTCAATCCCAGTAACTTTTTTCTATTCAAGAACATCATGGAAGACAAAACATGTATGTGAATCGTAGAATTGCCTCCATCTTAATGCTACTTCAGTTTTATCATCATCACTGTTACTCCTGTCTGTAAGTGAGTACTGTGACATTAGTAATATCACTCACCACACAAACAATGCAAGGAGTAAAGAATACACTAAGGTGGAAAGAGGAAGAAGGGAGAACAGTAACAAGAGTATGGCAGGAGGCTCAGGTTGCATATAGTATGGGAAGACCAATATGGTTGATATCATCAGCAAGGCCATCAGAAATGAGCAAATTACAGAGTTACTGTTCATGTTGACACACAGAACCAAGAGTAGAATAAGCTGAGAAAAAGTTGAAGTTGGTTTGGATGCTAGAGATTAAAAACCCAAACTTCAGCTTCAGTTATGTTATTAATGCAGAGCGTGAACTAAGACATAAGTAACTGACCTATTTAAGTCTGTAGATAAACCCTACAGGTAAGCAGATAAGTTATAGGACTTATTTTAATAACTCATTTAGAGAGAATCAATGAATCTGTTTTTCTTTTAGAATATATAGTTTTTAATTCAAAGAGTTAAAAAAATAGAAAATAGCGAGGCCATACCAACTCTCTAACAACGTATTAAAAATCAAACCGGTTTAATCATCGTCCAAGTAAAAATTTTAAATAAGGTAACTTTTCAGTTTGATTTTCAACTTTTTAAGTTTGATTTAGTTTAATAATTTTTATTATCAAATATTGATTAGTTTATTAAATAGTCAATCAATTTGTGGTTGATTTATGTCAATAAATTATCTTTTAATCTCTTTTTATGTTTTAATGTATAATGGATATATCTTTTTAGTTAATAATTGTTTTATCTTCATAGTATTAGCTTCTTATTTAGCTGTTCATTCCTTGATATGTGAAATATGAAAACAGATCACCTGTTGTTATTACTACGTATCTATCATGTTTTATAAATATCCATCTATCCAATAAATGTGATTCGCAAAAATTGGATGGATGAATATTCATATAATAAGATAGGTACATAGTAACGGGAACAAATGATCTAAACTTTTGAAATCTACTGGTCATGTAAAGTATTTTGCACAGTCAATTTGTAATAAAATTTTTAGAATTCTTTTAAAGTTTTATATGTATTAAATTGAGTTTGTTGGCTTTACTTTAAATTGCTAATTTATTAGATAATATATTCAAAATATGTGATTAATGAACTATTGAGTCTCTATGAAAAAAGGTTATTTAAAGTCAAAGGGTTAGATCGAAATAAAAACATATAAATTATATTGAAAATTTTATAATATTAGTCAAAATTATAGTTATCAATTTATAGCTATCAATTAATTTATTACAAATATAATTTTCCTTTATTATATCATTTATGTTACTCCTAATTAGTTCTCATTTAGTATTAATGAACACAGATATTATAAAATAATAATTTTATTTTTTGACGTAATAATTAAAATTTAAAAGGTTTAGAAATTAAAAGATTTAGCTTTAAGTATTAAAAGGTTAAAAAGGGCAATTACAGATGCTTAGTGATCAATGAAAGGTTGATTTAGTGGCCGACGACATTTGGGGTTGAATATACCATCACCTCGTTTATGCCCAACTTAAGAATTTAACTTATGTGGGGACACGTACTCAAAACTGTTTTTCTTTGAATTAAATATGAAAAGTTAATTAGTAATTAATAACAGCAAAATTTTTAACATTAAAAATATATAATAATTTTTTTTAATTAAGTTCGGGCTTAGATTACTAGACCCTAATCTTCCCAAGGTTTAACTTTTCTAAACAAAAAGATGTTTTACTTAAATGTTAGGTTTCGGTCTATTTTAGACCTGAGCTTGAGCCTATAGATCAGTCCATTAAAAATACCTAAATCTGAACATATGGATTAACTCATTGTCATCCTTATTTCTAAAAAAGAAGTGAATAGACTGAATGATATTTTCAACATAATGATTATCTACAATTAATTCCATAATACATATTCCTTTCAATTATTACTTTGTCGTATCAAAAAGTGAATTTATTTTTAAATAACATTAAATTAGTGGTATTTTCTAAAGGGTTGTTTCTTCTTTTTATTTAATTGCTTAATTTTCATTATTAATGTTGTCTATCAAAATTTTATGGTAAGATGTTGCCCTAGTGATGTGGGCTTTCCTAATGTTATAATACAAACATATCACTATCTAAGCTTTTGAGGTGGTTTTAAAGGTAAGCTTTTGTTGAGAACTTGGCTTAAGCTCATGGCAAACTGGCTTAAGAGAATTTTTTTTCTAGTGACTACAAATTGGACAAACAAGTACCTCTTACATTTGTGCTTTCATCAACTTGAATGAAAAGAACCTCATTCCTCATTGCTTCAAAGGACAGATACTTATAGCATGACATTGATATAAATATTGAAATCGGGCACAACTCCTACATTTTTGGTAATAGAAGGGAACTAAAAAAGAAGCTTAGTTTACCCTTGGTGATGACTTTTGAATTTTGCTTTAGTGTGCAGTTTGTATGAAGTGAAACATTGTTAATTGTGACCCTTTACCTGTATCTGCTATGAGTCCATGACATATTAACGCTTTTCTTTTGTCAATAAGGTAAGAAAAATGAGTTATAGAGGCAAGAACATGTACAATTCGAAAGGTTTTCACGTACGACTATAGGTTCCATTTGATCTGTAGGTTATTGGAGCTCCCTAGGAACAGGAGCTAAGTTCACCGATCGCATGTGTGTTAAGATAGTTTATGTACAGTTTAATGAAGTGTTGTCGTTTTGATTTGTATATAGACAGTAGCTTCTGTACTTCGACAGTAGAAAGTAGCTTTAGTTTAAGTGTTTGTATATATGAAGAAATTTGACTTATGTACATTGTACACACAAATAATAAAAGTTAGTTCTTATTTACTTTGTTCTCTCTCTCTCTCTCAACTTCGGTACATGGTATCAGAGTAGTAATGATCCCGTCGTCGATCATTATTGGTGGTTGATTGGAGCCACATACTGCAAGGAGTTGTGAGTTGGTAGTCAACAGCAGCTGTAGTTACTTCGGTGGTGGAGGAAGTGGCTATATTTGAAGAATCGAGAAGCTAGGGTTTTGAGATTTGGATTCACTACTCACGATTGTGACTTCGGCTTGCGATATTTGCAACGATGGAAGGTGTGTCAACTGAATCGCCTACTGGATCAACTTTGGACCCCAAATTGAGAGGTATGCATGACGAAAATCAAGTTTATCTCCAAGGTTCGGATTATCCAGGTATGAGCTTAGTTACTGAAGTACTGAATGGGAGTAATTTTTTGAGCTGGAGGAGGTCTGTTAAAATTGCCTTAGGAGCTAAGATAAAATTAGGGTTTATAGATGGAATTTGTCAGAAACCTAGTCCAGGCTCAGTTGAATGTGATAAATGGATTAGGACTGATTATATGGTTAGATCTTGGATATTGAATTCGATATCAAAAGATATAGTTGAGGCCTTCATTTACACAAATTCTGCCCAAAAGCTATGATTAGATTTGGTAGAGAGGTTTGGAGAAAGCAATGGGCCTTTATTGTACCACTTACAAAGACAAATTAGTGCCTCATCACAAGGCATTATGTCTGTAGCAAAATATTTTACTAGTCTTAAGAAATTGTGGGATGAGCTTTGGAGGCTCATGCCTGTCCCGCAGTGTAGTTATGAGGTGGCAACACAGTGTATCTGTGAAGCACCTAAGGCTTTAGTTGATTTAACATCATTGAATTAGTTAATGCAATTTCTGATGGGTTTGAATGAAAGTTTTGATCATGTTAGAAATCAAATTCTGGTTATGGAACCATTACCCTCTATTAATAAGGCATATTCTATAGTGTTGAGGGTAGAAAAACAAAGGGAAGCGTATATGGTATTTGGTGAGGGAATAGAACATAGTGCACTATTAGTGAATACAGGAGGTGCTAAGAGGGTTACAGATGGAGGAGGAAAACAGTCAAAACAAAAATGGGGAAATGGTGACAAGAGTGAAATATTTTGTACCTATTATAAGAAAAATGGGCATTTGAAGGAGAATTGTTTTAAACTCACTAGTGTACCCGATTGGTACAAGGAGTTACAGAACAGAAGAGGGAAAGGGACTGGGAAATCCTATACTGCTAATACAGTAAATGATACTACTTCATTCACTGTAGATAGCAGTAAACTAGTCACGGATAATGCTGTTAGTACTGCTAATCCTCCATTGTCTAAATTGATTAAGCAAGAGTTGCAAAAGTTGGTTAAGAACAAAGTACTCACAGATCTCCTTATGGTGAACCTTGCACATATTTCAGATTTTTTAGGTACACTTCCTATTCTAGCTCTTTCTAGTCTTAATGACATAGGTTTAGATTCATGGATATTAGATACAGGAGCCTCAAATCATATGTGTGTGGATATTTCATTGTTAACCAAGCCTATTGTTCTTACCAAATACATACCTGTTTATCTCCCTTATGGCACTCAGAATCAAGTGCATCACATTGGAGATGTTATCTTGCCTAATGACCTTATCTTGATAGATACCTTGCATATCCCAACTTTTAAATTTAATCTGTTGTCTGTTAACAAACTTACCAATACATCCTCTATTACCTTTAAATTTCTCCCAACCACTACACTTTGCAGGACCTGAAGATTGATCGAATTTTGGCTGTAGGAAAGGTTATAGGCAGATTGTATATCCTTGATAACGATTCTTTTAAGGTTGATACTTTAGCAAGATATTCCTTACATACTGTTGTAAATAGTACTAACAATGTACAATCTGTGCCTATGTACAAACTTTGGCATCAACGTTTAGGCCATGTTTCAGATAATGTACTTAGACATGTTATTTCGTTTGATAATAAAAGTACTGAAGAGATTGGTGTTTGGGATGTTTGTCCACTTGCTAAGCAACACAGATTGAAGTTTCCTCATAGTAGCATTCATATTGTTTCTATTTTCCAGTAAATACATGTTGACATTTGGGGACCCTATAGTCAACATTCTATCTCTTAGGGGGGAAATTTTTTCTAATAATAGTGGATGATTATAGTAGGGCCACTTAGGCATATTTGATGAATCATAAGTGCCAAGCCCTCAGTTGTTTAGACAGATTTTTAAAGATGGTTAGGACACAATTTTAGAAATCTATTCAGACTGTCCGAACAGATAATGGGGCTGAGTTTTTAACTGGAGGACACAATCTCATAAATCTATTCAAACTGTCTGAACAGATAATGGGGCTGAGTTTTTAAGTGGAGAGTGTCAGAAATTGTTTAAAGACTTGGGAATACTGCATCATAGGTCATGTGTTTATACACCTCAACAAAATGGGATAGTGGAGAGGAAATACAAACATTTGTTATAGATAGCTTGAGCTATCATGTTTTAAGCTTCTTTACCTAAACAATTTTGAGGTAAGTCTATTCTTACTGCCACTTATATCATAAATAGGTTTCCTACTTCACTTCTCAAGTGGAAAACCCCTTATAAGATTTTGTATGGTTCTCCTCCCACGTATGATCATCTGGAGTCTTTTAGTTGTCTATGTTTTTCTACAAATGTCAAGCCCTATAAAGATAAGTTTGATCCGAGAGCTTACAAGTGTATTTTCTTGGGGTATAGTTCTAGGCAAAAGGACTATAAGTTGTTTGATCTGACCTCTCATTCAATTCTGGTGTCTAGAGATGTAGTTTTTCATGAAACTACTTATCCTTATCGGTCTTCCATCAATGCAACATCAGATGTTCCCCTTCCTTTGGTTCCATTTGATCAAGATTCAGATGTTTTAGATGTGCGGTCTTCTGCCCCTATTTTTTCTCCTTTCAGTATACCTCATTCCCACAATCACAATTTTTCCCCTGACCTTTCTTCTTCTTCTTTTGTGATGTGTCCCATTATTCCTACTGCTACTTTGCGTAGAAGTAATAGAATATTAACTAAATCAGCCTAGTTCAATGATTTTGTCTCTCATGCCACCACTACCTAAGTTCTACCTTCTTCTTCTTGTTCCTCAAACTACTCACTTCCTACTTTCCCTTTTATTCATACTCCACATCTTTCCTCCACATACATGTCCTTTTTGGCCAATGTTTCTACTATTCAAGAACCCCAATCTTATCATTAGGCTAAATCTCATGACCATTAGATAAGGGCCATGCGGCAGGAGTTGGCTGCACTAGAATCCAATAACAATTGGGTTTTGACTTCTTTACCAGCTGGTAAGAAAGTCATTGGTTTCAGATGGATTTTTAAGGTAAAACTTAAGCCTGATGGGACTGTTGATCGGTATAAAGCTAGGTTAGTGGCCAAAGGTTATCATCAAGTTGAGGGTGTTGATTTTATAAATAGTTTTTCCCCTGTTGCTAAAACAGTTACAATACGTCTGTTATACTGTTGCAGCTCATTTTTCGTGGCCCATACATCAGTTTGATGTCCATAATGCATTTTTTCATGGTTTTATTGATAAGGAAGTGTATATGTTGCCTTCAGATGGGTATACTAAAGCTGATCCTCTTCAGGTTTGCAAGTTAAATAGGTCTTTGTATGGTTTGAAGCAAGCCTCTCGTCAGTGAAATTGTGAATTTACTAAGCATTTACTTTCCTATGGTTTTCTCCGGTCCAAGCATGATCACTGTTTGTTTGTTTCGTCTATTGGTTCTAATTTTGTGGCTCTTCTTATCTATGTGGATGATATTTTGTTGATTTGGCCTTCTAAGGTTGTTTTGGCTGATGTTAAACATTTTCTAGATTCTGCTTTTTCTGTTAAGGATCTTGGTTCTGCCAAGTATTTTTTGGGTTTGGAGAGTACTAGGTCCTCTACTGGTTTGTATGTTAATCAACGCAAATATGTGTTGGATCTCTTGTCTGCTGCGGGTTTGACTGATGCCAAACTAGTTTCTACCCCATTGCCTAAGGGGCTGAAATTCACAGGTAATTTTGGTTCACTCTTAGAGGATGTTGGGCTGTATCGTAGGTTGGTTGATAGGCTGTTATATTTGGGATTTACACGACCTGATATTACTTTTATTATTCAGCAGTTTAGTCAATTTATTATTGCTCCGTGTCAGGCTCATTGGGATGCTGCTGTTCATTCGTTGAGATACTTGAAAGGATGTCCTAAGGGTTTATTTTTTCCAACTTCCACTCAGGGCCGGCCCTGGGCAGGGGCCAGTGGGGCACCCTCTCAAGGCCCACTATGAGAGGGGGCCCCAAGGCCCCCTCTCTAAACTAACCTTAGCTAATGACTTTTGTTTTTTTTTGGTTTACACCTCTCTAAACTAACCTTAGCTAATGACTTTTGTTTTTTTGGTTTACACCTTCCCAGGTTAGTTGATGAGTAATGACTTTAACGTTAATAACACTATATCGTTAATATCATTTATGAGAGGGGGCCCCATTTCAAAGCCCCTCTCTAAACTCTAAGAAGTGACGCAGCTAATGACTTTAACGTTAGCTTGCGTGGCTTGAACAATTTAGGCAAATCAAATAAGAGAGCTCTTGTGATATTCTCCATTATTCACCTTAGCTTCTGTGTTTTTGATCTGTTCACTTTAGCTCTTGTATTTTTTATTATCGTTCAAGGTACCTAATTGAGTGTTGACAAATTTAACCCTAAAAAAATCTAACCCCCGACTGTCTCTCTCTCTCACTCACCTCTTCGGCTCTACCCCGACTCACTCTCCCTCAGACCGCTCCTCCTCCTCCTCCTTATTATTGTAAACTTGTAGTTGTAGATTTTAATTATTTATACTTACACTTATTAATGTCAATTAAAATTTGTAAAAGTAACA
>JAOSBK010000204.1:4390379-4426603 GCA_027568895.1 Erythroxylum shatona
ATATCTAACTAAATCTTTTATATGGATTATAACATAAGTAAAACTAATATAAAAATAAATATTAAAACATATAAAAATCAAATAATATTATATAAATCTCAAAATAAAAGTGAAGATGTATTTATGAGTATTGTGGGAATTATATATAAAATATAACTACAAAATAGACTAAAAAATAGGTTCATTAATTGATCTGAAAAATCTACCTAAAAAAGTGCTTTTTTGAGAAGTTTCAAATTTGAACTTCTTAAAAAGTTATATTTTAGTTGCCAAAAAAACTATATCTACTAAAAAAATACTTTTTTATTTTACAGCCAAACACTCATTTTTCTTTAAAAAAATTTTTGCAGTGGAAAAAAGTACTTATTCACTCTTCAAAAACTCAACCAAATAGACACTTAGTCTCAATGATCTATTAAGGGCAGTATATAAAAGTTTAATACTTATTAAGATGAGTGAATCCTTCAAATGGCAAGCATAAATTTTTAATTAAAAAAAGAGTTTATCCCTAAACCATCCAATGATATTTACATCAATCGAAGTAGACAGTATGCCTTTCAACTTTCGGTCTTGATTAAGTGACTTGCACTAACCTAATCAAAGATTATGCAAACTAAAATTCTACAACAATGTCAAAGTTATCTCTACCCTTAAACTGTTCATAAACCATGCTTAAGATTGGATCTCCAAAGGAGATTTAGATGACCCACAAACATCTTTAGATTGTCATTTCTCAAGATCACACTATTGCTTGCATATGTTCCCTAAGCATATTTGGTGAATATCACATTTGCAAAATCTTACTTAAGAGTAATTGAAGTAATAATCTCACGTAAGATTAGCAGCATAATCGGTCGGTCATTAGCATACTTCGAATCTAAATTTTTCTAAAATTTAAGCTCGAACTAATCAAATCTATCATAGCTTATTAATTTTAAAATTAGTCAAAATAATTAAAGTTAAAGTCTAACACAAAGTAATTTATTATTTCTTGTATATAAATTTCAATCCTCTCCATCATATCAGATCTCAACTTAAGGGCTATCAAACAACAGAGTATGATGAAAGTATCACATCATAAACTTCATCGCCACAAAATCCATAAACAAGAAAGTACACAAATTTCGGAATCAAACTCATGAGAGATGGATGAAAAGTACAATACTCAGATACATGAGAGGGACAAGTTGATGAAGCTAAAATAATTTTTTATAATTAAATTCCAAAAAAAAGCATGATCATAGCAGGAAAAAAGGGTTTTTCACCAATTTATGAAGTAGTACTCGCACTGAAAGGACCATCTTCCATTTCAGTGATAGCTTGATGCTAGGTGAGGAAGCATTTGACTTTGTCAGGCCAATTTTAGCAGTTGATTCCCTTGTTTACCTTAGCTTTTGAAATAACCCCTTTACTGTTATCTTTTTCTTCTAAAGGGAACATGTAATAATTATTATTTTTAAGTACATACAAAACAAATATTTGAATACACACAATAATTAAAAATTATGTAATTTTATAAATTATTATTCAAATTAATATTTCAAATTTAAGTGAAGAGTTCGATATGTTAAATATAAAATTTTCATTTTAAAATTTTTTAAAATAATTTCTAACTGCTTAAATTGTTGTATAAATGATAATTAACTTTTTTTTTGCTCCAACCCCCCTAAATTTCTTCTTCTATAAGCCTATAGTCACACATACTTACCTATTGCTTAGAGGCTGCTTAGTTCTACTTCTGTTTTTCTGTTATAGTTTTCAGTTTTTTGTTTCTATTTTTTTTTGAAATAAAAACAAAAACTTGTTTGGTTATTAATGTTAATATAATTGTATTTTTATTACCGATAATAACTACATTTTAAATAAAGCTTAAAGAAAAATTATTTTTAATTAAATAAATTTATTTAATCTCTTATATAATCTTTATTACCAAATTATTAATAAAATTATGATATTTTAATAAAATAAATAATTTAAAATTTAAAATTTATTTAAAAATTATTATTTATTTGAAATATATTTAAATTATTAATTCAAATTTTATTTGAATATTTATATATTTTAAATTAAAAAATATATAATTTAATTATAAAATTAAATTGTTCATAATTTTATAGATAATTAATTTTAATTTATTAAATATATAAATATAATCTTGAATTAAATTATTCATAATTTTTATTAAAAATTAAATACTTAAATAATATATATATTTAAATGATAGCAAAACAAATTATGAAAAAGCAAAAACAGGAAAAAAAACTACTTTTATGGTTTTTATAATTTTTGAAAACTGGAAGAAACTAAAACCAAAAATAAAAACTAAAAACTCAACCAAATAAGATTTTTTTAACTAAATTTGAAAACAAAAGGAAAAACAAAAAATAAAAATAGAAACAAATACCCCTTACTTATTCACCTTAATGAATGTACTAAATTGTGTGTATATATATATTAATCAATGATTCTTGATCTTGAATTGGACATATCAAGATTTGATCTTATTATTTATAAGTTTTTTTAAAAATAAGTGGAGTGATTTATGAGGTGGGAAAGGGGTAAAAACAAATAATTACAAAAAAACAAAAGGAATGATGAGTACGAGAGTTTTTGGGAAAGAAAGGAAGGACCTTTCTTTGTTCTCATACCAAAATCTCAGCCAAGCCATTGGAGGTGGGTTTTGTACAATCCCAAGTGTTCTTTACCCTTTGTTTCCTCTATCACATTCAAAGTGGATCTCATTATAACCTTATTGATATTTTCTCTATGCTACTGTACGATTGGCTTTTAAGCAATCTTAGCCAGCTTCGTCCCTTTTAGGGCCATGATTGAGTGCTTATTTTTGGAACCACTTGTTGGTTCCTCTGGACCTGGCGAAACAAGTCACTTTTTGACTGTCATTTTACTTGGCCCTCCTCGCCTGACATTCTCATTTTATCTTTTGCAGATTTCCTCCACGGGTCTTCGAGGAGACACAGCAGGCCGGATACCAGCCTCAGCCCCGCCATGAGCTGCATGTCAGTTGGAAACCACCACCGCCAGGTTGGATCAAAGTGAATACCGACGGAGCTAGCAACCGTTCCCACTTCGTGGCTACAGCAGGTGGCCTTCTTCGCGACAGTGCTGGAAATTAGATTGCAGGTTTTACACAGAATCTCGGATGGTGCACTCCGCTGTCTACCGAGTTATGAGGTGTGTATTCCAGTTTATCTCTTGTTTGGCGACAGAGCTTCCGCCACGTCGAGCTGGAAGTGAACTCACTAGCGGTGTACCAGCTCCTCTCTTTATTGACCAATCGCACGCTGGCGACCCATCCTATAGTCGCAGGCATTAACGAACTGTTTACCCGCAATTGGACTGTTGTCCATCGGCATGTTTATCGAGAGGGCAACAGATGTGCTGACTGGCTCGCCACCCAGGCTGATCATAGTGCTTTTGGTGTAATCTATTTTGATGTAACCCCTACCGGGTGCCAACATATCCTTACAGCGGATATATCGGGGACCAGCATCCCCCGCTTTGTTCTGTAATTTGATTTGACAGTTTCCCTTAAAAAAAAACCCTTTGATTATGACCTTTAATTACATTTTTTGTTATTTTTTCTTGTTTCAAAATTATTTCTTTTCATGATTTGAAAAGGGTAAAGACAAAATTTTGTAAAATTTTCTTTGAACATTTAGTTTTCAAAATTAAAACATAATTTTCTTCAAACACTAAACAATAAAATAACATTTAGTTTTATGTCTCTTTTATTTTTATGTTTAATTAGCATTATTTTATTATATATGCATGTAACGATATTATTTTTATTTTTATTTCATTTATTTTTTATGTTTGTCTGTTAGAAATAGTCTCTTTATTAGTTACAGATAAGACTACATATTATTAGACTTCTTTAAATTCTGCATATCTGTTACGAGCGATCAATCCCAATAATTAAATAATAAGTACGAAAATTACAAACACACACAAATTTATGTGGTTCAACAAAATTTTTGGCTACGTCTATGGGCGGCTAGAGTTTTTATTTCATTATGAATTGTTTTTTGACATTGGTACTGTCCAAAATATATTATCAGGCTCTATATCTCAACAATTAGTGAGACTTTTACTGAATTGTTGTTATTATTACAAAATTGTTTCTTTTCATAATTCAACAAATGGGCAAAGATAAAATCATGTAATATTTTCTTTGAATATGGAAAAAATAATATTTTTCCTTTTTTTCTCTTGAAATAATGATTAAAGATTTTGTAAGGGAGTAAAAAGGGGAACGAGATCGTCTGTTTGCATTAAGATGTTCCAACTCTCTATTATTTAATTTTATCCCATGTTTATATAGGTGTATATGTAAATATATGAATAAGTAGGAACTGATTAATGACTTGTTCCAGCAAAAGGGGGCCGGATGATTTGGTTTTTAATCTTTTAAGCTTGAAAATTGAAATGGGATCAAAGCAAAGGTGATATAGAAATGGACAAAACAAAGAAAGAAAAAAAGGCTGACATGAAGTACAGTAATCGGAATTTAAGATCATCCTACACTGCCGCTCTTTACTTGTCTTGTCACCATCTGCTTCGTCTTTTTCTCCGCAATTCTCTCTATCTCTGCAACTACTTATTAATGCTTGTACTGCTTTTTGTACAAGGATCTGAATAAATTCTCTCTGAATTATTTCAACTTTTACAAAAAAAATGTAGATAAATTGAAGTTTTAACAATTTTTTAATATTGGTCTTTTTAAAACATAATATCAAATCTCTTGAAAATGTTAAAAGTTTAATTTGAATCTTTCAAAAGGTTAAAGTTGAAGTTATTCTATAGGAAACATTTCGAAATGTACCATTTTTCTGAAGAAGTAAATATCAGATCTAACAAAAACATGGTCCCCAGAATTTGTGAAATGTTGATGTCTTCTTCTACCTAAATTCCCTTGTCCTGTCCTCCACACATCAAACCTGTTCTTGTCTTTCTCCTCTCTTTAACGCTGGTAATGACACAGACCACCGTTTGGCTTCCTCTCTCCCAACATCAAAGTTCTACTTTTACTCGCACATCATGGATGAATTAGATTGGATTGAAGTATAAAGAAGGTGAATTTATGTTAAAGAAAAGTGCTAATTTAGTGATCTTAAAATGGGAAAGAACTAGAACTAAATGTATGATCAATGAATGATAGTTTCTGTTTTGATTTTGATGCATAAAATACCATAATTTGTGAGCTACCAAATGAATGATTTGAATTAGAATTGGATATGGAATTGATGAGGATTTAAGCTATAATTAAGTTATAATTGAGGTATAAGTAATGGACAATGATGAAGATGTATTGAATTTGGTATGAAGATGTTAAAAATCGGAAATTTTTTTAAAGGAAAATGAAGGAGCACCTTCAGTTTACCTATCCCACGATCATGGGAGCTACATAAGCTCCTTTCCATGTCTTTAAAGTGATAAAAATGTGTTTTGTGTGATGGTTAAACCATGTAAGACTAAGTTGCTTTACTTTGGTGCATTAGGACATGATTGGGGCTTAAAATGAACCTAGAAAGTTACTTGATTAAGTGATTAAGTGTTTGATAAATTTAAGCTATTAATTGAGGTTATAAATTAAGGAATGAATTGTTTTATATTAATGTATATGAATTTGGAAAGTATGAGTTGTTAATAGTATAAAATGTTCTTATAAATGCAAACATAATCTAAAGGATATAAGTAATGAAATAGATATGATTAAATGAGAATCGAGAAATTGTGTAAATATATAATGCTAGGAAATGATTGATGAATGTATGATTGATGAATTGAGGATAACTAAACTTACTTAAGGCATAAACCTAATTATAAACTAGATATATACAAGCTATGATGAATGAATGATCAAGACTTGTGAATAAGGATACATACTTGGGATAGTCAATTGAGCATGCATTAAATATAACATATATACATGTGTATGATTGAGTACTCATTTGATTAAACAAGTTAGTAATGTGTAATTATGTGTGTATTGCATGATATAAAAGCACAAATAGACCGACAACATCCAGACATTGTCGGATTATTAAGGCAATAGCTATTTGGAGCATACTGTGAGTTAACCTAAATGTTTTCTCACTATGTTTGAATTGTTTTTGATTAACTTTCAGATATTGAACTGTTATTGATATGATTGTGATATTTTGAACATTGTTGGCCCGAGGAGTTTGATATTCAGGATTATATAGAAAGTTTTTTCAAATTTAATGTGCAATATGAAATGTGTTCTCAACTGTATGTTGAATGCCGAACTCATATCCGATGAATATGCTAAATGAATGTGCACACTGAATGAAAGTTACTGATAGCATAATATGTGAAATGATGCATTCCATAACATTGATATGCATAATTAGATAAAGAAGTTGTGACTGGAGTGACTAACGTGTACAAAAAGCCACGAACTCAACAGTTAATGAGTCCGGTATCCACAATAGGTACAAGATAGTATTTGAAACGAGTCCAGTATCAAAAAAATATACAGGACAGTTAAACAGGCGCTCGGTTACAACAAAATAAAAATGAAAGTAGAGTCTCATTTGCATTTACATATATATCTTTACAAGTATCATATGAATGATTGCAAAGAATGACTAAATTGAGTTGATATAATGGTATGCAATGTTCGTGAATATATTGATGATATGAATGATTGAAATATTCTAAAATGATTATATGAAATGTTTGTATTTATAATGGGCTTGTTGAAATATGATGTATACCGAGATTAGGTACTAAATTCTGAAATATGTGATATATGAAATTTGATTCTGAATGATGTGAGATACTGATTGAACTGTGTTATATACTTGTGATGTTTGTGTTTTGTTTTGAGTGAGCATATCGAAGATGGTTTACTCAGTGAGTTCGCAAAGCTCATCAAAATTGCAACATTGATTTTTAGGCATTGAGGAGACCTAGCATCTAAAGCAATCTAATAACATTTTAGTATTTTCAGTTTTTGAAATAAGAATGGCTCAAAGATATGGTCAACTAATGTCTGAGGAGTTTAGTCAGAATGTTTCTGTTAGCATTCCATTTCTTGTTAGATATTTTGTAATAGAACAATAAACTCTTAGATGTTTTTGTAATTTAAATATATGGATTATGGAATGTAATGACAAAGTAAGTTTATTTTTGTGAATGTAATGAGGAAATTTAGTCATTTGAAACACTAGTGTTTATGTGATGCCGTAATAAGTGAATATGATTACTCTAACATGCCATTCTCATATGGTATGTTCTCGGATGTTCTCTGGATGTTCAGGTATATGCTCTATGGTAGTGGTGTGTTACAAATTTAGTATAACATTGAGAAATTATTAGAAAATTCTCTTTCAACTAATGTTATGAATATCATATCATAATTGGTTTCAGATTTGATTATGGTACAACATGATACCGGTGCTAATCAATATCAAATACCATTTTGAATAATTTTTTAAAACTATAAAATATTCTTTAAATTTTATAAAATTATAAAACAATCATTTAGTACATTACGATAGATACTTTTTTTTTACTTTACTTCAATCCAATCTCAATTAATTATAATAATATAAATTTGATATAAAACAATTTTTATATTTACTAATATTATTTTTCACATATTTCTCATAAATTAAGATGAGAAAAAGATCATTTAATTCTCATATAGATCTAAAATTAAGAATAATATAAAGTAAAAATATAAATTTGTAACAAGTAAATTTAATTGCAAATGCTATCTTTACATATTTCAAAAGTTATTATAATAAATTTCACATATATGCACTAAAAAAGTATACATAGTCAATATGAAATATATAAAATTTAAACATATTTATAAAAAGTATTTAAATTATATTAAACTAATATATTAAATTATCTAATGTATAATGTCTAAGTCTAATGATATAAATTTTATTTAATACATTTTTATTTGTATCTTTATTATTTATTAAATAAATTGTAGGCAATTTATCATAGTAATTATTATTTTATATAAGAGAAATTTAAGTTTTTTATTTTAATCCTATTTTCTGAATTATAATTCTAATTAGCATTTGATCAATATTTTAGTTACTGGTCGATAGCCACCAGTATTAATCAAAATAGCTAATACCGACCGATCCCAAAATTTAGTATAAAATCTTTTTGTTAGATACCAATTTTTTACCAGCAAGATTGGCACTAATGTACTAATCAATACGCCACGATATTCATAATAACGCTTTCAAGTACCAAAAGCTCTTTGGAAAAGTACTAAAGAATGATATTCATGAAGTCTCTTGTTATATAAGAAAAGGAAAGAAAAAGAAAATTGGAGCCCAAATCTTACATTACATCTATAAAACAATCGGTTTGATATTGGCCTCAAGTAATAAATAAATAAATAGGGATGTAAAATATGACGCGACTCAATTTTAGTTCAGGTTGATCGGGCTATGGGCAGGCCACAAGTAGAGGTCGAGCTAACCAGGTCATGGGCCAACTTAGCCAGGCCCGTGGCTTGACCGTTATTTTAAAAACAAAATGTCGTTTTTGAGTTTTTCTTTTAAAAAAATACGATGAGCCGGATTGACCCGGTCCATCCGAGGTCGGTCAGGCCATAATTTGGGTCACGGGCAGACTTATCTCAACCCATCAAGTAACAAGTCATCTTGACCTACGATCGAGTCAGGTCAAGCCGCTCCATTGGCAAGTCTATAAATAAAATTTTTAATTAACATAAAATAATGGGATGGACTTCAATCTATTAATGAAAACAAAAACTCAATTGTTAAAAAGAGCCGAGTACCTTACATTAGTTGGGCTGGAGCACCTTGTTTCTGTGAGATGTTCCAACCCTGTTTTACACATTTGTGTGAATTCTACATAAATATATTGATAAGATTTATTAAACAAGGAAGAAACTGATTAATCAAAACAAAAGATCTAATATCACTTTAACCATGTACACAAGTGTCATTATCATCACTTAAAAAGATGCGTAGTAGTGATTAGAACAAGAAATATCAAAAACAAAAATGACTTTTATTTAATAAATAAAGAGATCAACTTAATAATTTATTTAATAAAACAGAAAAATATAAAATCCCCCTTTTACCAAATGTTATTGTTGTTATTTAAAAAATATAAATAATTTACATTAAAAAATAGTAAGTTCCTTTAATTCTCAAATTTCAACATAAAATTTGAAAAATTTAATAACACGTAGTCTTACTTTTAATTAATAGAGATGGTATTTTTAAGTTTAAGATATGAATTGAAAATTAAAAAAATCATTTAATTTCTCAAGAATTTAGAAAAAGGAAATTAAGATATTAATAAATGTAAGGACTTAAACTAGCTTGTTTTTAATTAGAATCAAAAGTAGTACTGCCGTAGGATATTGTCCTCCGAGGATAATGTTATGTTTTGTCATTTAGCGTCATGTCATGTGAGAGATAGATTAGCTAGGCATTAGTTAGTACTGCAGATGATGAGTGATGGAAGAGAGAAATCATCCCTTATGACTTAAGAGTTCATTCCAGATAAAAAAAGAAAAACAAAAATTAAAAACAAAAATATTCGAAACACAAAAACAGAGAGAGAGAGAGAGAGAGTGGAGAAATCACATCTTCTTCCTCGCGTACTTAACCAACCCTATTATCTTGAATTGGAGTCCATGAGCAAGCTCGTGCTTCGAAGCTTCTGAACGAGGTCGTATTTGAGGGAGTAGTTATATTTAGAAACATGGAGGAGAAGGTTCAACAGCAACTCGTGGAGGTGGGATCCAAGCTTCTCGAGAACCTTCCCTCTTCCAAAGATGAGCTCCTTAAGCTCCTTGAGGTGTGCATTTGTTATGTTGAGTTTGCAACTTTTTTCTTTCCTTTCTTGGGGTCTGGTTAGTTAATTCTGTTATTCTTTCTGTTTGGTTTCAAAGAGAGTGAATTTTGGTGTTTCCTTCTTCTTCTTCTTCTTCTTGTTTCTTTTGCTGTTGCTATGTGTGACAGAGAATTTCTTGCGGTGTTTGTTTCGGTTGCTTCAAGGTCAAATTGAGTTAGCTTCGGGTTTAAGAAGATTTCTTAGGGTTCTAAGGGAGCTTAAATATTAAGACTTTCTCAGGTTTAGTATGTGAATTTGCTTTCTTTAGACTAGAAAGTTTGTTTTCTGTAGTGTTTGTGGTCCTGGAGCGTTTTTTCTTTGGGAATCAGATTCAATTAGGGTTTGTTGGCTTCCCTTTTGTTCTATCTATGGGGTATTGTTTCTGAATAATTCTTCTTTTTTACTTTATTTGAGTACAATGTAGATGTTGTTAATTCTTTATTTATTTTATGTTTGTTGCATAGTGTGTCTCTGTTTATTTGTTTCGTTGTATATATTGTAATTAGAGGCTAGGGTATATGTTCCTGAGGATTAAATTATTGACCCTTAGTGAACCAAGTGTATGCCAATGAACATTGAGCTCGGGTGTAAAACATTCTTTGGCTAGTTAAATAATGAATTTCCATCATTTGAAGGTTTTTGGTTCTCTCTGGCTTCAAGTAATGGAAAAAATGGCTCTGAACTCCAATTTTTGACTGATATTCTACTTTTAATTCTGAAGATCTTGTCTGTGATTTTACTCATTCAAATTGATTTTCACTAGAGGCTCTTGTCTTTAATTTTCTTATGACTGTTGACCTTTCAGTTTATGGGCATGGCCTGCATGACAATGTAACAGTTTAGAGTTTAGGTTAGTTGGATTAAGTTGTGCTAGCCCTTTGAGCCACAAAAAGCAACGCTGTCCTTTCATCCTGGCTTGGGGACCTGATTCATCAAAAGTTTAGGTTTCATATATATTATTGCACTTTATTTGAGTGAATAGTGTTTATGAATTTCTCTGGGCACAACCAAACGACCTTTGTGTCATAGCAGATGCCATCAGATGTGCATGAGATACTGGCTTGTGAGTCAATTCCAATGTCCTTTCATATAACAGCTAATGATTAGTTTTATTGAATTGTACCCTTTGTCGTTGCAGTTTTTAGTTTCCTTTTCCAAATGGATCTATTTTCTATTTTCCTTTTGGGGGCAGCGTGTTGGCAGGAATTTTTGCTTTAGCAGTCTTGAAAAAATAAAACATTACTACCATTGTAATTTTGACATTAATAGTAGGGATCTTAGGCTCTTGATGAATTACTTGGCAGAGGTGGGACCTGCAAAAATTGATCTAATTCAATCTTTTAAGTGTATAGCAGTTATAATCTCAAGATGACCATATGCTATTTAATAAGCTTAAAGGTTACCTCTGTTTCTAACAGAACTTGATGATTGCAACTTTTGCCATTTATATTGGGTGGACAAAAGCTTTCTTGGAAACAAGAACAACGAAAACAATGCTAAAAACAGACCCTTTAACTGTTTCTCTGCCTGAATTTTGGCCTTCTCATTCTGCTGTTTAATTTCATGACTACGGAACTGAAGAAGTGCTGTAACAGAGGAAAAATGATATTTCCCCTTTGTAATTACCCATTCCAGTGTTGATGATATTTGTCATTCTCTTTTTATTCTTTCCATATATGTTAATTGCTTAGATACATAGAACTTACATAAGCTCTATGGATTTTGTGTATGAGCTGAAGTTGCTAGAACTATGTTGAAACTACTTTTTTGTGACTCAGGGGTACTGCTACCAGTTACTGCCCCAACTAAGCATTCCTCTTACTGATATTTACTTTGTGGTCTGATACTGTTATGCTGCTTGTCTTATGAAATTTGTGTTGTGTACAGGCCAATCTGTTACAATATGTACATTCAGATTGTTGGTATGCATTCTTGGTAAAATTGGACTTTTAGTACCATGGAAAATATTCGTTCACACCCTTGCTTGTATTTTCTTTATAGGCCATAATTTTATTTTCTTATTTGTTGCTTGCTAGTAATATGTGCTATACCTGCAGCAAGCTGCTACCTCTCTTTCTGAAATGGATCAATCGCCGTCCACTTCAATAATGGAGTCAATGCAGCCTTTTCTTGATGCAATTATAAAGATGGAATTGCTAAAGCATCAAGATAGAGATGTTAAGCTTTTGGTGGCAACCTGTATTTGTGAGATAGCCCGGATTGCTGCACCTGAAGCTGCTTACAGCGGTGATGTTCTAAAGGTGCTCTTTTTTTTTTTTTAACCTTGATCACACTTATTGACTAATGGATTCCATTTTACTAAAATACCTTAAATTTTTTGCTTCCTAGCTAATTGTTTTGCTGTCTGCAGGATGTTTTTCACTTGATTGTAGACACTTTTAGTGGGTTAAGCGAAGCTAGTAGTCCCTCATTTGGAAGGATTGTTGTTATTTTGGAGACTCTTGCCAAATGTAGGTCATGTGTTGCGATTTTGGATCTTGAAAGCGATGATCGGGTGAATAAAATGTTCAGTACATTTTTTGCTGTAGCCAGGTGTGTTATATCCCATGGTTTTGTTTCATTTATGATGCTCAATATTATTTGCATGTTTTGTACTCATTTTTCTCTTATTTTAGCATCTTTTAGCTCAGTGCAATAATATGGATCAAGGAAATATGTTTGTATAGATCTAGATGTTGTATGTTAGTTCTTCCAATCTAGAATTCGTCTCTATGGCATGCCAAAATGGTTGATTTTCCTTATAAAAGTTTGAGAGTCAGATGTTTCCATTTACACTTCAAGTTAAATGATTTGATTTTCATCCAACTTTCAAGCTTCTCTATCCAGATATGATTGTTTGCTATAAAGTTGATGTAGTTGAAGCATGGAACTATATGTTCTCTATGTTTTGATTGACAATCTAGTGGCTAATTTCAGGGGTTTGGGATGTGTGTGTCTGAACTTAAAGGTTGTCTCGGTGTCATGATAACAGACTAAAGTTCTGGTAGAAGTATAAATAAGTGGCTCCTGATGTTTGCACTAGTTTGGTTGATAAATATAGGATATCTTTTTTAAGGATGTATCAACTTTTAGCATTATAATCCTAAGTGCAGGCTCTTTGGTCTGGACTCTTTTCCTTGACCTTTTCTAATCCCTTTCTTGTGTTGACCCAGTTCTCTATTCATTTATATTTGGGGCTCATAGTCATCTTCTGAATAACGGAAGTATGTGTTCCATATTTCAAAAAGTGATTGATCTCGAAACTTTGTCTTTGCAGTGATGATCATCAAGAAAGTATATTGTCTTCGATGCAGACAATCATGGTCCTTCTCATTGAAGAAAGTGAGGATGTTCGAGAGGATCTTTTGCTTATTATTTTGTCTGTACTAGGACGTAACAGAATTGTAAGCATTTTCTCTTGAGCTATATCGCAATTAACATTTTCAGGGCTATTATTATTATTTTTAATTATGTATTTGTTATTATATGGCTTCCTTAATGGCAGATAATTGAATGATGCATGTAAATTGTAGGAGATCTCCCCTGCTGCAAGGAAGCTTTCCATGAATGTTATAGAGCAATGTGCCAAAAAACTTGAAACTGGCATAAAACAGTTCCTCATATCATCTATATCCGGTGATAATAGGTCCGCAGATAACCAGATTGACCACCATGAAGTTATATATGATGTTTATCGTTGCGCTCCTAATATCCTATCAGGAGTTGCTCCATATATCACAGGGGAGCTACTGGTAATTCCAGATCCATTGCTTACTCATACTCTTTTATGCCTACATTTACAAAAATCTTGCTTCCATATTACACTAGTATTCAGTTATTGGTGTCAACATAAATTTCTCGTGGCACCGTGAAAAGGGCTTGCGTGTTTTGATGTACCTATGTACATATGAATTTAAGACTTCATTAATCTTTGATGCTGTAACTTACTGTAAATGAATTAGTAATTTCTTAATATGTTTATTCCTATTGCAGGCAGATAAGCTAGAGATTCGCATGAAATCTGTGGAATTAGTCGGAGATCTATTTGCTGTGCCAGGATCTCCCATTAGTGAATCGTTTCAGCCAATATTTTCAGAGTTTCTGAAAAGGTTGACTGATAGAGTAGTTGGGGTCAGGATGTCTGTCCTCGAACATGTTAAAAATTGCCTGTTGACAGATCCATTTCGAGCTGAGGCTCCCCAAATCTTTTGTAAGTTTGGTGATTGTTTTGACAAATTTTTTCTTTGGGAACCTTACCTTATTTGATTTGGTTCAATATATTCCAGCTGCCCTTTGTGACCGACTGTTGGACTATGATGAGAATGTACGAAAGCAAGTTGTTGACGTCATCTTCAATGTGGCATGTCATGCCTTGAGTTCAATTCCTGTAGAAACAATAAAATTAGTTGCAGATCGTCTCAGGGATAAATCTGTAGGCTCGTCGCTCTTTTCTTTTGGTGCATGAAATTGTTGCATAAGTATGTATGGTGTTATTCATAGTAATTAATGTGTGGTGTTTTTCTTTCTTGGACTTCTAGTTACTTGTTAAAAGTTATACCATGGAGAAACTTGCTGAGATATTCAAGGTTTATTGTGTGAAGTCCACTGAGGGCTCAATAAATCTAAGTGAATTCGATTGGATTCCTGGAAAGATTATGAGGTGTTTGTATGACAAAGATTTCAGGTAAGACATATTACTGTTCACTCTGCCATATTCTTTTTTCTTTCCTCTTCTGCCCTTCCATGGTAATATGTTAGGTGATCTGATAAACTTTATAGCTTTTAAGTTCTTGATTCTCCAGTTACTGGTTAAAATAGTTTCTAACATATATATTTTCTCTTCAGATCAGATACAATTGAATCAACTCTTTCTGGATCTCTATTTCCAGCTGAGTTATCTGTAAAAAACAGAGTTAAGCACTGGGTCAGAGTTTTCTCTGCATTTGACAAAGTTGAGCTTAAAGCATTTGAGAAGATTTTGGAGCATAAACAAAGGTGAGTTTAACTAACGTTTGGTTTAGACCTTACTATTGGCGTTTTTGCAAATCTGATGAATTATTCGCTGTTCTTATGAATATTACATTTTTTTAATGCAGATTACAGCAAGAGATGCTGAGATATCTGTCCCTTAGGCAGATGCATCAGGTACACAAATCTAGCTAATTTAACTCAATTCATGTTTAGCATAAAAGTTGAGAAAAAAGTTACATTCCATGTGTTTCAAGTGCAGAATGGAGATGTTCCTGAGATCCAAAAAAAGGTTCTGTTTTGCTTCCGGATCATGTCCCGCTCATTTGCCGAACCTGTGAAAGCTGAGGAGAATTTCCAGATACTTGATCAATTGAATGATACCAACATTTGGAAGATTTTGACTAGTCTACTTGATCCAAGTACTAGCTTATGTCAAACTTTTAGTAGTCGGGTAAGTGATATAATAGGAATATATGCGATCAGTTTTTGCAATTTTCTGATTAGAAAACTAGATTTGAGGATCTGTGGTCTTCAAATTTGGGGTATAGAACTCATAAGCTTTATGGTTTCAACTTTGTGAGTGATGATCTTACTGTGGGTATCCAGATTGTGTGCTAACTATAAAAGGCATTACCATGATATTTGCTGTTGTCATTTCAATACCCGCCACAATCTCCTGATTTCTGGTTCTTATCTATGGTTTCTTGATTCTGCTCCAAATGCTTACTGTTTGTTATTTTATCTGTAGACGTCTCTTACTACATTGATGGAAGCTTGACCAATTTGTCTCAGACTCTAGCTGAAAATAGTTTTTTCTTTAGAGAATCTGATTCTGATGCACATTTTCCTTTAGTTGGTCACTGTAATTAGCACCTTATGACAAATATAGAAGTAATTGATGTGTTGTACTGCTTTCCTAAAGTCTCATTCGATAAGTCAACTGAAGTCACTTGTTCCCTGCAACTTATATTGAACATGAACCTGCATTTTTTCTTCTAAAAGTTGTTCTTGAAAATTTTCTTTTTGCAGGAAGATTTGCTTAAAATCCTTGGTGAGAAGCACAGACTCAATGAATTTTTGAGCAATCTCTCGTTGAAATGCTCTTATTTACTTTTCAACAAGGAGCATGTCAAAGATATTCTTCTGGAGGCTGCTAGACACAAATCTTCTGGAAATGCTCAGCTTACTCAATCTTGCATGGATATACTTGTGGTAAGAACAATACATTAGTCTAAAGTGTATTTTATACTTCATCAAGTAACCATTTATTCATTGATTATCTTTCAACATCTTTTTTCTTGACTGTGATTTAACCGTCACTTGAGTTGGGAACTTTGTGTTAGATAACTATTGTCTTTTTCTATGGTTTTAGTTGTTGTGAATCCAGTATAGACTTGCATATCTTTAAGAGGCCATTGACTTTAAACGAAATGGCATTTGTATGTTGGTTCCTGCTTAAAGCTCATAATTTAAGTATCAAGTTGATTTTTTCATCTGTTGAGAACTTATTGAAGTTTTATGTGATGAGTTTTCAGATTCTTGCACGTTTCTGTCCATTACTGCTTGGTGGGGCAGAAGAAGAACTAGTAAATTTCCTCAAAGATGATGATGACGTGATCAAAGAAGGGGCTTTGCACATTTTGGCAAAAGCTGGTGGTACCATACGTGAACAACTTGCAGTGTCGTCAAGGTACTGCCCTTTAAACTATTGGCATCTTGATTTGCACCTTAAATATACCCTTACACACTTATTGATTAATGCAGTTCAGTTGACCTCATATTAGAAAGGTTCTGTTTGGAAGGCACCCGAAGACAGGCCAAATATGCTGTACATGCCCTGGCAGCTATAACAAAGGATGATGGGCTTAAGTCCCTCTCTGTTTTGTACAAGGTGGTGCCTCTTTTTTATTTTCTCCCTGTTGTATGCTACTAGTGGTCAGATGTGTCACCTTCTCTGTAAGGTGCCATTTATAAATGTACATGCATAAAAACAATGTTGCTTGCTTGCTCAGAGACTTGTTGATATGTTGGAGGAGAAGAGACATTTGCCAGCTGTGTTACAATCTTTGGGATGCATAGCACAGACTGCAATGCCAGTTTTTGAAACTAGAGAGGGAGAGATTGAAAAATTCATCAAAAATAAGATCCTGGAATGCGGCAGTGTATGCCTTGAAGTTCCTTTCAATTTCTCTTATTTGTGATTTACTGAATAATATTCTTCATAATTAAGGATGCTTTATTGTTACAGAAAGAAGACAATTCAAATGTTGGTTGGGATAGCAGAAGTGAACTGTGCTTGTTGAAGGTTGGTCCTTTTTATTTATCTTAATTCTGTCAAAGATGAGCCGTGTTCATTAAGTAAAGTTTTCATTTTTGTGGTCCCTAGACCCTGATTCTTTATCTTTTATCTGAATTTGAAATGAATATTGCATGCAGATTTATGGTATTAAGACATTGGTTAAGAGCTACTTGCCTGTCAAAGATGCACAACTTCGTCCTGGTATTGATGACCTTCTTGAAATCCTAAGGAAGATGCTTTGTTTAGGAGAATTGTCAACAGATACAGAATCAAGGTATCGTATTATTGCCACTTAGAATCAGTCTACATATCATCTTTGATTTGTCAGTTTTTATTTTGTGAGATTAATAGCTTTATTTACCCATTTGTCTCATCATACAGCTCAGTTGACAAGGCCCACTTGAGACTTGCTTCTGCAAAGGCGGTTCTTAGATTATCAAAACAATGGGATCATAAGATACCTATTGATATCTTCCACTTAACATTGAGGATACCAGAGGTAAAGTGCTTTCTGGTTATTGCCATCATCAGTTTTCCAGTTACTTTTAAGTTGCAACTATCTGATGGTTTATTTCATAATTTATTTTCTCTGTTTCTTCCTTTTCTTTTTCATCTTTTAGATTCCCTTTCCCCAAGCTAGAAAGCTATTTTTAAGCAAAGTCCATCAGTATATAAAGGACAGGCTTCTGGATGTGAAATATGCGTGTGCATTCTTATTTAATTCAGTGGGATCAAAGCCTTCTGATCTGGAAGAGGTACTTATGCTGGAACCAGTTGCCTAATTGTGCTTTCTTTCTTCCTGTAAAATAAAGCTGCAAATACTTTCTTGATTGAAATTGACCCCCTGTTTGAATTGACAGGAGAAACAGAACCTTGTTGATATCATTCAAATGCATCACCAAGCAAAGGCCCGACAACCACCTGTCCAAAGTGATGCAACGCCAGTGTCACCTTATCCTGAACACATCCTCCCGTACTTGGTCCACTCTCTTGCTCATCTGTCATGCCCCTGCGTAGATGAATGTAAAGATGTTAAAGCATTTGAACCAATATATCGGTTAGTTTCTGATTCCATTTTAGTTCTGCTTTGAAGGTAATATTTAATCTACGTAATTTATTAAATGAAAGCATAAAATCCTTGTTTCGTACAAAATTTGTTGCAGAGTAACATTATCTGTTTTTTTAATGCTTTTTCAGGAAATTATACTTAATTGTTTCAATGCTTGTGCAAAAAGATGAAGATGCTAAGTTGGATTCTGGTTCCAACAAGGAGGAGAGTATTTCTGCTATAGTGTCTATATTTCAGAGTATCAAGTCCTCTGAAGATATAGTTGATGCAGCAAAATCCAAGGTCACAAAGAAACTATTCCTACTGTGTACTTTTCTTTATCTTTTTGTTTAATGAAAAGAAACTTGCCACAAAAGTGATGACTGGTCACTGTAAAATTTTAGTGAATAAAAATGGTCTTATGATTGGAATTTTTGATGTCCACAGAATTCCCATGCTATCTCTGATCTTGGGCTGGCAGTTACCAAGCGCTTATCTCAAAAGGAGGATGATCTGCAAAAGTTGGCTTCAAGGGTATCTCTGCCTACAATGCTGTATAAACCACATGAAGAGGAAGAAAGCAATGAATCTGTGGTAGTTTCGGCAACTTCAAATAATTTTAGTTGTTCTATTGATAGGAAACTAATTGAGCTCATGGCAAAGTAAAGTTCCTGATGGTTTCTCCAGAATCAACAGAGTTTATTAATTCTTTTACATTGCTGCCTTTTATCATTTCATTCACTTAGCTTTGAATGATTTTGTTCTTTTGAGTACATTGTGAGTATATTCTTATTTTCATCAATGGTATTTCGTGCTTTTGATAGGCAAAAGGACATACATGGTTGGTTGATGAGAGTGTCTTGGCTTACATGGAATCACTTAACTTGGAAACAGATCAGAAAGTATGTTCTAGCGCTAGAAGCACTCTCCACAATGCAATACTTTTCTGTGCCACTAGGTGTTGCTGGCAACTTTTACTAAATTATATTTCCTGTGGTAAACTCAGGTTGTTTCAGATGTTGCTGAGGATCAGGCTCAAAAAGACAGTGAAACAGAAGCAAATGAAATGCCTCTTGGGAAAATCATAAGACAGTTGAAGTCTCAGGGAACCAAGAGCAGAACGGGTAAAAAGAAATCTTCATCAGTCAAAGCAAGGGATGTTGATAATGCTGTTGATATTTTAAAAATGGTGAGGGAAATTAATTTGGATAATTTGGGGGTATCTAGCAAGTTTGAGTCTAGCAACGGGCACAAAAACTTTTCAAGCGAGAAAAAATCAGAAGTGGATCATCAAAAAGTTCAAAAGAGGAAAGTTGGTGAAATTTCTTCCATTCCTGTTCCTAAACGCAGGCGATCATCATATGGTCATAGTGGTTTAAGATCAACTCAAAGTCCTTTAAACCCTTCGTTAAAGGCTTTAGGACATGATTCCAGTCCTAATTCAGGGGACAAAAAGTTAAGGCTGAAAGAAAGTGCTGAATCTAACTTCCTTCAAAAAAGCAGAAGTTTTCCATCAAAACTAAAAGGCAAAACTACTGAGTTGGGTCACAATGACAATGAAGTTGGAGACACTGATGAAGATGATCTGATGGTAAGATTTATTTAATTAGCGGTATGGTGGCTTATATATGTTTAATGATTTTTTAAATAATTTGTTCTGCTTTAGATGCGTACTTTGACCGATAAGAAGAATGCTGCGAACAAGTCTGTGACTGAATCCACCAAGAAGCGAAAAAGAAGAAGTGTTGCAGGGCTAGCAAAGGTTAATATTTTGCCCTTCACTTGAAACAATATCAAGTTTATTTCTTTACTGCTTTCAGTTGAGCATAATCTAAGAAATTGCTTCTCAATTATGTTTAATATTATTTCCCATCTGGTGATACTTATCTGTGTACCAAGAAAAACATGATGATACTTGGAAGAAGATATTTTTCTTTGACTAGTGAGATTTAGAGTTTTACCTCTAGCTTTGTGATTTGTCCCTCTCTGTCTCTCTTGCTCTTAAACGAGTACCGTGCACATCTGTATACCTGTTCACATTTAAGGTGTTCAAGGTTGATAATGATATGCTGGTCTAGTTTAAATTCATGCATATAGCATAATCCTGCTGTAAATGGCAACTCTTTTTTGTGCATGAGACATACTTTAATTCTTATTATTGTTCCTTGTAGTTGGTTTTCTTGTTTGAAGGTTTCTTTCCTGTGATGTACAGCTCTCGATATTTTCCCTTCCAACATATAATACGATGTCCTACTTATTTCTCATGTTGTTTCGCTTTAACTTCCTCTTCCTTTTCGACTTCCCAGTGCTCAACAAAGAAAAGTGTCATTGACAATGAAGAACTAATTGGGTGTAAAATCAAAGTTTGGTGGCCCTTGGATAAAGAGTAAGTACAGTTTTGTTTGATTGAAAGCCATAATATTTTCAGACAGTTGTCCTGCCACTTCTTTTACCCTATGTGCAATACTTTTTGGTTCTTTAGTTGAGATGAACACTTCTTAAAATTCAAGTTAATGCGCTCCTGTTGCTGAGTAAGACATTCTGTGAACATCTCTTAGGTTTTCTTTTCTTTGGACTCTTTTTATTTTTTCCTAGTTTAAGATGCTTCTGTTTGTCATTCTACTTCTGGGTGGTGTTGGGGGATAAGTAGATTTAAAGTTCCATATAGTACTGAGGTTTAGATGATGGGAGTAGGTAAATGCTGTGCTAAAACCTTGCTTTCTGTCCAATGGCATTCTAGAAATCTCTTTTAACTCTGGGATTACATTTATGTATTCATGCTGGTCAAATTGGCAGGTTTTATGAAGGTACAGTTAAATCTTATGACCCACTAAAGGGAAAACATGTGGTAAGTTTATCTCTTCTCTGTATCTGAATTTGTATATTGGGACTATTTGTGATGCTCATGTCTGGAATAACATCTGTTTGCTTGGTGCAGATACTATATGAGGATGGAGATGTTGAAGTACTTCGTTTAGATAAAGAGCGATGGCAGCTTGTTGATCACAAACCTTCAAAGGTCCGCTATCTTTAACATTCTTTCCTCAAGCTTCTGGGTTCACAAACTTTTCCCAGGAAGAAATTACTTGATGATTGCCTTTGTAATTTTTCCTCTTTCCATTTCAGAAGTTGAGCTCTTCTCAACAGGCCTTTTCTGCTGTATGGTAAGTATTGTATGTATTGCAGGATTTCTCTTTTTCTTAATCCTGGCAATGTTAGGATATATGCCATAAAAGTTTGTTACTCTAGCACCCATTTCTATATAAACTTATGGGACTACTTGTCCTTCTCTGTGGTATCATTAATGGCTTGGTTATGGAATTCAGAGTTGCATAGAAATCCTTCTCCCCAGTTCATGTCTCATACTTTAAACTGTTTTGCAGGTCACCTTCAAAAAAAAGTAGAAGTTCCAGTGGTTCAAATCCAAAGAAGAAATCAACCAATATGTCAGTATGAAATGCTCTTACCTCTTGTTGAGCTATTATGTTACACTTCCTTTCCATTGAATTCTTTATATAATTCTGTCAATTTTTAATATTACAGAGTTAAAGGAATAAGAACTCCGAAGAAAAAACCTAAACAGGTGCCAAAAGAATTGAAAGATAAAGGGGATCCTGATGTATCATTAGACCCTGTGGCTACTGCGGCAACAGAAGAAGGTGAGCTAACTGATATAGAGTATCTTCTTGGGAAGTCAAGTTCTGTAAAATCTCAGGATATTAGTTGTCAATGCATTTAGCTGTACAATTGCTAGGTCAATTTTGTGGATTAGATTTGTAAAAGGTTTTTAATTAAAAGTAATGTGATGTCACTGTTTGGTTTATGTTTCCTTTATTTTTTTATTCGTCATTATGTGCAATTATTTGTTAAGTTCTATGTTGGTGTTGATTCTGCAGTTGCACTTTCAATTGCGATTGGAGTGATTGCCATACGTTTTTGTTCTTTTTTTCCATTCAATACACACTGTTCATTGTATCTTGCAAAGCTAGCATATGGATAATTATGCTTATTGGACCCCGCCAATTCTGGTTTGTTTCCTCCCAGATGAGTCTCAAGGCGAACCCCAGAGGGTGACTGAGGATCTATCAGATTTGGAGGAATCCGTTAAGGAACAATCGGTTTCAAGAGGAGCACAGTTGGATGAAGCAGACAAGAGCCCTAATCATTCAGAGGAATCTGATGAAGAGACAAAATCCAATTTTAAGACTGAAGTTTCTGAAGATATAGAAAACACAGTGCCAGATACTAAAAAAAGTGATGCCATAGAGGAGAGAGAAGCGGATGACTTGAGTGAATCCTTGGAAAAGGATGCTAAAAAAGACAATTCAGATTCTGAAGGAAATCAGCAAATGCTCGCAGCTGAGGATTCCCATGCAGAGCCAGAGAAAGTGTCTATAGAATCATCACAGCATTTAGATGTTGAGGAGGATGAAATCTCTGACGATGAGCCGCTTGTACTTGCATCTACCCTTACATTAAGTTCATGCATCGTATTTGATTGCTCCAGACTTTATTTTAAATTATGTTAATTTGTTAATTGCAGAGCAACTGGAAACATAAGGTAAAAAAACCAGCCCCAAAGTGAAGTAAGCAAGCAGTTTAGCTACAGGGAAAGCAGTCTCCAGCAGAATGGCGCAAACTGAAGCACTTTGTTAGATATCCGGTCAAGTTGTCATCAGCAGGGGGAGAAAGAAGACAAAAAGCGATTCAACAATGTAAACATGGTAATAAAATCGTGATGCAATTTCCCTTTATTACTTATGAATGTAAAGTAACATTAGATGACATGCCCCAACCTTGATAGGAACGTTAGTGTCTTGTTATTGCCCTGCAATACCAGTTAGATTATTTAGTGTTCATGGCGGATCTAGTGTAGTTTAGTGCACCATTCTGACCAACTAGGAGATGATAAGATAGACGTAGGTGGTGGTTTGTATAGTTGGTAGTTGGGGGCAGTGCTTGTATGTGTCAATATGTTGATGCTTGAAATATTTTTTTTGACATCTATCAAAGTGAAAAATATTTTGTTTGTTTCTTTGTTATTGTGTAGGCTGCATTTTCTTTTTTGTTTCTTCCGTTTCTTATAGAGAAAGTGCTTCAACAGCTGTTGAAAAGCTGAACTGAAAAACTCTTCCTTGTACCAAAAATGGTAATCCATTGACATGAAGCATGAATACAAGTTTGCTGGTCCTCCTTTGCTTTTGCCAACGTAATGTCATATATTACAATATCCTTAATTTTCATATAATCAATATTTCCGTACAATTCACAGTTACAAATTTACAATGTTTTCCAATTATCCAATTATAAAATGCAATATAAATATGTAAATATATACACAAATTAGAACAAAAAGAGACAAGTCTAGCCATTACAAAAAAGTAAATAGACTAAGCAAAATAATGCTTAGGTTAAATAGTTAAGAAAAATTACTATTTAATTAAAATATTAAGTTATCTATATAATATTATAATGAATGATTCGACGAGAAAAAAATCGAAAATTTAAGAAAACGGTTAAAATTTCTTTACATGAGATCTTTTATTCGTACCTTATTATGAAAAAGTGTCGGGAAATATGTAGAAAAGAAAAGGTAGGTTTATTATATAATTATTTGTAGAAAATTCAATTTAAAACAACAATGACTTATTCTATCATATTATCATGTTGAAATTATTTACTAGTCATAGCATATAATATAAGTAAATAAAATTTCTTTAAATTGGACCTGGTAATGAAGTAAGTACAGTTCACACGAGCTCGTGTCAAGACGCGGTGGAGGCGGGAGACATTCAAGGAGAAGAAAGAATGAGAAAAGACAAAAGAGTGGAAGAAGACCAAAAGACCAAAAGGCCAAAACGAGTACGTGTGAACTGAGGTGGTTAACGTTGTCAAGAGACCTCAGTCAAACAATCCCAAACTGACACGTGTTTGCAAACGAATGTTGTCGTCTTAGCTTACGTCTCTTTGCCTGGTGACCTCCTCTTCTTTATAACATTCCGCTGTTGGAATTTGAACTTACTCGACAAAGCAAATTTCCACCCCAAAGCGCTCAACTTTCCGCGAAGCTCTAAACTTTCTTAGGGTTTTTGGTAAGTTATAGATTTTGGTTTTGCTACTTCTATGTGGGTTTCTTTTGTTTTTCTCATCTTCGTTCATTTTGCCTTCTAGTTAGTGTTTTTCGTGGTTCAGTTTTCATTTACTGTTGGTTGGTTTTCCGGATTAGAAGACTCTGGTGACTGCCATTTTCTTTACTTGACACGATTCTGGATTCTGGTGCTGATTAACGTTTGTGATCTGTTTGCATTCTCTTTTCCTCTTATAAATCTCCCTCTGTTTAGTTAGCTACTCGCTCTTTTCCTCTAATCAACCCCACACTGTTTTGTTTATGCATTTGCAAGTAAATTTACCTGAAGTTGTTTTTGGTATGACCATTTACGTAAGTTGCAGAAAAATAACGGAGAATGATGGTGTGGCTACGAGCTGCTTACGTTGAATGTGTTCTTTAATGGGATGTTATCTAAATTTTTGGAAATTGTATTTCTTTAAGTTGGTGAAATCTCTGTTAAAACCTATATTGCACCTTCATTTAATTCCTTCCACTCTGTAATCAGATGAATTTATTTTACTCAAGTAATGTTTGGGTGATAATGTCCAATCTCTTGCCATGCAATTGCTGTTTATCTGCAATTTAGTAACTGCCAAGATGATCATCTTATTGAAGTCTTGGAATTCTTCTCCTTTTCTTTGCAGTGGCTTTCGTTGTTTGTGTTGTTACTTTGATAGGCGTGTTGTATGGCAGAGCAGTTAGGGTTGCTAAAAGTCACAATTGTGCAAGGAAAGAGATTGGTAATCCGGGACTTTAAGAGCAGTGATCCCTATGTAATTGTCAAACTTGGCAACCAGGTGATTCCAGGATTTATCATTCTTCTTATAGCATTGGTTTTTCGGGTCAGAATTGTTATTTCTATGATTGTGTTGAACGGCTTTTTCTTTGAATGTTACTCTGAACGGTATTTGCTTTCACAGACAGCTAAGACCAAGGTTATCAATAGTTGTCTTAATCCAGTTTGGAATGAAGAGCTAAGTTTCTTCCTGACTGAACCTGCTGGTGTTCTAAGCTTGGTAAGATTGAAGCTTCTGAAATATATTTATCCTGGCAATTGAATTTTTGGAGTTAAATTTCAAAAACCATTTGAATATGATATGTGGACAAGTGCTTTCGCTCTTCACATTCTCCTGGCTTTGACCTAGCAGGAGATGGTTGAATGGAATATGTCTAATAGGAGTTTTTGTATGATCCATAGGTAAATTAGTGGTTTAAATGAGGAGTTTATATCGCTGTTTGATTTCACTACAGGATGATCGTAGGTCTCTGTCTATGGTTTTATTTTTGATCAAGTGTGGCAACTTTATGCAGGTTGAGTGAACTAATAGTTTGGGATTACTGGTATTAAGTAAATTTGGTTGAGTGAACTAATAGTTTGGGATTACTGGTATTAAGTAAATTGTGGTAGTGCCCCTTCAAAAGTTAAATACCTTTAGTAGTATCACTTGATAACAGATTTGATGAACAGATCTGATGCCCAAATATCTCTTTCAACAGGAGGTGTTTGACAAAGACAGATTTAAGGCTGACGATAAGATGGGACATGCTTCCCTCAACCTTCAGCCAATTGTCTCTGCTGCGAGACTGAAACAGATTCTGCACGTTTCAGGAGATGAGACTTTATTGAGGAAGGTTGTTCCAGATATCGATAACTGTCTTGCAACTGAAAGTTGCATTAGTTGTATAGATGGTGAGGTGGTGCAAAGTGCATGGTTGAGGCTCCGTGCAGTTAAATCTGGAGATATAGAACTTAAGGTTAAGTTAATCAATCCTCCTGTTACTCATAAAGGATAGTGAAGAATGCAAGAGTACTCTAGGAATATTTTTGTAACAATCACAAGGGTTGGTAATGAGTTCAGATTATGCTTCAGGTGTGTGTCTAATAGATGTTGTTCAATGTAGTGTAGCAGAGGTCAGTGTAAGGGAATGTTGCATCAAATGTCAACTGCAACTGGAAATGAAACACATTTGTCATTCTCTTCTACTTCTATTATGTTGTTTTTCCTCTTTTAGATAGCATATCAGTATTTATCAGTATTTAGCACAGTGGAGCCAGAGGAACAAATTTCGAGGTTGATCCATAACAAAGCATCACAAATAAGCTTCAAGAGACCTGTTTACAACTTTTGTTTGCTTGTCAGATTCTAGATGGTAAGAGGAGCTCATATGTAGTTTGGTTTCCTGCCAAAAATTGCTCATGAACAAGGGGTCTCAGTCACTCGAAATGGAATTCGATATGTCATGGAGACAGATTATCACTTTAGCAAACAATTCAACTATTATTTTCCTGAATATGGATGTTTGAGCATAATAAAATGAGCACGCTTGGATAGCCTGTTGAGATAAGGGGATAACATCATCATCATACCTCGAAGTTTCGCAGTAAAGCGGGATTTGGGAAGATCTGATAGTATGCAGCCTTACCCCTACATTATAGACAAGCTATTTCTAGTAGACCTACATGTAGATGTGATAGGACCAGCTTTTCTCGTGATCACAATCTGCTATTACCTTACACCCCTGCAAAGACCAGCTTTTCTCGTTGTTAGTTGCGCTATGAGTCTTCAATGAGTGGCCCTAAGAATATGACAATCATACGATTTTATACGTCCATTGCTGGAATCGTTTCTCCTACACCTGAAAAAAAGAAGGCCCTGTAAAGGCATAAAGGAAATTGGGTTGGACTTCCTATGCGATAAGGATGAGGCGCGAGGGCTCCAAGGTGTGTCATTTACCTTTATCCTATCACGCCAAACTTCTTTAATTCTAGCCATTGCCTCAGTGAGGACCAATTCTGACATATCTTTCTTGATCACCTCCCTCAAGTTCTTGTAAGACCTCACTTTCCTCCTCTTGTAGCCACTAAGGTTTATTTTCTAACAGCTTCGTACTGGAGCATCAGAGGGCATCATGCTCACATGTCCAAACTACCTAAGCCTTTTCTCTCTCAACTTATCAGCTATACTAGCCATCTGTAGCCTGTCTCTCACTACCCTATTCTGTACCTTATCTCTTTTGGTAATGTCATACATCCACTTAAGCATATGCTTTTCTGCTACTAACAACTGTTGCGTATGTCTATGCTTAGTAGGCCAGCACTCCGTACCATATACCATGGTTGACCAAATCACCATCTTATAGAACTTCCCTTGGAGTTTTATAGGGATCTTTTTATCACATAAAACAGCTGATACACTTTGCCATTTGACCCATCCAGATCTAATACGATGTACTATATCGTTATCGATACTACCATCTCTTTGAATGATGGATCTGAGGTATTTAAAACTCGAATTTTGTGGTGTGATGTCAGTATCAATTGCTACCGCCGCCTCTTGTACCATCTGGCTATCCGAAAAGTTGCATTCTAAATATTCCGTCTTGGACCTACTCATCCTCATTGAATTATAAAGTCCATGGAGACCTGTGCTCAAATAGCTTTAAGAATTTTTGAAGGCTGTAATAAGTCTCCTGGTGTCAATGAACTGGATTTGCATCATTGACAAATGAGAAAAAAGTTTAACTGTTTCTATTACTCTGTGCCTGCTTTGTTCCATAAGCATTTGTCTATCCAATTTCTCTGAATCCCATATATTAAATGGATGGATGGATGTTCATAAAATAGAGTAGGTACAGAATAACGAGAACATGTGATCTAAACCTTGACAAATGGAGCATTCCGTACATACTTTTGTACATCTAAAGTAGGATCATGCTGCAAATCTTGCATGGCCTGATCGTCAGTGGATCTTTGTCCACTTCTTGTTGTAGTATATGGTTGTCCCTCCATTTTGGACATAAAAGCTATAATTTTACTTCTTCTTCCTCCACCACCCTCGACAAAGCATCACCAACCCGATTCCTTTTGACTGGTTTGTAATAGATATCAACACTGTATCCCATTAGTTTTGCCATCCAGTTCTACTAATTCTGGGTTATATAATGCGCTGCTGTAGAAGTTGCTTTAAACTTTCTGATTTGTGAAACTTGGAAATGATTCCAATAAATTCTGATTTGTGCTAATGCATAATCTCCTTTTCATAAACAGATTTAACCAAAATTTTCTCTGATAATGCTTTACTAAAGTAGCTAATTGGCCTTTGTTCTTGCATCAATACTGCTTCTACCCCTCTACCTGAGGCATCATACTCAATGATAAATGGTTTGGAAAAATCTGGTGGCCTAATAATATATAAGCTTCACCATATGTTGTTTCAAAGAATCAAACGTGGCATGTGCTCATTTAAAGCCCTATTTCTTTGTTAAACGTCGCCTGTTAGGAGAATAAAGATCTTAACGGAATTAACGTACGAAGGTTGAGAATTTGTCAAAAAAAGAAACGCACATTAAGGAGAGAGAGAATACACAGAATCAGAAGGAAAACATAGATTCATTCATAGAGAGAGGAATTACAAGATGCACACACTTGATTGCATGCCGTTAGAGCCACACCTATTCGGCTTAAAACCCGGCTATTACATTCCCCTACAACTCACCCCCAGTCTATTACTATAGTTCCCCTATTATTTAAACGTTGCGTATTGCCTCTCTGTCTTTTAACTTGACGTCCGTCCATTCCTTATTTCCATGTCGTCTTCTCCGATCATTTGATAACAATTCCCTTCCCCTTAACATCTTTGTCCACCAGATTGATCTCCGGGTACCGCCTCTGAAGCTCGAACAGGTATTCCCACGTTGCCTCCTTGCCCCCTCCATCCGACCACTGTATCAAGAGTTGGGTCACTGCTCTATTATTCTTCTTTGCAATTTGTCGATCCAAGACAACGATTGGAATTTTCTCGATTGAAGTGACGAAGTCTGGTAATTCTGGCGAAACTCGAGCCTAGTCTCCCCGTGCCTTCTTCAATTGCGAGACGTGGAACACAGGATGAATTAAAGAAGTAGTAGGAAGCTCGAGTTTATAAGCCACCTTCCCTATCTTCTGTATGGCTTTATAAGGTCCATAATATAGAGGAGACAACTTCTGGTTGCTCCTTCTCTGTAACGAATATTGTCGATAAGGCTGTAATTTGAGTAACACCATGTCCCCCACCGTAAATTCTCGCTCTGAATGACTGGAATCCGCATACTGTTTCATTCTATGCTGGGCCCTTCGCAAATGAAACTTTGTCACATCAATGATCGCCTCTCGGTCCCTCAACACTCTATCCACCTCCATTACCTTGGAATCTCCCGCCATGTAAGGCGTATACACAGGTGGTGCGTACCCGTATAACACCTCAAAAGGAGTACATCCGATTGACGGTTGGTGGGTCGTATTGTACCACCACTCCGCAACGGCCAACCACTTGCTCCATCTCTGTGGAGCCTCTCCACAATAGCACCGTAAATATGTCTCTAAAATTTTGTTAACTGCCTCCGTAAGACCGTCAGTCTGAGGATGGTACGCCATAGAACATTTGAGTCGAATTCCTTGTAGCCTTAATAATTCCTGCTAGAATTTGCTCATAAAGACGGGATCTCTGTCACTAATGATCGACTCTGGCATCCCATGTAGTTTGAACACGTTCGTGAGGAAAAGCTCCGCAATATCACTTGCTGTATACGGATGCTTGACCGCTACAAAGTGAGCATACTTCGTAAAACGGTCGACGATCACCAATATAATTGACCTTCCCTTCGATGTCGGTAATCCTTCGATAAAATCCAGACTAACTTCCCTCCAACTTCCTTCCGGAATCGCTATTGGTTGTAACAACCCCGGATATGCTGCGTTATCGTGCTTATTCCGTTGACACGTCATGCAATTTTGAACATATCGACGTACATCCCTCGCCAATCCCTTCCAGAAAAACATACTTCGTATTTTCTTGGTCGTCGCCGCCACCCTAGCGTGTCCTCCGATAGCTTTATCATGGCTGATCCCAATTATTTGCTCCCTCAACCCCAGATTATTGCCAATTACCAGTCGGCCCTTCCACCTTAACAATTCATCCTTCCACTCGTATGTGTTTGATTTCTTCTCACCGTTGCTTAATTCTGCAATTAACCCCTGTAGTGACAGGTCTTGTTACCAGCTTTTCCTTATCTCCTCCATCAATTGGCCATGCAACTGCGATACTGACAGTGTCATCAACTCCACACTCGTGATTCTCGACAGAGCATCAACGACGCTATTCTCCTTCCCACTCTGATAGTGGACCTCAAAATCGTACCCTAGTAACTTAGGAAGCCACGATTGCTTAAATGGTGTCGTTAATCTTTGCTCCAACAGGTACTTAAGACTCCGGTGGTCGGTTTTAACCACGAACGGCTTAAAACTCAAGTAATGATGCCAGTGTTTGATCGCCTTGATAATGGCCAGAAATTCCTTCTCATACGTGGAGAGCCCATAGTGTCTTCTCGCGAGCGCCTTACTAAGAAAAGCCACTGGATGCCACTCTTGTTGTAACACCGCCCCTATGCCCTGCCCACTGGTGTTTGCTTCTACGACAAATGTTTTCGAAAAATCCGGCAGTGTGAGTACAGGAGCATATGTGATCGCCGCTTTTAATTGCTCAAAGGAATTGTTCTCCTCCTCTCCCCACGTCCACTGGTTCATTCGATCCTTCTTAAGTAACTCCGTCAACGGTTTAGCTAAGACCCCATAGCCTTTGATGAACCTTCGATAATAGTCGGTGATTCCTAAAAAACCCCAAAACTCCTTAAGGTTTTTAGGTGTCGCCCACTCCTTGATCGTCTTAACCTTCCGAAGATCAATAGCAACCCCCAGCTCCGATATGGTATACCCAAGATACTCCACTTGTGTCGCTCCGAAGATGCATTTATCTCCCCTTAAAAATAATTGATTATGTCTCAACGTCTCCATAGCCGTAGAAATGTGTTGAACGTGTGACTGTAGAGAGGAGTTTTAGATGAGGATGTTGTCGAAGAACACCAGTATAAAGCGGCGTAAGTATGGCTTGCACAGGTTGTTCATTAATTGTTGGAACGTCGAAGGTGCGTTCGTCAAGTCAAAGGGCATCACGAGGAATTCATAATGGCCCTCGTGGGTTCTGAACGCCGTCTTTGCTACGTCCTCTGGTTGCATCCGGATTTTATGATAGTCGGACCGAAGGTCCAGTTTCGTGAACCACCCGACTCCATGTAACTCGTCTAGGAGCTCCTTAATCAGTGGAATTAGAAATTTATCCTTCACCGTCTGCTTGTTTAATTCCCTGTAATCGACAAACATATGCCAGGAGTCGTCTTTCTTCTTAACCAGGACCACTGGCGAGGCAAAGGGCCCATAACTCTGTTTGATGAACCCTTGCTTCAGGAGATTCTTCACCGCCTGCTCGATAATATCCTTCTGAGCTCCGGAGTATCTGTAAGGTCGAACATTAATAGCCTCCACCCCTTCCTTTAATATTATTCGGTGATTGTGCTGCTTATTTGGAGGCAACTCTGTCGGTTCTCGAAAGACGTCCGCATACTCCGACAAGATGGCATTGATTTCATCAAAGACGCTCCATTGGTCCTCCGTCACTCGCAATTGTTGTAATTGAAATTCCATCGGCGTCGACAATTGCATCATGCATAATTGATTCTTCGGTGACCTACGCAACTGTTTTTGGAATTCTTTACCAAAGATGATCTTAGATCGTCCCTCTGGGTTCCCGCATAGTGTTACCAGTTGCCCTTCCCATTTAAACACCATAGTTCGATGTTTAAAGTTACAGAGAACCTCGTTTAAACCACTTAGCCATTGCACCCCCAGAACCATGTCACATCCTCCCAAAGCCAGAACTAATGCATCCATGGAAAATTGTATTCCCTGCATAGTCCACTTGAACCCTTCACAGTACTGATGACACTTCAACTGCAATCCTCGACCCACCGTGATGAAGATGGGTTCCATTTCTTGAAGTTGGCACTCTCCCTTGCGAAAAACTGATGGATCGATCAAATTATGCGTGCTCCCGTTATCAATTAGTATGTAAATCTTCTTCCTTTGATACTCCCCCACCACTCTCATTTGCTTGTATTCCGTACTCCCTGACAGACCCAACATAGCTTGTATAGACACTATCGGTTGATTTTCTTCGGTGGTGTTAAGCTCCAATTCATCCTCCTCCGGTGACGTTCCTCCATTGTCATCTTCTCCCATTACCACATAAAACTGAAGCTGATGCTTCTTACACTGATGGCCTACATGATATTTTTCATCGCACCAAAAACAAAGGCCTTTAGCTCTTTTCTCATCGAAATCCCTACTGTTGAAGCGTTTCTGATTTTTCGGTGGTCCCCCCACTAACGAGGGAGATCGCAATGACGGTGTAGGAGTGGGAGTGGGCAATATCCCGTCCGAGGATGACCTGCGTGTCACACTTTGCCGAATTGTCTTTTCATTGAGAAACTTCCCCTTTAAATAGGGAATAACTTGATTATACATACCTAAAATATCATCTAGAGAATTAATACTCCTTAAATAGACAGATTGACTAGCTAGCTAATTAGAGAAAGCTATTTACATAATAATTACAAATATATGTAACGACTATATACGAAAGTAGTGATTACAAAGAAATAATGACTATACTAACAATCAAAAGCACCCTTGAATATTCTAACATAACTCTTTCTTCTAGAAAAGTGTTTTCCCTTGTCTTAAGTTTCCAATGACACCAAAATCAATCCATTTGGTTCAGAAATCTAAAAGTTAGGCCCCAAATATTTCCTACTATTGTTAGGTTGAAACAGTACACTGTATGCAACTTCCATCCAGAAATTGAAAATCCTAGAGACTAAATTAGACCTAAACTTCTTCATAAAATTTGTAGCTCCATGTATCTAATTTATCTTGAAACCATAATCATCTCATTCGGAGCTCTATTGATCCAGAAATCATCAAAATACTGAAGCATGTTCAGTAAAATATCTAATTCTTACTCTTCTAATCGATATCCTTACTTGATTTAATACATCTTTTTCACATCAATACCAAAATCTATAAAAATATATGGATGGATAGAAAAATTGGTTAAGAAACTAGTGATTCAAGAATCACTTCATTTGGAGGTCGGATAACAAAATTATGGCTGAAAGAATCAATTAAGGTTTGGTTCTCAATCATATTGAACTCATCTCGGGACAAACGACATAATTGTCATTAGGGATATCGGGTTAAGATTTTATAAGGATAATTTCAAATAATACTTTGAGATCTACAACTTTCATGAAGACCTCAAAGACAAATTCTATCTTCTGAAGGGTCAAAAATGGAACAGAAGATAGGTATAGACGAAAAGCAGACTAATGAAAAATCTAGATGGAATGGGAAATTGCTATAACTTTTCCTAAAGATATCAGATTAAGGTTTTATTTATATGGTTAGAAATATAGCTTCAATATCTAAAACTTTCATGAAGATCTCAAAGAAAAATTCTATCTTCTAAAGGGTCAAAAATGGAATAGAAGATAGATATAGATGAAAAGCAGACTAATGAAAAAGACAGACAAAATGGAAAAATTGCTATAAATTTTCCTACAGATATCTGATTAAGGTGTTCTTTATATAGTTCGAACAAAAGCTTCAATATATAGAATTTTCATGAAGACTTCAAAGACAAATTCTATCTTCTGAAGGGTAAAAAATGGAACAGAAGATAGGTATAGACAAAAAGTAGACTAATGAAAAAGATAGATGAAATGGAAAAATTGCTATAACTTGTCCTAAAAATATCAGATTAAGGTTTTATTTATATATATTTCAAAATAGAAATTCAATATATATAACTTTCATGAAGACCTCAAGGACAAATTCTATCTTCTGAAGGGTTAAAAATGGAACAGAAGATAGGTATAGACGAAAAAGCAGACTAATGAAAAAGATAGATGAAATGGTAAAATTGCTATAACTTTTCCTACATACATTGGATTAAGGTTTTCTTTATATGTTTAAAAATAGAACTTCAAGATATACAATTTTTATGAAGATCTAAAAGACAGATTCTATCTTATATAGGGTCAAAAATAGACTAGAATATAGGTATAGATGAAACCAAATGAAAAAACAGAAGAATGGAAAAAGACAGACAAATGGGGAAAATGTTATAAATTTCCATACAGATATTGGATTTGGATGTTTTTTAGATGGTTAAAAATATGAATTCAAGATATACAACTTTTATACAGACCTCAAAGATAGTTTCTATCTTCTAAAGGGTCAAAAATGGAATAGAAGATAGGTACAGACAAAGCCAAATGAAATAACAGAAGAATGGAAAAAGACAAACGAATTGGGAAAATTGCTATAACTTTCCCTAAAGATATCTGATTTGGGTGTTCTTTATATGGTTCAAAAGAGGACTTCAATATATAAAACTTTTATGAAGACCTCAAAGACAATTTATATCTTTTGGATAGTCAAAAATGGAACGGAAGATAGGTATAGACGAAGCCAAATGAAAAAGCAGATGAATGGAAAAAGATAGATGAATTGGGAAAATTGCTATAACTTTCCCTGAAGATATCAGATTTTGGTGTTCTTTAGATGGTTCAAAATATAACTTCAAGATATATAACTTTTATGAAGACCTTAAAGATAGATTCTATTCTGTGAAGGGTCAAAAATGGAACAGAAGATAGGTATAGACGAAGCCAAACGAAAAAGTAGACTAATGGAAAAAATAGATAAATTAGGAAAATTACTATAACTTTTGCTAAAGATATTGGATTTGGGTTTTCCTTAGATAGTTAGAAATAGGACTTAAAGATTTACAACTTTTTTGAAGACCTGGAAGACAGTTTCTATCTTCTGATGGGTCAAAAATGGAACAGAAGATAGGTACAGACGAAGCCAAATGAAAAAGCAGACGAATGGAAAAAGACAGACAAATTGGGAAAATTGCTATAACTTTCCCTAAAGATATTGGATTTGGGTATTATTTAGATGGTTCAAAATAGTACTTCAAGATCTACAACTTTCATGAAGACCTTGAAGGCAGATTCTATCTACTGAAGGATCAAAAATGGAATAGAAGATAGGCCAGGTGAAAAGCAGAAGAAGTAAAAAGCAGAAGAAGCAAAAAGCAGAAGAAGCAAAAATCAGAAGAAGCAAAACACAGAAGATATGATGTCATCACAGACTATGTGATGTCATCACAGAAGAAGTAAAAAGTAGAAGAAGCAAAACACAAAAGAAGCAAAAAACAGAAGAAGCAAAACACAGAAGATATGATGTCATCACAGACTATGTGACGTCATCACAGAAGAAGCAAAAAGCAGAAGAAGCAAAATACAAAAGATATGATGTCATCATAAACCATGTGAAGTCATAACAAAAGAAGCAAAAACATAGAAGAAGTAAAAAGCAGAAGAAGCAAAACATAGAAGAAGCGAAAAGACAGAAGATACATCTTCCTTTATAAGGACCATAACTTTGAGCCTAGAAATCTAAAAATTCTGTACTATATACCATTGGAAAGCTAAAATAAAGATCTACAACTTCTAAGAAGACAACTTTCTCTAATATAGCCTAGATCAATCCAGAATTGCCCTCAAATTCAGAACATAAATTTACATTCATCCAATGTATTGCACCCAATTCTCAACTTCATGATAATTTTTTGAGATTCTTAAAGATAGAATTTAAATTCTATATCTTCATAAGAAATGTATCCATATGTTTATAGTTTAATATCTCATTTAGATATCTAGAGAAAAAGTTGTAGCAAAAAGACTGAAGCATACTCCGTAAACATTTTCCAGATTAACCATCCATTTTGTTTCATAATCTTTCCTTAACACAAATCATGCTAAGATCACCTTTTTGACTTCATTTACTCCTCATTATCAAATTCATTTCAATTCAATATCATCTATAAAAAAATTTATAATCCATGATTAATCATGAATACCAATAACAAAACATACACATATTTACATATTCCTCATCAACTTACTAC
>JAOSBK010000204.1:4477545-4490675 GCA_027568895.1 Erythroxylum shatona
GGTTCAGGTATGAACTCTATTAGGTTTTTGAATCATATCTTGAGTTATATGACTCCGTTTGAGGTGAATCTTGTTTCATAACGAACTCGAGACGTAAGGCTACAAATTTCATGAATATGTCAACTCATAATTTTGGTGTTAAATTAGTGTGCGCTCACCGCGAATGTTGAGTTACAGCTAATGACCTGCAAGGTCATGAGCGCGAGGTTCAAAATTTTATAGGTTAAACACCGGACACAAGTCTTTCTATCGTGGTGAGGAATCCCTCCCTCGTGAGTCGCGCGTCCAAACATCACATAGGACGTCGGACATGTGATGCACCGGGGAGGAGTTCCAACAGTAGTACCAATTATTGGGCTTGGATACTCCTTCATTTTTGGTTGTCTTTCACCCATTTTTTGATCTTCAAGCTTGGGTTCTTCGAGATTGTCTTCAAAGTCCCTTTGGGGTCCTCTTATTCGATGTATGTTGTCAATAAAGGGAGCAAGTTAACTTTTCCAAGATCTTCTACCTCACATAAACAAAATAAAGACAACACTGAATTAGTAATGAACACTGCTAAGACAACTCAATGAATAACACAATAAAAATTTATGCAGGAACAAATAAATCAATCAAAATGAAATTAAGTGCAAACACTAAACACCTCCCCAATATTAGTGCAAAAAACTTGTACCCAAAATAAGTTCTAAAAATACCTAGGTTATCCTACTCGCCAGTATACGAGGTAGTTGTAGTTGATTACCCAGGGTCGTCTGCTATGGAGGTAAAATTGGTCCACTCAAATTAACCTTGAAAAAAATTAAAACATATGCAATCCTAAACATTCTATCCCGATTTATTGAGTGAACGTTTTAAAGAAAATCAAAAAATTAAATTGAGAAGTAAACTAATTTAACTGGAAGTAAAAACAAAGAGATTAATCAAAATGGGAAACTCTTCAGAATTAATTTCACTAATTTAATCTCTTATGCATGACTAAGGGGAAATGATTGGGTAGTCGTCTTACTAAAATTAACATTTGGGTTCTAAGATCAACTTGAATAATAAACTTAGTTTAACATTTTATTCAATAAGTTATCATCCAAATTAATTATGAAAACCTGACTACTAATTACCACTTAACTTAATATATTTCTAATTCTCAACCTAAGCATCTATAGTTCCTTGTTCTATATTAAACTTCTTCTCTCAATCCTTCATTTAGTACTAAAATGATACAAATTTTGGTTATGTTATTACATACATTCAGTTCAAAAACTATAGTAAGCATAAATCAACAACACAATCCCTCAATCATGCATATTTGACTAAAATAATTACATTAATCCTTAAGAAAAAAGAGATCAGATCACCATGGAAATAACAATATTCATCATCTTCATGTACTTCAATCCCATCTTTATCAGTATAAAAGAAGTATTTAAATAACAAACTAAATAAATAACTGAAATGAACTATCAAAAGTTAACAGAGTATTAGTCAGTTAAGCTAACACGGTAGTAAGTTCAATTAACAATATAAAAGTAAAACACAAAGAAATAATGCAATAAATCTATAACAAAGCAAGAAAACAAATATCGAATGAGGGAGTGGTAGTGGTCTCTTGCGCTCTCAAGCTCTCTGCATTGGCTCTCACCATCTGCTCCTACTTGGTTCTCACCCAGATGATTGGATGCCCAAAATGTTTCCACTCTCTAATGTTTTTCTTCTTCACCTCACCCGATTGGTCTATACTTTCTCTCCTATCTTTTCCACCTTCTTTCTTTCTCTTTTTTTTTGTCCCTAAATGTCTCTCGGGGTATGTAAAATGTGGAATGATAGAATGTTAGATTCTGTTAGAAGGAGTCACTAGCCTCCTTCAACCTACATATGTCATGTAATAATTAGATGGAAAAATATGCCATAGGTGTGACTCTTTATCACCCTTGTGCAACCATGGTCATGAGTTTGACCCATTTTCACACCAGTGACTTACATGATCACGAGTGTGACCATGTAATTCACATGTAACACCTATAATTACAATTAAAACATGTGTTGTTGGACTTCGAACTTTTCTTGAAAGTTAGAACTATTATATGTGAAATGTTGGAAGTTAAAAGTTGGAAAATGTAGTTGAAATATGTTCATTGAGTATGCTTCGGCGTTTTAGCCATAACTTTTTCTCTAGTTATCCAAACGAGATGATTTTTTATTTGGATTAAACTAGAGAGATAGGGCTCCAAACTAACTGATAAAATCTAGTTCTAATTGAGTCCCTAAGAATTTCATGTTTTGGATGGAACTTGAGCAGAGACTATTGTTTTAGTATAAGAATAGTTCAGAAATGTTTGGGATATAACTTTCAGATTTCTAAACCAAATTGAATGATTTGGTGTCATTAGAAAATTAAGACAATGAAGAACATTTTGTAAGAAGGAAGTGTTATCAAATTCCTTCAATTTTTCCATAATCATTAGTTAAGGATTTAGAAGTATAAGATGTTAGTTTTAATAGACATAAGGGGTAAAATGGGAAGGACAAAGTAAATGAAGGGTAAAATAGGAAAAAAGACCAAATAAATGGGCTTGAAGTAAGAAAGAAGAAGGCAAAAACTTGGAGAGAAGAGAGAAATGTTGTGAGAAACCAAAGAGAGAAGGAAAAAATGTGAAAGAAGAGAGGGGAAGAGAGAGAATTCGTGAGAGTGTGCAAGAGAAGCATGGAAGGAAAAAGAAAGATGAAGAAATCAAGCTTGTCAAGGTAAGTTCATATTTTTCTTCTTTCTTTGTTAGAGAAGGAGTTAGAGAGAGAAAGGGGTGTTGTATAGAGAATGAAGGGTTTGTGTTAAAAGAAGATGATTTAAGAGAACTCATTTTATTCCTAGGGTTTCTAAACTAGGTTTTGACTTTTCTAACCTAAATGAACTATGGGTAGGTTAGATTTGAGCTTGAATTGTGTTGATTGCATTTTTATGATTATGGAAGTTTTAGGGGGGAATTCCATTTGAATGTGGATTGAATGAGAATTTTGGTTATGTTAGGAAATCAAGAAAACCCTATTCAAGAGCAAGAGGAAGGGTACAATTGAGTTTGGATTTTTAAGCGAAATAAGGTGGGTAATTTATTTGTAGTTATTGTGTAATGAACAAAATGCCTTGTGTGTATTGTGTGCTAAAATGGCTTGCTTTGAAATGTTATGATGTGGAAATTACATTATGATGTATGACATTTGATAAAATTGAATTGTGAGTATGATTATGCTATGCCTTGAAATTATATCATGGCATTTTGATTAAATAGAAAGAAAAAAAGCATGAGAATATGAACTTGTGATTTATGGAATTGAACATGAGATTTGATTGTGTTTGGGCGAGACAGGAATCGTTTTGTAATCACGTGCACATTAACATAAAGTCTTCTTCTGGCTACCCACTTGTGGCATACGAGATCCAAAAAGTATACTCGTTTCGTTCATGGTGTAAACTTCGATTTCTCCGGTTTGTTCCACGAAACTCTCGACCCATTTGTTTGTGCATTTACATTTTGATGTCTTAAGTTATGATGAAGTTGAGTATTATTCTTTGATGTTAAATTACATCCAATATGTTTGATGTGATGATGTATTGAATTATGAGTTGTGAATTAGAGTTGTGATTGTGGAAGTTACAATGCTAAATTAAGATAAGGCATGTATGTCTAAACGAATATTCACATATATGTTTGATTGTGTGGCTCATTGCCAATGGCTATAAATATATTAGCCACTGATATGTGTAACTCAACCCATCATTTTCCCTCCTCATGTGCAAAACAAGAAGGTTAGCGATCCTTGCAAGGCAATTGGACAAACTCTGGGATAGTTAACTTTTGTACTAAGCTAGTTCAAACACTTTTGTATAGCTTATTAAGCATGCCAAACATTAAGCATCCATTTGTATTTGTATTAAGTTTGTGATGTGTATATTGATATGTAAATAAAGCTTGATCAAATATTTACTTTGCTTAGTAATGAGAATGAGAATTTGTGGATTTCCTTACGTGTATGATTTGTTATTTTACAGGTTGAGTATGATAATTGTGGAAGTGGAATGTGTGTATGCATATGCTTTTGTGTTGGGATTGAAAATTGTTGCTTGTTTTAGAATAACATGTTAGAAAGGTTTTATGGGATGAATAATTTGAGGTGGGATTCAAGAGTTTAACGAAAAGTATTTAGTGGTTGAATTGATATGAATAGATATTGCATTTTGCAAGTTTATAGGTGTGGAAATTATGTTCAGAACTCAAGGGAAAAACTGTATTGATCTAGGTAGAATTAGCCAAATTTGTCTTCATAAAAGTTCTAGTTTATCTTCCTATCTTTCCAACAATATGAAGTATGAAATTTTTGGATATTGGAGTTAAGAGATACAATCATTATAAGTGACGATACTGTATAGGATGTATATACAAAACAACTATAGTAATAATAAGAACTTGTTGTATGTGATGAGTCATTTGAGTGGAGATTTGGGAATTTAATGCAACCAAATTGGTAATTGAATGTTTAAGGAGTGATATTTCATTAGAAGAGCTGAGTTTGGGAAGATTATGAGTGAAAGTGATGTTAGAATGGATGTAGGAACCATTGGAGAGGCTTTGGAGGGAGTTTTGTGTCGCATATATCCGTTAGATGGACTTTAGGTCCATTAAACAGATCTTCTCAGGTGTAAAAATGCCCCCAGCCCAGTGATTGTCTATTAAACGACATTAGGTCTGTTAAACGGACCTTTTCGGGTGTAAAAACACCCCCAAGCTCGATAATGTTCGTTAAGCAGGCATGTATGTCCGTTTAATGGACATACACGGGACAGCTATAATAAATCAGCGATTTTGCCTTCTATATGACAAAATATCGCTTTGTGGTCTTCATCAAAGTTGTATATTTAGAAGTCCTCTTTCAAACTGTCAAAGAATAACCTCAATCCAAGGCTTGTAGAGGAAGTTATGCCAATTTTCCCAAGACAAATACAATATGATTAAGGATGTAAACATGTTTTATTCTTTTGGACACAACTTCATTATTCGACCTCAAAATGGAGTGATTCTTGAAGAAATAGATTTCTAACACATTTTTATACCTATCCATAAAAATTGGTAGCTTTTAGGGTTGATTTGAAAGATTTATGGAAAGAAAGTGAGGAAATTAATTGGAAGAGTATGAATTGGTTGTTTACCAAACATACTTTGGGTTTTTAGGCATATCTTGAGCTATGGAGCTCAAAATGAGGTGGTTCTTGTTTCAAAATAAACTAGAGACATGGAGCTACAATTTTGTAAAAAAATTCAAATGGTGATTTGGCGTTTGTCTAGTGTGGGCTCACCCTTGCAATTTGAGATATTATGAGAATGATGACTAAGGAGATTTCATCGAAATAACCCTATAAAGAAATGCACTTATGTGTTATGATATTCAGAATGATTGTTGGGCTCTGAAAACGGGGCTCAACATCAGAAATATCAATGTTATGATCTCATCAAGACATATCCCAATCTCATTGGGATCCATTTGGTTCTATTGTTCTCTATATAATGGATCTCTATCCAAAACTATTTTATGAATCTGAGTCACTCTTATGCTTGTGACTCATCAGGTTCCCGGTTAAGTTAACCACTTAGATTAACATTTAATCCAAACAAATCATGATTGGCATCTAGCAGCACATTATGACCCCCAATTGATCGAAAAGTAAGTGGTTTGATGAACAAACCCGTGCTCATCACGAATCATCTCATGAACCCTCCCATAGACAATTGCTATGCAATTCATCCTTTCCCCATGCTATACCCCACTTGGTTATGAGTATGAGCAAAGTGTCAACTCTCACTAGACTGACTACGTCAAATCTATTCCACGTGATATAAGTTCTTGTCTTGCAACTCGTTACTCTATATGTCAATGAAGACATTCTTTATGACATATATGCAGAGATTTCTAAGTAACGACCCCGACAAAAGGCTGCGGGTATCATCGTCTGCTATCATAGAAGTGGTGAATCTTCTATTGGCTACTCAATTACTTTCGAATACCTCAAGTTATACCCAATAACTACCCTATGAGCGACCTCTGTAAGGTAACAAGGAATAGATTCAAAGCACATAATCAGTATCTAAGATATCCTTAAGTACCTTAAGTCTAAGGATACTTGCACCATTGCTATGATAAGATTATCATTGACATTAGAATAGGACATCTATATGATGATCTCATGGTAGGTCATCTAATGTACTTACTACCTGTAGTAAGCATCCATATCTTACTCTAAACATCTCATATTTACAGTTTATGAGATCCACTGCTTGATCAAATCAAGAAGTTTGTTATACGCTAGTCTATCCGAATTAACGATGTCCAATCTCATTAATCCTATGACTAAAGATAATTTAGATACTGATATAATTGCACATGATAGGAATCTTAGTGTGAACACATCATGATTTCCTTCATATGCTATGTCATATATCATGGACTTCATTAATTTGCTTATAGATCAATATCAATTCATAAATAATAAACATAAAAATAATGAAAGATGCCTTTCTTTATTATTGAAAATAAAGTCTATACACAACTTTGTATAAAATGTGCTAAAGGCGATTACTTTTAGGGCACTACTTTAACACTTTCATGCTATAGTTTTTGACCACTCCCTTTCCTTACCGTCTAATCTTTATTGTTTCTTCACCACTTTTATCAATTAAAGTAAATACAAGTACCCAGATACAAAGAAGAGAATAACCCATTAGAGGGTTGATAGACAAGTAGAAGTAGATTACCCACCCCCAACACCCACTTTGTTTGAAACGAGATCCATTAATAAATCCACAACAAAGCAAAAGCAAAAGTTAGAAGCAAACGTGGAAAGCAATACAAAAAGAAGAAGAGAGAGTCAAAGTAAGATAGAGATAAGAGAAGTACCTGAGAAGTAGAGAAGAAGGCTACCATAATAAGAGCTAAAATAAGGTTATAAATTCGTAGGCAAAACAATGAGAGGAAAAGAAATGATTAGAGGAAACAAAATGGGATCAGGTTATCAAATAAAAGAAAATGGCATGGCTTAAGTGGGTTTTGGGAAATTTTTTCACCATGAAATCATTTTCGTAGCCAAAATGTTTTGCTACAAAAATCATTTCATAGTGAAAAAGCATAGTTGACAGCTATACTTTGGGGTATATTTATGTTTTAGCTAAAAAAAGATTTTGTAGCTAAAACATTTTAACTATAAAATTTTATTCACAGTTATAAAACATCACTAAAAGTGAAAATTAAATGTAGCAAATTCACAAAATAGCTTTTGCTATAAAACCAAATTTTTTAGTAAAAATAAACGTAGCTAATAATTTAAAAAAGCTTGCAAAATATTTATTTGTAGGATATTGATTCAATAGGTTACGATTGAGAAAATTTGCAGCCAAATACTTACTATTAGCTACAAATTTCAAATTTAGAAAAAAAAAGCTAATAATTATATTTATTATGGTGAGGTATCTAAATTATTCAATGTTTATTGAGAGTTAATGTCTCTTTACCCTCTTTTAGAAGGTAGTATGATATATTGTAATCTATTATATAATCTGATTATAATTTGATAGTTTTTTTGTGTGATTAAATTAATGAATTTCTAAAGCTTCAAACTCAACTATTTCTTAAACATCTTACTCAAGTGTTGTTTTAGAGCAAGTCTCTTATTTAAACTCCTTTTCTACCTGTATCATAGTCTCTAAACTTCTTTATGAATTATTATTGTCTTCTTCTTCCCTTTGTAATTTATCTTCTAAAAAGGTAATGCCCTTACAGACAATGACCTTTAGAGCTGCAGGATTTCATAGACAATACCTTTCCCTCTGTCAGTACATCATAAGAATAAGCATTTCATATATTTTAAAATTGGCTTTATAATTTATTTAGCATTATACATCATATAAATAAGGCTTCCATGTAAATAACGATTGAAATAATCTATTGGCGTCTCAATTCATATCTCTATTAGTGACTTTAACTCAATTGCAATTCATAGAACTTAATTCACCATATAACATATGGTGCTTGTTTTTGCACAAAAGGTCTTATTTAGGCTTACAACTCTCGATATTACTATTGCTCTTACTAATAGAGTGTTATTCACCATCCCTGCCAATCTATTTTATTTAGGAGTGTATGCAATAGTAAACAATATTTTGATACCTTCTTACTTACTGAATGCATGAAATTCGTTAACAATATATTGTCCTCCATTACTTGTCCTAAACAATTGGTCTATTTTATCAAAATTAAATTTAATGCATGTTTTACAAATTTTGAAGACTAAGAATATCTCTACCTTCCTCTCAATAGGATATACCAAACACCTTTTAGAGTGATCATTAATGAAAAAGATAAAGTACCCTACTCTTCTCAAGAAACTAATTTAGAAATATCCTTACTTCATAGATTTGTCATGTTAAATTTCACACATTTATGTTTATTTAGAATACAATGCTCATAAAAAAGATAGTGATACTTCTGTAAATCCAGAAAGTAATTTTACTTAGCATCTTCATACCTTATTTATATATATTTTAACTTTTTGTCATAATATTGAAAATCTTTCACTTTGACTACTTAAAGTGACTAATGCTTCAACTTCTAATAATTCATCTCCTTTTAAGTTTCATTAGGAATGGCAGTAAATCCTATGCTATGAGCTCAACTTAAAAATATTTTTTAAAGCACGAGTCCAATCAAGTTTGAAAAGTTTGGTCTAAACCCGAAGCCCGACTTGAACCAAATTCAAGCTAAATTGGCTTTAATTAGAATGTAAAACAATTGGGTTAAGTTAGACCCAAAAGGGTACCATTTTAGAAAAATATTAAATAGTTCAAAGCCTATTCAAACCCTCTCATGCCCAAAAACTCAACCCTTTTGAAAAATGTTAAATATTCTAAACCTTAATTATGACAAATCTAGTCCAAAAATCCAACTCTTTGGATGTATGAATGAAGTAAAAACTCAAATATTTTATTTATAGAGTCACATTTCTCCAACTTTGTTCCCACTTCCTAATTCTTATATTAAAAGTGAAAAGAAAATTTAAAGGAACGTCAATCTATAAATAAAGCATTGGTCCTTAATCAAATAATTTCTAAAGGATTGATCTAGTGAGCTTAATTTTACACCCAAAAAAAGCTTTAGACCTTTAAATATATTAAATAATTATTTTGTTAAAAATAAAACAATATTATTTTTTAATTTAATTAGTATTTGGATAGATTGGACCATGGAGCTGAGCTTGGCCTGAACCTCAAAAATTTTTATAAACAAAAGTCAAAGTCTAATTTGAAGTTTAGTTAGGTCTTTGCCTTTAAATTGAGTCGACCGGAGTATTTTCCTATCCTATCTTTTATCAATCAATGTCTTTGTTTCGTATCTCTTTGCTCATGCAGGTCTCTCCTCGTGCACATTATATGCATAAACTGTGCAGTCATGCATGAAGTTTTTATATGGCTGTCTACTATTATTTTCACCTTAAACTTCATTGGAAATATGTTGCTTATTCACAGTTATTTTGTTTGTTTTGACGGATATATTATTTGTATTTTGGATTATTTAGAAGAGTAATATGTTATATGGATCTATGGAATTCATGCAGAAAGGTATCATAGGTTGACAATTACCTCCTTCGCTCAAACCACAAATTCACAAGTTTTGTTGATTGAAGCTTTTCTAGAGACTGCTACTGTACTGGTTGCTTCTGCTCCAAGAAAGTGGAAGAGTTGAGAAAACCAACATCCAAATCTTGTTATTTTCAGATTGTAATCCCTGAAAATTGTAATGACTACTTTCTCTCAAGTGTTTAAGTATATAGTAAATGATTTTGGCTCTTTTGGTTGTAAACTTCAGTTGTCACTTGAATATATTTTTTCCAGAACCAATGACTGTGTTTTTCTACTCAATGCAACATCATCAACAACTCAACTCCAAAAACATCAACTTCAAAAAATAAAACAAGATGAAAGCAAGTATTTCATTGACAGAATAAAGACATGAACTTCTGTGGTATATTACTCTTTGTCTAATATAAGAAAAAGAAGAGCTTTTATATATAAGCTCTTCCATATTTTGGACCATCTTAAAGCAATGGTTGGAAATGAAAAATACCTATGATATGAGAAACAAGATTTTAACACTTTGCTTTCTCTCATTCGACCAATAAAACAAGGAAACACTCGTAACAGAAACTGACATATAATGACAACTAATGGTTTTAGAGGCTGCAGATAAATGATGTTCTAATAATTCAGGGACCACAAGCATATACAAGTGGTACGAACTAGACAAAATCTGATGATCATGTTCTGAATTCTTTTATTTCACTGATTTTGGTAAAGTTTCTTTACAGCTTCATAAAAACATTTGATTCTACTTTAGGTTTTGAATTGAAAGTTTAGAAGTTTGCTCTTTCTTCTCCACTGCAACTTACTTCAACCTTTCCTTCATTCTTTCTGCCTTGATCTTCATTCCTCCGAATTTCATTTCTTGAATGCATGGACTTCTGAATTATTCCTAAGATCATTAACTCAAGTTTCTTCAGATATCCAGGAACCTTCAGCTTTATCTTCAACCTTCCTTTCCTCTTCACCTTAACTGACACGGCTAGGTCTTCCATAAGCTTCAATATAGTAGGTTGCATAAAACAACATAATTCAACAGCTCCTCCTTTGTTTTGTTGAACCTACATGCCTGTAATTTTCCTCTATGCTTCAAATCTCCATCTTGGCAATACCTTGGTGAATAAATCAGCTAATTGGAAACTTGATTTGCAAAATGACATTTTGATCTCCTTTTCTTCGATTAGTTCCCTGAATAGTGATACTTGACTTTCATAAGTTTGGTTCTTATGTGATCTGAAGGATTCTCTGCCATCGAAATTGCAGCACTAGAATCACAATAAATGGTTACACATTTGTCCCTCAACTCTCCTATATCAATCAAAACTTTCTTCAATCATTGAGCTTGCTTAGCAGCTATATTTACTGCCACGTACTCTGCCTCAACTGTTGATTGGGCAATACTCTTTTGTTTCTTTGAGCTCCACACAAAAATTCCTGATCCCAAACTACAATAATATCCAATTTTGCTCTTGCTTTCATTACTTCTAGCATAGCTAGCATCACTAAAAATATATAACTCCACCTTTTCTCCTCTTCCATATCAGATTCCATAATTAACAATATGCTTAACATATCTAAGTATTCTTCTAGCATATATAGCATGCTGTTTAGAGGGATTATGACTGAAACTAGCCCTGATGTTTATAGCACAAGCAATATCTGGCCTAGATGCACTTAAATACATTAATGAACCTATCATGCTCTTATAGTAAGTCACATCAAATTGTTCACTTGGTTTCGTGGGTTCCAGTTTTAGCTGATGCTCCATGGGAGTTGCCATGCCACTACTATCCTTCAAGCTAAAATTTTCAATTGGCTCCTCTGCACATTTTTCTGGTGTGTTAAGATTCCATCTTTCCTTTGATCTATTTCTAGACCCAAGAAGTACCTCATCTCTCCTAAATCTGTCATCTGAAATTTAGACTTCATCAGCTCCTTGAAATCTACTATCAGCTTGTCCTAAGTACCTATTATTAGCAGATCATCAACATACAAAGAACAAATTAGCTTTTATCTATCTTTGTTTTTCACATACAATATAGCTTCACTCTTGCTTCTTATAAATCCATTCTGCATCAAGTAACTGTTGATTCTTGAATACCAAGCTCTTGGAGCCTATTTCAGTCCATACAAGGCCTTCACAAGCTTATAAACCTTCTGTTCTTTCCCACTTACTACATATCCTTCGGGTTGCTTCAAATATACTTCCTCATCTAGCATTCCATTTAGGAAGGCACTCTTTACATCCTTTTCGTGTACCTTCTATCCATTGTTTGCAGCCAATGCCAATAGCAATTTCACTATGTCCAACCTTGCTACTGGTGCATATGTTTCGGTGTAGTCTACTCCACATTCCTGTTTGTATCCGCTTACAACAAATCTAGCTTTGTGTTTGTTGACAGACCCATTATGATTCAGTTTTTCTTTGTAAATCCACTTGAAGTCCACAACTTTTGTTTCTTGACTTAGTAAATCAACCAAAAGCCAAGTTCCATTCTCCTTAATAGCCTTTATTTCTTCATCCATTGAACTTTTCCACACTCCTTGCTTGACAGCTTGCTTGTATGTTTTCGGTTCAGATCCTGCAGATAATGCACATTTTGAAATTGTCAATGCTTCATCTGTTTCCTCTTCACCTGCATCATTGTACCTGAAATCAAATAAAAGGTTAGTTTCATTATAAATTGAGGCCAGTTCCCTTTCCTTGTGAGCACTATCTGAGCTTGATGTGTTGGATCCCGTTTCTGGAACCCAACCTTAAACGGAAACCAGAAACGTGCGCAGACTTATACTTTCAAAAAGCATGCCCACGCTTACAAAGTGGGCCAAAACCAAAGAAATCAAATCGGAAAGAACGGAACACAAACGAAAATGGGCCAAAAGCAAAACGAAAGAATGAACGAAATCAAAGACGAAAGTCGGATCACCAAACGCAAACGAAAAACAAATCGGATCAAAAAGCGTGCGGAAACCAAAGGAAATCAAATTCTTAATGAGCCATAGAAAAACAAAAGGCTCGGAAATCATAAAGCGGAAACAAATCCAAAGCGGAATCGAAGGAACGGATTTACAAAAATCTCGGAATCAAATAAACCAAAACGGTTCAAACAAAACTTAAGGGCAAATTTTGACATCCGAGAATGCAAACTTTTTTTTTAAACAAACAAACGTGTCGCGTTGGAAACTATAAGACAATCAGTCTAAACCAATCTAAATCGGTATAAAATTTTTTTCTTTCATTCAAACATCATACAAAGCAATTTAATTTCCCATTTGGAAATTCATCCTTAATCAAAATCTCAATTCATAAGATTCTTCTTATACAATCATATCTCATCAATTTAAACTCTTACTTTTCATTTGCTATAAAAACTCACACATGTCAATATACCCACAATTCATACACAATAAGCACTTCAATATTTCAAATCCATCAACACAATCATCGGACCTCCTGTC
>JAOSBK010000204.1:4496969-4507236 GCA_027568895.1 Erythroxylum shatona
TGCAAAATTTATATACAACCATACTTATTTCATAATTTTTATATTTCTAAATTTCACTCAAAAATCGGGGTCCAACAGCATATCATTCATTAGATTATAGAATGTGGCAAGGGCACTGGTCAAGCCAAAGGGCACAATTATAAATTTCAGAGGCATTATACAAAGTAATACGTGTGATTTCTGACTCATCTTTCTTTGTAATTCTCTCTTGTCAATAAACTGATCAAAACCTAACTTCAAAAAGATTTAATGCTCTATAATACACATATTCATGGTATGTAAAGGGAATAACATCATATTCTTACTCATTTATGTGATTAATTACCTTCTTATGTGTAGTTCTTTAGGCTATTCTACTAGCAATACATCTTTGTAAGACTGTAGTAAAGGAACAATTTCATGCAACATTTTCACGATAAGCATTTTGCTTCACTTCAACCATGACAATAGGGTATGTGTCCTTTCCACCTTTTAAACCTTTCTCTACCATTATTATTGAGATAATATGAGATCTACCACCTCCCCTATTAATGGGATTATAACATTTAACAAATCAAGGAGCATATTCCTCCACAAACATGATTCCTTTTAAATGTGGATATACCACTATTGTGCGCTAATAGAAGAAGTCTATGGCAAGGATTACATTGAAGTCCTCCAATGATATGACTATTATGTTTATTTTTCCATATTTTTCCAACCCAGCCTTCCACACTTACATATATATTGTAAGTCATTCCAATAACATCATTTCCTTTTTCATTCACTATTTTCAATCAATTTATGCTCTTGATCACCTTCAACTCAAACTTGGTAATCAATTTGTGCATAATGAACATGTGTGTGCCACCAATATTGACCATTGCAACAATATTTGCACCATTTCTGTGAATTGTTAGGTACAATAAAAAGGTATTAACATTACTTACCTCATCTGAAAGAGTGATAAATATTGATTCACAAATCTCGTTATTTCACCCTTAGTTTTATGTTTAGCCACCGTAGGTTTTAGTTTCTCCCACTTTAGACATTGCCATTCAAAGTGAGGTCAATTGTAGATGGAGCAACTAGTATTATAATTGGTTTTTTACCAATTAGAGGAAGTCTCATTCTCATTCACTTTACCTTTTCCTTTGTCATTATGCATTTGTTCCTCCTCTTGCTTAAGCTTGTCATTGTCATTTTCTACTTATCCTTGTACAGATTTGAGATCTTTGTTGCCTCTTTATCTGTGTTCAAACGCAAATCACCTAACTAGCTGCTACAATTACACTTGGTAAATCTTGAACAGCTTACTAACATAACCTAATGTGTCTGAATTTATAATTCACCTATAAATCAAAGTAGATGATCTTCTTCAATCAATGTGTCCAAATTTATAATTCAGGTATAAATCAGAATAGATGATCTTCTTCAAACATACTTTGAATGTCTAGCATCAATAAACTAAATGTCTTCACATAATTATAAATAGTTCCCTCCTATTGTAATTTTTGTAATGATTCACGAGCAACCCAAAAAGTATTGTAAGGAAGGAATTTTCCTTCAATTAACAAACCAATAATTCCCAAATATCAATTTGTTGCCTTCCAGTATTCAAATCATCATTCATTCAAGCTCTCCACTTAGGTTGAGATCTTCCAGTAAACACATGCTATTTAGCGTTACTTTATTTGCTTAAGGGACATTGGAAAAATCAGAATATAATTGCATGTCCCAAAGAAAGTTGTTGGGCCTAAAAAAATTTTCTTGATGAATGAGCATGATTTAAATTAATTTTGAGGTCATGATAGATTAATTTATTTTTTGGAGTTAATTAGCATATTAATGTGAGTAAGATTTTATGATATAGGTTAATTGAATTAAAGTGTTAAGGTGGTAAGTTTGCATGAAGGGCATTTTTGGAAGATCACTTAAGTTGGAAAGTCTTAAGGCATTGAAGGAAGGGCCAAATGGGAAGAAGGAATTGTTGTCTTGCACTTGAGAAGAGAAAGCCGTGAGCGAAGAGTGAAAGAAGAGAAAATACGAAAATAAAAAAGAAAGGGAGAGAGAGTGTCGTGAGTTGAGAGAAAGAATAGAGTTGATCTAGGTTTCAATTTTCTTAGTTTTAGAGAGTGATTTTGAAGTTATGCAAGAAGGGAAAAAGAAAGAGTTCTCATTGTTTGGTGAAGATTCAAAGTAAGTTTATGTTTAATCTTTTGAATTTTTGGAAGGATTTTGGTTCAAAGAGCTTAGGAAATGCATTGGTTTAAGTATTATATGATCAATTTCATACATTGGGTTCTTTGGGTTTTCCAATTTGAATTCCTATTGAATGGGGATTTTATTTGTTGTCAATGTTAAAGGGAGGCAAGAGAGGCAAGAGGAGTCAGAAGAGAGGCATCCTTGAGCAAGTTTTCAAACAAGAAAATTAAGGTAGGTTTCATGTTTATAATTGGATAATGAGCCATTATATTTTTTTTTTAGTCAAGAGAATGAAATGATTTCTCATTGCTGTATAATTGTGGCATTTATTGCTTTTAAATGATTTGAGAAATTGCAATATACTTGATATTTGAATTTAGTTGATGAATTGTGAAAAGATGATAGAAGTGCATATGAAATATTTCATGTTCATGAAAAACATGTTTTCAAAATGTGTCATTTGGGCAACATGTTTTCAAGTTATGAAACGCATATTATGTGGATTTGGCTTAGTTCCTTAAGTATGTCAAGTGCACTTTGACTAAAGGCTTCTCTTACTTACCCGCTAGTGGCATGGAGCTCCTTCATGGACTCCTATAAGTTTATGGCTATGCAAAACTATTTTGTGGGATTGCGATAGTATATTCTGCTCACGGCTACATAAGACCCTTATGGGAAATGTGTAATACGTTCTATTTTTGGACCTACCCAAACCATTATGATGTGTTTATGTGTTCATGATATGTTAACAAGATTGATGCATAAATGATTTGTATTATCGTGAATTTGGTTGAGAATTTGAGAACTATGCTTTTTATGCGCCAATAAGAATTTTAATGGAAAATGAACATGTTAAATGGTTTTGCTTGTTATTCGTTATAAACCTATTACCCACAATTTTTAAGCTCACCCCTCCATTTCTGTCCCATCTTTAAGTGAAGAGCATGAGAACGAATAACCAAGGGTCAAGGCATCACTCCGATTATGCATACTTTTGTATTTAAGCTAGTTTTGTAAAACAAGACTTTAGTTGCATTTTGAGTAAATTATTGTTCATGTATCTTTTATATTTTGGGGTTTTGAGATATTTATGTATTGTGGTTTGAAATGCCCATTAAAGCTTTGTAAAACTCTTATCTTTTGATGTTAATGAAGTATGATTATGTTTTGTCAATGACATTTCCAAATTGTTCATTTCACTTTCAAGTTTTCCGTAGGGGTAAGAATATATATTCCGACTTCAGGGAAAATATTGTGTTGATGTAGGCTGAATTGGACAAAGTTGTCTTCTTAGAAGTTGTAGTTTATCTTTCTAGCTTTCCAACGCTATATAGTATCAAATTTTTAGATTTTGAAGTTAAAAGATATGATAATTAGAATTTTGTGATGTTGTATAGAATGGACATTCGGGATAGTTATATTGATTTGAAATTTTAACCCTTTTGGAGGCAAAATATCTTTTTGGAATATTCATAGAAGTTGTAAGTTTAGAAGTCTTCTTTGAAACGGTTTTTAAATGACCTTAATCTGATATTTTTAGTGAAAGTTATGCCCTTTTTACTAATACAGGCCAGAAGAAGAAAAGCAGGAAGGGGAAGTCACGATCGTGACTCTGCAGACTTGCACGTCGCAATCGCGACTTCGCGACCTATCTTGTGTGTTTGTTCTTCTTGCTGGATCTACCTATCTTGTAAGAATTTGACTATAACTCTCAAAGGGAGTTATCACCTTGGAACTCAAACGGGAGCTGCCTACCAAGATTTGTTGATATAATATTGCTTGTTTTATTGATAATGATTTTCCTCTTTAACTAGAGGTTACATGCAAGATAGCAATTCATAATTGTGGAATAATTCAAAAATTCAATCAGTCAATCCATGGGACTAAATTCAGGAAACATAAAGAAATTAATCAAGGCACAAATCTCTGCTCAATCTTCCTTTGACCTTCACACCTGATTGTCACCATTATCACGATTCTTATGCCTAACATACTGCTGCCCCATAAATGAGTCTACAGCATCGTTCCCTCCATTGTCAAAAAGCTTGTCCTCAAGCTTGAATTCAGGATAAAGAGTGCGAAATTGCAGCAGCTCTTCCCAAGTGGCATTCTCTGTTGCTAATCCACTCCATTGCACTAAGATTTCCCAACGGCCACGATTCAACCTGGACTTAATAACTAAGCCCAAGATAGTAAGAACGCGTCCATCCTCAATAGGCGGTAATGTAGGAGATGTAGTCAGTAATTCGGCCTTGAATTTTTTAAGGAGAGAAACATGAAAAACAGGATAGAGTTTGCAATCTTGAGGTAATTCTAATTAATAAGCAACACTACCTTGTTAGAGAATATATAAAATCAATTGAGTTGGCCTCACACAACATCTTAAGCTACTGTGGTGAAACGGTCGCTTAATATGGTATCAGAGTCTCTATGACCAAACGGTCATGAGTTCGAATCCTACCACCCACCTATTCTAATTAAATTAAGCACAAGGTAAAGTAGACATGTGCAAGTTTCACGTCCAAAGGGCTTTCACTTGAGGGAGTGTGTTAGAGAATATATAAAATCAATTAAGTTGGCCTCACACAACAGCTTAAGCTATTGTGGTGAAATGTTCGCTTAATATGGTATCAAAGCCTCTATGACCAAGCGGTCATAAGTTCGAATCCTATCACCCACCTGTTCTAATTAAATTAAGCACAAGGCAAAGTAGGCATGTGCAAGTTTCAAACCTAAAGGGCTTTCACTTGAGGGGTGTGTTAGAGAATATATAAAACCAATTGAGTTGGTCTCACACAATAGCTTAAGCTATTGTGATGAAATGGTCGCTTAATAAGAAAAACATGGAGTTGTTCATGATCTTAGCAGCTTCTTAGATGATAATAATATTCAGACAGCTTCTTAGTAACTAGGGTGTTTGAGTTTTGGACATTGAGATTTGAGAGAATTCTTTCTCTTTCTGGGTCCATTGTGTCCGAGTATTATCTTTATTATTATAACAAAATATTACTTCTATTTCTAACGTTTTTTTTGGTAGGCTATCTTTCAACTCAACCCCACTACTAACAACTCTATAGGCAACCCTAGCCCTAAAACTCGCATTTAGGATACCCTCCTCTATTTTCTTTAACTATATATACATGTCAGGTTGTACATTTGCATGTGAACCTGACCACACTGTCCACAAGTTATATACTTTATATATAAGTGTGTGTATATATATATACAAAGAGATTAAAGAAAACGTTTTGTTCTGTGAAGTATGAACACAACTTCAGTCTGCTTATTTATGATCGCATTGCTATTAATATAAGCTCAGTTGTTGATACAAACAACAACAGGCCCTATCTCTCTCTAGACAAACGTACATAAAGAAACCTGTCAACTGCCTGAGGATTAGGCACCTAATATGGCAACCTACCTAAAACCTATAATCAAACGGCCAGCATCTAAGCTCGAATCCAAATAATATATTCCAATTCCACACAATTATTTGTTACAATATATCATCTGAAAGCTTGGCAGTAGTAATGTTAAGTGACAGCAACACAATATTTGAGGTGTGGAAAGTAAGAAATGGGATTTCTGGACCCCAAGTATCACATGCACATCACGTGTCATGATCTGGTGCCAACATTAGATCAATGGTTTTGATACCATTGACAAATAAAATTAGGGTAAGGACTAAGGACCACTCCATTATAGTACTGCCCTAGTTCCTCAAAAGAAATGTATGTACACATGGAGGATGCATGTGCCTTGGTGTGTCACACACACCCCTATGTATGGAGCTCTGTGGATAGGCTTCGTTTTCTGTTTATAATCAGTATGAATCCGCTAACTTTGAAAAGGGTTTAATTATCTTATGGTTAATTAATTCATGGGCTTCAAATTAAATTAAAGTTGGAGAGGTTAATCAAGGAATTTTTATAAAGATTGACAGCTTAATTGCTCTGTTCTCATAATAATTAATCTATTGAAAAGGTGTTTATCATGCTAATTCATTTTCATATAGCATTGAGCAACAAGATTTGTAGTTTCACTTCCTTTATTAACATTTAGGAAATTAAACTCGAGTTTGAAATGCTACAGATGAAGTGATGATATACTTGATCAGCTATCAGATTTGGTCCATGAATTTGAGGTAATGAATAAGAAAAATAGAATATAAAATGAGGGAAAAGGAAACAAAGAACAAAAGCATGAAACATGGGTTTTATAGGTTTCTATCAATAAGGATTAAAAACATGAAATAATAACCTTTCAACTTAACCACTAACTTCAACATCACAAGCAGGATAGAGCTATGAGGTTGTGGGTCGTCGTCGACTTTGGATAGCAAGAGAACCTGTCCAAAGGCAAGAGAAAGCAGACAACAAGTTGATAAAAATAAACATCAGAATAAAAGGTTGCACACCTCAATCATGTTGACGGGGACATCACTATATTGCTCGTTTTTTTGATAATGCCGTTTGGAGCAAGAAACAGACATATTTATAAATTGTTTTGTCTTTGTAATCACAGGCATCATGAAGAAGATGATTGTTTTCTTGTAAGGTTGATTTATTTGGTTTTCAGCCGTGATTCAAGTAAGGTATAGTATTACTTCAAGAGAACAAATTAAAATTATATTGTTGAGTCCAAAACTTAGGATGAGACCCGTAACTGATTATTTAATGATTTTTATGCATATAATCTTCTTAAATACTGCTATTAAGATTAAGATTAAATTTTTCTCAAAAAAATTTTAGTTTAAAATCCTTCAAGGATAGGTAGTCAAATGATAGAAAAATTATTTATAATAGATAATACCATGAAAACTCGATTCAACAGTTCCAAATATTTCTAAGTTTCTTACAAAAATGAGGCACATATGCCTTACTAATTTTAATGTGTTTATAAACTAATTTGAATACCATTTTACTGCAAAATTCTAAAATTTTCAGATATGTTATTTACAATAGTAATCTTGAGTTAAATATACGTACCTGTTACAGACATGAAGAATAATACTTTCTGTGCTAAAATATATTATTAACTATATAATAACAGGTCCTTTTCATGATAATTGACGGCTTTTAATGTGTTAAACTTTTTATTATACCTTAACATACAAGTAAAGAGACTCTATGATATTACTAATTATTCTGTCATTTAAGTGTCATTAGAATGATTTAGTTTCGTATTAAATCCTTAATTTGGCATGTTATTGAATCTTTTTATACTTATAAACACATCAGATCCTTTGTCCCAAATATTCTGTTGCAACCTTATTTTTGCCATAAAATGTCCTAAATACTCTGTTCCAACTTTATTTTTGGGACGTTGTTTTATCTATAAACAGAAATAAAACGGCGTTGTTTTAGAACAAAACATAGTTGGAATTTAATAATTAGAACAAAGAATCTTAACCCCTTATAAACCATATATTCCCTTCTCTTATGCTTTTAATGAGAAACAAAATAAAGTTTGAAAGAGTCGTAATCAATTTGAGTGTACATTTCATATTTATAGAAGTGCAATAAATAGCGTACGACCAGTAAATATCCTTCAACACATTTATGATTTATGGTATTTATTTTTCAATACTGTCCAATAGCTGTATGAACGATAATTAATTAGTGGCACTTTGTGTAATTTCCCCCTTTAGGATGATACTTCCTCTTATCCAAAATAAGTGTCATTTTAGAGGGATTTTAATTATTTAAAATAAGTGTCGTTAACACAAATAATTTTATTTCCGAAATTACCTTTTAATTTCCCTCACATCCTAATTATACAGATTACATTTTCAAGACAATTCAACATGCAATTAATAAGGGTATATCAAACATTTCACTATCTTTTTTAATAAGTGTGCATTTCTCTAAAACAACCCTTATTTTAGATATGAGGGAGTATCATTTATGACGTATCTTATCTTACATGTAATACGTATATATCGTTATTATACATGCAGCTATACAGCTATGTGTTCATATGATTTCATCTCCAACAATATTAGGTAGTCTTTGACAATGCTAGCTTTGTAGGGCGCATCGTAATGTAAAATAATGAGTACATGCATAGGGCGCATGCCAGCTGAGATCATGTCTCGACCATAAAAAGTAGGAAGGAAGAGGAACGTGGTGAGCTGGTAATGGCAGTTGCCTTGTTTTGTTTTGCAGGATAATTTAATGTAAGAACGTACCATGCATGGTGATTGGAGGACAAAGACGTTTGTACACATTTTGTAGTAATGTAAGATCTTATTAAAGAAAACCTTAAGTTTGTTTTCCCTCATGAAGACGTCTAGATCCCCGACGTTAACATAAATAAATTAGTTTTTTTAAGTCTATTGGTTGGTATCGCCTTGTTGAATTCTCCTATCGTTATTGTTATTAATTAAATTTCTGATTTAGTTCTTCAAGGCAGTGCCTTATCGTGTTGACTGGGAAGGAGGAATCCAAGTCCAATACAAAGATTATGCGTGTGAATCACTTTTATAACAATGCTGTACATGTAAGCTCTGACGTACAAATTGGTTGGTATCATTGTATTTTAGATAAGAGAGTTAGAAAATGTTTGGTTTAAGGTTTGGAACAAATAAGAAATAAAATAATTATTTTTGAAAATAGAAAAGATGAGGAATGGTATAGAATATGTATTACTTTATTTAATTTACTGATAAAAACTTTTTATGTCAATATTTGATTTGAAAATATAAACTTAGAATGACAAGTGAATAATTAACAAAAAGACCAAATTATTATTATTATTATTATCATTATTAATTATATTTATTATTATTAAATTTCTTACTATTATTAATTTTGAAATGAAAAAAGAAACGTGGGATTGAGTGAAAGATAAAAATGTCATAGACAAATGACTTTATTATTGGAATAACTCATGACATGTGGGGATAGTCATTAGCTATTGCTGAAAGTGAAGGAATATCTAATCTTAGAATTAGATATTATTTGTATTTTAATCTAACCAAACAAAAGAACAATTAAGTTTTAAGAATACACTATGAATAAAATACCTATTCTATTGAACCAAACATGCCATTAATGTTTGGATCAAAGAAAATTTTAAATTTTTAGTTTAAAGAAGGACTAGTATTAGCAATGTTTTAAAAATCGGACCAAATGTTAAACCAGTAAAACAAAAATCTTAAAGTTTAAAGGATTCAACTAGTATTATATTGTTATAAAATGAGTTAAGATTGAATAAAATTAAAGAATTTGATATATAATATAAAGAAATTGTCTTTATCTATCGAAAAATTTAAGGTTTAATTAGAAAAAATTATTAAATAGAAATTATTTAATTAATTTTAGTTTGTAAGAACTTATTAATTAATAAAGATTGACCGATAAATTTATAAATTGATTAGTTTTTGACAACAAGAGTTAGTAAATCGAGCCAAAAAGTTAAAAACCTAACTGAAAAGTTATACAGTTGAAAGTTTTTACGATTTAAACTAATCAAATTAGCTAAAATTTTTAATTGTTGGTGTCATTTTAAATTGGTAAAAATACATTTTCATTAAAAACGAAAAAAGAAACTCGTCATAATCATTTGTGTTGGAAAGCATTTCTAAGTTAAGGAAATTCTTGTATAAATAACGATACATTCCATTTTAGTAAACATTTTGAATCTTTGATTTATCCTAATCAATCGTTATGATATAAGATGGATTAAACCTTATATCTATAGATTCATGTAGTCTTATACCGTATGTGGTTGATGTTAGGGTTTGCAATCTCCTTAAAATGGATTAACCCCAAAAAAACATAACCAATCAAACATACAACTACAGTTGCAATAGTCTGTTAAATGAGCATAAAGCATAAAAGTTCATACAAGGCAATCAACGATCTTAATGTCCGGCACAAATGATGGGAATGCTTCTCATGAAATCATGTACTTTTTCTTCACTACAATCAGGGTTTTGAAATTCAGATTGGACATCGAATCAGAAGCTTTATTGGTCATCGGTTTGACCGGTTCAACCACCAGTCGAACCGGTGTGACGTCATAATTATGCAATAATTATATTTAATTATATATAATATTAATAATATTAAAAAATACA
>JAOSBK010000204.1:4507336-4520915 GCA_027568895.1 Erythroxylum shatona
ATGCAATAATTATATTTAATTATATATAATATTAATAATATTAAAAAATACAAAAATATACCAAATAATATAAAAATATTAAAAAAATAAAAAATTTATTGAACCAATGGTCGAACCGGACCAGTTCCTACTGATTCAATTAAGAATCGATTTTTAGGAGTGAACAGAATCGGACAGCCGACCGGTCACCGGTTAAACCGATCGAACCGACCAGTCCGGTCCGATTTTTAAAACAGTGACTACAACATGAGATTATTAGCAGTAAATGCATGAAACAGTTTATACTTTATGATACATTGAAAAATGCAGTTTAGAGTAAGATATCGATAATGATATTTATTTTGCAAACCAAGTGTCTATAATTTAATTACATTATCTTACCAAATGAGTCTAATTAGTTACTTTCATATCCACAAAAATTTAAAAAAAGATAACTAATATAAAATTAGGGATGGCCAATTAGGAAAGTTCCACAAAAGTAAAAAATGATTCTAACTGATTGTAATGTTATCGTGACAAATTTTAGTGTACAAAACTTTCCGCTTTGCGAGAGTTAGGGGACGATCGCTAATTATTCACAAACTCCTATTACATTTTACAAAAAGACTTATTAGCTATTAAATGGAGGAAGAATTAAGAGTAAATATTTTAATATATCAATTTATTTTTTATATAACAACAGACAGACCCGACTCTGGGTAAGGGCAGGCAAGACACCTACTCAGAGCCCAGTTTCATGAAGAATAAAATAAGCAACAAAAAGGATCCCATTTTATTTCATTTGGTTCTTTATAAAAATCTTGATCTTTATAAAGAACAACAAAAGAGCTCATATTTGACCTCTTTTCTTCTTTATAAGAGCCAACTCTTAATTATCACAAAGAAAAAAGACAAAATAGGAACTTTTTTATTTGACTTTTTATTTACAAACAAGTGCTCTAACTTCTGAAAATTAGGCGACTGCCCTGGCAACAGATTGGACCTCTTGTTAGCATTTTTCATGAGAAAAAATTGAAAAAAATTACATTACCCCATGGATTAAATTGAATGCAAAAGATTCACTGCAACTCAGTTGCCTAATTTTCAGAAGTTAGAGGACTTGTTTGTAAATAAAAAGTTTACAACAAAAGATGTGTCTGAGACTAAGTCATAAGATGAGATGCTTCCTGACTTAGAATCCAGATGGTGACCATGTATTGTAACCTTTTTCACAAGAAGTAGATACCCCAACTAACTTTAAACTATACCTATAAAGAAAACTGCAGACAGTACCTGAAAAGAATATCTTTTTTCACAAAATTGTCATCTTACTTGTGTGGAAGGTCTGATCTCCTTTCTTTTCACATGAAACATTAACCAACATATGCCTATTTTTCAATTTTCCATGGCAGAAGGAAAAGACCAACCTGCTTGAAGGGTAAAGAGGGTTTTCTAAGAGATGTATGATAAGGAAACACTTTATAACTGGTTCAGATCATTCAGGGTCAAATCCTCTGTAACCCTAATCTTGCGCCAATTCTGTTTTATACGATCTTATTCATATATTTTTTTGGATCTGTAAAACAATCTTATTCATATATTTTTTTGGATCTTACATATTTGTATGAATGAGATCATATAAAATAGAATTAGTGTAGAGTTATGAGTACAGAAGATTTGGTCCGGATTATTTATTATTGTGATTATGTGAAAAAGTGTTAAGACACAAAATAACGGAAAATCAGAACTGAATTGTGATATAGACACCTTTAGTTTTACTAAAAATAACCAATGAAATTATTAGACTTATTTTCTTTTTTTTTAATAGAAAGATTGCAACTTTATAGCTTTACTTTGACTCCTCTCTCTTCCCCCCGCTCTCTACATTTGATAGCCCCACCAGGACTAGAGGCTCAGTTCATCTTTTATACTCTCTCTCTCTTAATCTCTGCTTGTTTTGGCCTTTATCCTTTCTCTAGACAAGGGTTATTTGGCTACAGGAAGCTCTCTTTCTACAGTGCCTCTCTCCCCCTTTTCACTGCAAAAGCAAAGGTTTCTTCAAGTTCCTGATCCTTCAAGTTAGGTGCTTTTTTACCCTTCATTGTTTGCAATTTTTCCCCTCAGGGTCCCGCTTTTTTGCGTCTGGATCTCTTCTGTTTGTTTGGATCTATGGTGGGTTTGGCTTAAAGCACTGATTTTTATTATCAAGATCCGGTTTTTACTGAATTAGCCTTTGATCATGTTCTGTACTTCTCTTGCTGGAGCGCTTGGTGTACAAAATCGACTTGATTGACTAATTCTTTACTCTCTTTTTTTTTCTGGTGGTTCTTGGAATGCTCATCTTGGTTTTATTTTACGGTTTTCAATCGTGTTAGGTGGTTCCGATTTAAATCTTCTTCTTTTACTTGTTTCAAGGTTTCAGATTCAGCTCGTTGGTTACGGTTTGCAGATTCTCCTCTCTGTTTTTTTTTTTCCCGTGGCACCATTTGGTCAATATTTGCATGCAGTTCTGTTGCTAAACTGTTCTCTCATGAAAAGCAAATTTTTGATCTGAAATTATGTACCATATTGTGCTATTGTATCTCCTTCAAAGTTTGTGTTTTCTACTTTTCAGAACAAGCCGAAGTTCTTGTCAGTTAATTACCGTTGTTTCTTTGGGTCTGTATGCTTATTGACTAAGTAGTGTTTTCTCATCTGACGTTATGTTCTAGTGTGAAGTGCATATTATATGCGTTCATGCTATTTTTAGATTTAAATTACTGTCCTTTTGCATCACTGAATGAGGATGCATTACATACTTGATGTCTTGAACTTATTATTATATATTTAACAGATTTTCTTACCGTCTACATCATTGAGTGGAGGCGAAAGTTGGGCTGCCAAAAGATGATCCCAAATGGTTATTGGTGGCAGCAGATTCATTCACTCTGATGTAATTTTGCAACATAGTTTGTCATCTAATGGCCTCGAAAACTGGTAGCAAAACCTCCCTGAAGCTGCAGCAGACAACAGCTAGCATTCAGAAGTTAGAGATTAATGATTCAAAACCTTTTCCTTCACAAGTTTCTAAACTGGAAAAGCTTGAGCAAATTGATGAGCAAGGTCCAAGGTTTGTGGATAACACATCAAAAAAGGTTGTATTAGCAGCCTCTGAAACTAAACAGATACCAAATTCTCGTAGGAAAGGGCTTACCGATTCTTTGAGTAGTAAGTTAGAATCGAGTTCCTCTGTACCTACTACTGACGAAGCATCAACGAAGGTAGAATCAACCATTAATGAAACCAGAGGTTCACAGGATAATTCTGCTGACCAAGAAAAGGAAATTTCTGGCGGTGGAAGCGTTAAAAACAGTTCTGTATCTGCCAAAGTTAGTGATGGAACTAACAGTCTTGCTAAGACTAGTGGAAGTACAAAGATTAGTGATCGTGTAGATTATGTGGAAAGTGGTAAGAGTAGCATGCATAGAGGAAGCACAAGCAGTGATATCAGTGATGAGAGCACTTGCAGCAGCTTTAGTAGTGGTATAAGCAAACCTCACAAAGCAAATGACTTAAGATGGGAAGCCATTCAAGCTGTTAGATCAAAGGATGGAGTTATGGGTTTGAGTCATTTTAGACTGCTCAAGAGGTTGGGTTGTGGGGATATTGGGAGTGTTTACTTGTCAGAGTTGAGTGGAACTAAGTGTTATTTTGCAATGAAGGTTATGGACAAAGGCTCTCTTGCCAGTCGTAAGAAGCTGCTTCGAGCTCAAACAGAACGAGAAATACTTCAATCTCTTGACCATCCATTCCTTCCAACACTCTACAGCCACTTTGAAACAGACAAGTTCTCTTGTTTAGTGATGGAGTTCTGCCCTGGAGGAGATTTGCACACTCTTCGACAGAGGCAGCCAGGGAAATATTTTCCTGAACAAGCAGTGAAGTATAATATCTGAACTTTCTAATAATTTTTTGTTTTTTACAATCTATTGTCTATACTTGTTCGTAGTTATCATTGCAACTATATTTAGGTCATTATTGGGTAACACATTTACTTGACTTAGTCTTTTATGTTTGATATGTTCTGATTTGAAAAGTTGCCCTTATTATGACATCATAAATCTCACATGGTCTATCATGTTTGCAAACAATTTAGTCTAGATAGGAAAAGGTGCCTATTGGAGCATAAGCTCATAGAACTTTTAATACGGAAAAATGAGATCACCCTGATCTATATTTAAGAATAAGTGGATCATAAATTATATAATCTTTAAATTTATTTTTCTATGAGCTGGGCATAATTGAGTTATGAGAAGCAGTTGCAGAACTCTCTCTGAAAGGAAACTGAATTTTGTCTCTTGGATTGTGCAAGTTCACATTTAAGATATCCTTGAGTTCTGACTTTTAAGATATAATTTGAGCTGGGTTCGATCCATGCTCTATATCTTGTGATTTCTTCTCTGAGTGTTGCAGACTTGCAGATAAATATACTCTTTGATCCTGATTAACGCGTTATTGAATGCCTGATATGCCACATGTTTCTTATTGTTTACACTATATCTTTTAGCATGTATCCATATTTTGTTCTAGGTATGCGTTAGTTCATGATTCATGGTTTTTCTTCAATATATACCTACAACTGGTTTTCCTAAACATGAAATACTTTTTCTGCAAACTGGTAAAGCATGTGCTTGTATGTGTTACTGCCGTATATGGATATACTTCTATTATAATCATGAGCCATTTTTTGAAGTTAATGAATCCTTTGTGTGTTGGATGCCTTTGCTTTACTTCTTATTCATCCTTGCATGGTCCTTAAGAATTGCATTACATTTTAAGTCATATAATTTAATTCTATGGCTGGTGATTGTGAAAGAATACCCCACCTTCCTTCATTGATCTTTTTTCTCTTTTAATTTGTATCAGTAAAATGTTATATTTGTACTACTGTGCCTAGGAGTTGCTGCGTCTTCTGTTTGTTCTGAGAAAACAAGGAAAACAAGGTAGCAAAAATACCTTTAAACTTTGCATCATCTAATAAACAATAAGGATGAGAATAGGGGTGAAAATGAATGTGTAGCTTTTCCTTCATCATGTCTTTTTGAACTTTTAGGAGGAAAGACTTACAAGGTTCTTGTTTCAACTATTAGTTTGAAAGACACGGCTCTCGCATCCCTAGTAGAAAACCATCAGATTTTTGTCCCGACTTCACTTAATTGTTGTTTATAAAATGGCTTGGAAGAAAAAGCGGAAGGGATCAGCTCATTGTTGTAGAAAGTAACAAGTGGATGATCATTATTTACCTGTCATTGGGCTCTGATTAGTAATCGCTACAAAAGATGTTGAGGTTGGTTATTTCCTGGTGTTGTTTGGAGAGATTGGAAGTGCTATTAGCATCAAAAGAGAAGGGTAAACTTGACTGAAGTCTGAATGCCTTCAAATCTTGTAGACTGTAAGGATAGAAAATTTTATTCATATTTTGTTCAATCCTCATTCTTTTTGGTTGTCAATGACTAGGTGTTCACAAAATGATATTCTTTCTGGATGATACTTTTGAATTCAATACTTGTACTTTCCATGGGTATTGTTGTGATATTGTTAACTAATGAGATACTGAGCTGTGGCACATTCCTAATCTCATAGTTGATTACTTTAGGAGCTAAAACTTGTAACTGGACATATTCTGAATGTATAAGCACTTGAATGGTTGAGAATGAATTGTTCTCCTTTGTTATAAATGGCAGGTTTTATGTAGCTGAGGTGCTACTTGCTTTGGAGTACTTGCATATGCTAGGAATTATATATCGGGACCTTAAGCCAGAAAATGTGCTTGTCAGGGAAGATGGGCATATAATGCTCTCTGATTTTGATCTTTCTCTTCGTTGTACCGTGAGCCCAACTCTTGTCAAAACTTCATCCATTGACTCTGAGCCGTTAAGAAAGAATTCTGTTTACTGTGTTCAGCCTGCTTGTATTGAGCCTTCATGCATCCAGCCATCTTGTGTTGCTCCCACAACATGCTTCTCACCACGTCTTTTTTCTAGCAAGTCCAAGAAGGAAAGAAAGCCCAAAATTGAACTTGGGAATCAAGTCAGTCCATTACCTGAGCTCATAGCAGAGCCAACCGAAGCCAGATCTATGTCATTTGTTGGGACACACGAGTATTTGGCCCCTGAGATTATCAAAGGTGAAGGTCATGGAAGTGCTGTAGATTGGTGGACTTTTGGAATCTTTCTCTATGAACTGTTGTTTGGTAAAACACCGTTCAAAGGATCAGGCAATCGCGCAACATTATTCAATGTTGTTGGTCAGCCTCTTCGGTTTCCAGAATCACCAGTTGTCAGTTTTGCAGCAAGGGATCTCATAAGGGGTTTACTTGTTAAAGAACCACAACACCGATTGGCATATAAACGAGGGGCAACTGAAATTAAGCAGCATCCTTTCTTTGAAGGTGTGAATTGGGCGTTAATACGATGCGCTACCCCTCCTGAGATACCGAAGCCAGTAGAAATTGAGCGAATACCAGCTCCAGCATCAACCAGTGAAAAGGCAGCAGTTGCAGCTGGTGTTCATTCTGATCAGAAAGGTTCCAATAACTATCTGGAGTTTGATTTCTTTTAGAAGGGTAATGATTGCATACTGCAATTGCTTATATTTAAGGGGTAACTGTTCTGAACATCTCAGGGGTTGCTGGTGATGAGGATAAAGTCATGTTTTTTCGTGTTCTTGACAAATGATAAGGAAATGTATCATGTTGTTGCCTGTTAGTAGTTCCAAACCTGTAATGCATAAAATTATTCTTGGATTCTTGTCATTGAGGGGAATCTGCATTCCTCTTTACTGTACTTTTCTTTCTGAGAGGATTACTTCTGTACAGATGACGTTAGAGCACAGTACTTTATATACTCCAAGTAGGTACTGTTGCAAATCGTGTAGTAGGTTGAATGGATTACCAAAGAGCAATTCAGCTAAAACATGACCAAAGTTAAGCTCAGTCAATTACATTGTAAAGTACTCGTTATATCTGCTTCTGGTATGGATAAATTGTGGTAGGATTACCTGTGACACCTCAACGATTAAGTGCTTGGGCCAGTAAACCTTACCTAATGGAGAGATTCCTGGAAAGGTGACAAAATGCTATATATACTTTTCACTATAAAACTAATAAACCTGAAAATAATGGGAAGAATTTTTATCTACGAGTTTTTATTTTTAATTTGAATTTGAATGATTTTCTAATCTAATTAAGTGTTAAAAATATATTAAAATCTTTTTCCGCCTCTACCTAAGATTTCAGCATCACAATTCCATTATGTAGGATACAACAATGTATTGGATTGGAATATGTCAATCCTTTGGGAGTTCTTCAAGCTTTAGCATATGAAATAAAATTAATTTTCAATGAGAACTTTATTCCGATTTGGTTTTTTGGAGGTAATGGTGAAAAATTTGATAGAGAAGTTATCTTATTACTACTCTATAGAACCATACATTAGATTTTCATTTCATACGATTTCTCGTTCAATTCTTTCGAAGTTATTGAATCATTTTTCTTGTTCAGGAAGCTCCTCCCTTCTTCCACTCCTAAAGGGTTAAAGGTAGATGATACATCCAACTATTTGCAAGGCCTAACTCGATCTTCTTTCTTAGAGATCTTAGACGAGGAAAATCATACCATTTGTTCTTACTTCAACAAATGAGAGGTGATCCTCTTTGAACAGTACATTTCAAGGCATGGAGTAGAGGAGAAGGGATTTCATAACTAAGGTTTAGAATAAGACGACCTTTTCAATTTTTGTTTTTGTTTTGAGAAAGTAATAAGAATGAGGGATATTTAATTTTTTATCATAGCTATTTTTCTCTAGGACTTCCTCCACAGTATCTTCACTACAGTAGATTTAACTCCCAAGCTTGAGATGGATTGATGTGGTTCCTCGACTTGCATATGTTAAGTATGCCGCTAGTATTCATCTAGCACCAAGATCGAACTTTCCATGAAATTTTTTGTTGCGTTACTTATAGCTTTCTTGCTTGTAAATAAAGTAGATTCAAAATTGTATTTTATTTTAAGGCATAACTTGCATTTGCGTGATTCGTATTCTCCTAGAGTTTGCTCCAAGCAATATAGCCTAGTACCATGACTACAATGAACTCGTTCCAAATTGTTAAGAAAGTATAATCCAAGCTTAGATTGTCCTATAAATCCATTTTGGAAATCTATATAATTTGCAGAGTTGATGAATGATTTTCAAGACTCAGTAGAGTGAAGGTTTTATTATGCTTTTCACTTACCTTCCATGAAGGAGATTCTGTGTTCCCTTACATACAGATTTTTACTTTACAAAATTAAGAGTGTATCACACCCACTTTCTTTCGGTGAATATGAAGTTCAAATCTTCAGTCCAACAATCTCCCGACGAAGCCGTTCCCAAGATTGAGTGCTTCTTAACGAGTCCAGATCCTCTGTCCAGTTTTTATAGTGTCTTATTTATAGTGTCCACATAAATAATCTCCACGTTTATTTATGTGGAGCCCACATGGGACTCACATAAATGAATGACTGAGATTCACTGGACACAATAAGACACCATAAAACTGGACAGAGGATCTTGTTCCCTTCTTAATGTTTACATTACCCGAGGAGATTTGAAGCACATGCAAGCAAAAGAATCATTGGAAGTGGGCTGTTGTTGCTTCAACTGGGGCATATGCTTGGGACTATTATGATTGGCAAGTGGTGAGGCAAGTCCACTCATTATCTCATCATCCACTTCCTGCCCATCGCATATTATCTTAATCTCAAAAAACCCAGGTGCATTCTGCAGTACCTGATCAACTACTCCATTTCCTTTCTTAGCCCTCAATTTCCTAATAAGTTTGAGGGACTATGTTAGTGATTGAAAGCAATGAGAGCACAAGTGTCTATTCAGAAAACAGGAGTTGTCTTGATGCACAACAATTGAGATGACCATTTACATGTTAATGAATTAACTTGCAATCCTGGAAGCCACATATTGAAGTTATTAATGGGAATATTTTGAACAGACCTTAGATTGGACTTGGTGGTTCCAACCACTAGCTTCCTCATGTTGAGAATGGGAATGAGATCTAGGATAGCTTTTGCAACCATGTCACTCTCAATTAAAATGGTGTCCACCTTAACCTGTTTCATTATGGGTTACATGGATCAGATTCAGTTGCATACAGACTTGCAATCTAAATGCATGCAAGAGCCTCCTTCTTGTAACAAAATGTTTATGAATGGTTAAAAAGAGGATTAAAAATGTGTGAGATTTTGTGGGTACCTTGTATGCAGAACATAAGTTGAGGAACTTCTGAAGGAGTTGTCTCCTCTTGCCTCTTTCTTGTACCATGTAACTCTGCAACTGTTGAGGACTCACTTGACTCTTGGGAAGCTTGCCCACTGTTCAAAGGCACAAACCTCAATCCAATATTCCACTTTAGTAATTAAACATATCCTAACTATGAATCAATGTCTCTATCTTTTACAGATTCAAAATATAAAACCTAAAAATTATAAAATAAAAAATTTTAATTAACACTAAAATAACACCTTTTTTTTTCGTTGGATGCAAACACAAAACAACCGTAAATACATGATTAGTTAATATGGCCATTAATTTTATACTGTACTATACATTTCACAATGAAATTAAGCACATAAAGAGAACCCAAAATACACAAAACTCTTTAAGTGCTAATATCATGTAATTATCATATATTGGTAAAATTAGTTTGATTCGATTGAACATTATCTAAAGCCAATGAATCAAGTATCAAATCTCGTATTAGTTTTGGTATTAATATAGTACAATGTTGATATTATTAAATACTGAATACCATTGTAAACAAATTTTTAAAATTACAACATAGTCTCTCAATTTTATATCGTTAAAATTTAGTCATTTGTTATAAAATTTAGCTTTTATAAAATACAACTCATGTGAAATTTTTTAAGTACTTAATATTAACAACAAGTTCAATAATTAATATATTAATTGGAATTTTTTTTAGTAGTTTACATTAAATAATCAAATTGTTATTGTTTATTTAGTTGTGAATATGCAAAAAGTTTTCTTTCATGAAGTGAAGACAACTGAAATGACTAGAAATAGAAATAGAAGACAACTGAAGAGCAAATGTCAAGTTAACTTTAGATAAACGATGATAGAATTAGAAGTGAAGATATATTAAACATCAGAGGCCTTTGAAAAATCAAATATATTAGGTTCTTTTCTTACATGAAGAAGACATCTCCTATTGTGATTAGGATTAGGACTATGATTAGGAGCTTTAAGAGATTAACAATAATAGGTGCATATCTCGGTGTCAATCCTAAAAGATTCATCTGATTACATGGTAGTATAATCAAGGGAGGTGCTATGTTTAACAGACATAATTGTGACATCTTTGTTTTTCTTAGAACATACTTTCTAAACAAATGAGTTGGTCTCTCAAGTCTCATATCATCAGCTGAACAATTAGGTTCAATTTTGTTTTCCTCAATAAATGGGTCATCTAAAACTATGTATTCCTTGTTTTCCTTAGTTTTCTCTATATATGAGATCTATATGCTTTTTTGAACCTTAATTGTTCCTCTTTTTAACTATAAATCTCCCTATAAAGAGGAACCATGGATACCTCAAAAAAAAAAAGGGATTATTTTCACATTACTGAACATTCATTGAGATATAGTAGGCTCTTGTAGGACGATAAAAACATTTGTATCCCTTTTGTGAATTAGAGTAACCTAAAAAATATATTTGATAGCACGAGGGTCAAGTTTATCTCTACGAAGAGAGTGAACATACATATAAAACAAATAACTAAAAACCTTAGAGAAAATATTTAGGTCAGAAGGAATGGAATGAAATCTAGATAACAACCTTAAAGGAGTTTGAAAATCAAGAATCCTAGGAAATATTAATAAGAAAAATAGTGGCCATAACATGTTCAACCTAAAAAAGTTTTGGAACTTGCATATTAAAATATAAATGTCAAGGCACTTCAAGTAACATTCTATTACATGCCTTTATGTTGGAGTATGTAAACACAAGTTGTCTAGTGAAAAATACCATTTTGTATCATAAAATTAGCAAGAGAATGTTTTGTAAACTCGCGAGTTCTTTTAGAATGAAAAACTTTTATTTTAGTGTCAAATTGTGTTAGAATCATATTGTCAAATTGAGAACAGAGGACATAGAACCTGTTAGAGAAAAAGACATATTTCTTGCCATGTGATTGATATAGACCTAACCGATGTGGATGTGACTCAATAATATAAGTGTTACTAGTAATATGATCAATGCCCTTGAATCAATAACTCAAGTGCCATGATCAATGCTAATGGATAAACTAATCCTTTTAAGAAGATACTCAAGATTTAAGAGAAGCAAAAGACGAAACATTAATATTATGAGCAAAATATTGTTTTTCTTTCTCTCATTCTACTTGAGTTTATATCATTCGAGATAGCCACACTTTTTCTAGTAAACATCGACCGTATATGTATTCTTATAATGGTGGGTGTAAACTCGAGATTAAAACTTAGGGTCAAAATGCAGGTGAGTTCGTAAGAGGCTCTCCTAACTTAAGTGAGGTCTCGGGTTCAAACCCCTCTCATGTATGCAACCATTTAAAATTTGTGATCAAAATTTTGCCTTCTGCAAAGGAACTACCCGGTTCGAGCAGAGATTAGTCTGAGTGTGGATAACTTAAAGACATATTGAGAATAGAGGATATAGAATATGTTAGAGAAAAAGACATATTTCTGCCCATGTAATTGATATAGACCTAGTCGATGTGGATGTGACTCAACAATAGAAGAGTTACTAGTAAGATGATCAATGCCCCTGAATTAATAACTCAAGTACCATGATCAATGCTAATGGATAAACTAATCCTTTTAAGAAGATACTTAAGATTTATAAGAAGCAGAAGACGAAACATTAATATTATGAGCAAAATATTATTTTTTTCTCCCATCTTACTTGAGTTTATACCATTCGGGATAGCCATACTTTTTCTAGTAAACATTGACCGTATATGTATTCTTATAATGGCGGGTGTAAACTCGAGATTAAAGGGCTCTCCTAACTTAAGTGAGATCGTGGGTTTGAACCCTTCTTATGTTTGCAGCCGTTTAAAACTTAGGGTCAGAGCTTTGCCTCCTGTAAATGACCTACCTAGCTCAAGCAGAGATTAGTCTGGGTGTAGATAACTTAAAGACATATTGAGAATAGAGGATATAGAACATATTAGAGAAAAAGACATATTTCTTTCCCATGTGATTGATATAGACCTAACCGATGTAGATGTGACTCAATAATAGAAGAGTTACTAGCAATATGATCAATGCCCCTGAATCAATAACTCTAAGTACCATGATCAATGCTAATGGATAAACTAATCCTTTTAAGAAGATACTTAAGATTTACGAGAAACAAAAGTCAAAACATTAATATTATGAGCAAAATATTGTTTTTTTTTCTCTCATCTTACTTGAGTTTATACCATTCGGGATAGCCATACTTTTTCTAGTAAACATCGACCGTATGTGTATTCTTATAATGGTGGGTGTAAACTTGAGATTAAAACTTAGGGTCAAGACGCAGGTGAGTTGGTAAGGGGCTATCCTAGCTTAAGTGAGGTTGCGGGTTCAAATCCTCTCATGTATGCGGCTGTTTAAAACTTAGGATCAAAGCTTTGTCTCCTACAAGGGACCTACTTGGCTTGAGCGGGGATTAGTCTGGGTGTGGATAGCTTAAAGACATATTGAGAATAGATGATATAGAACATGTTAGAGAAAAAGACATATTTCTTGCCCATGTGATTGATATAGACCTAACCGATGTGGATGTGACTCAATAATAGAAGAGTTAATAGTAATATGATCAACGCCCCTGAATCAATAACTCAAGCACCATGATCAATGCTAATGGATAAACTAATCCTTTTAAGAAGATACTCAAGATTTATGAGAAGCAGAAGACGAAACATTAATATTACGAGCAAAATATTGTTTTTCTCTTATCTTACTTGAGTTTATACCATTCGGGATAGCCATGCTTTTTCTAGTGAACATCTACCGTATATGTATTCTTATAATGGTGGCTGTAAACTCGAGATTAAAACTTAGGGTCAAGGCGTATGTGAGTTGGTAAGAGGCTCTTCTAGTTTAAGTGAGGTTGCGGGTTCAAACCCTTCTCATGTATGCAGCCATTTAAAACTTGGGATCAGAGCTTTGCTTTCTGCAAGGGATCTACCCGGCTCGAGCAAGGATTAACCTGGGTGTAAATAGCTTAAAAGTGTTTTCCTATAGTTAGGACCCTCTTAGGATACCTCGTTGGCAATTTAAAAAAAAAAACTAAAGAATCTCCAAAAGTGAGGGAGCATCTTGAATGATCATGGTGGATATTTTCTTGCTGATAGAAAATGGTGCATCTAGTGATTTTAAGGAAGAAATGCTCTAATTAGGGATGGCAATTGTACCCGAACTCGATGGGTACCCGATAAAATTACCAGAACGAGGGCGGGTATGGGGAGCAAATTTTTACCCGTGGGGCGGGTATGGGGGGTTAGCAAAAATACCCGTCGGGTA
>JAOSBK010000204.1:4523553-4545650 GCA_027568895.1 Erythroxylum shatona
ATAAATTTTGTAATAATAATAATAAATATGATATGAAAAAATGGTATTATATTATCTTTCATTCCCATTAATGCAACGAACCAAACAACATTATTGGTATTAATACAAAAACTCAAGTTACAAACCAAACATTATTTTTTTATTTTTCATACTCATTTTCCCTTCTACTATTATACCTATATCTATGCCCAACTCTGTGCTCAAACCAAACGCCCAGTAAGTCTAATAATGGTTATGCGTATAATTTTGAAAATCAGGATCCTCACAAGCTTACAAATTTGAAACAATTTAGTTAGGGATTTGATTTATAGGCTATGACCTTATTTGGCAATCAGCTGATTGCATTAGCTGTTGGCTGATAGCTGATTATATCAGCTAATTTTATCAGCTGATTACATTAGCTGTTTGTCATTTAATGTTTGGTAAAATTAATCGTTTAATATTAGCTGTTTGTGTGTAAAATAACTTATGAGAACATGACTTTAAAAAAATTATAAGGGTATGAATATTATATATCTTAGTATTTCGTTCAATATTCTTATAAAAAATTTAGATTTTAGACATTAAATTCTACAAAAATTAAGTTTATAACTCTAATTAAAAACATATAACATATAACAACAACAACAACAACAACAACAACAACAATAACAAAAATGAAGTAATTTGGCAACACTTTTTTCTAAAAAATTGTTTTTCTATGTCTTAAGTTTCTAATGACACCAAAATCATACAATTTGATTCAATATTTCGAAAGTTAATACTCCAAATACTTCGAACTGTTCTTAAACTAAAATAGTATTCTGTACTCAACTTCAAGCTAGATTCTAGAACTTTTAGAAATAAAATTGAAATTTGATTCCTTCATAAAATTTGTAGCCCTATGCCTGTAGTTTAATCTAAATTAAGAATTATTCCATTTGGATAACTACAGAATAAGTTATGGTCAAAATACCGAAGCTTATTCAACGAAATCTTTCTAGTTATCATAATCTAGCACAATCAACATTCTCATCTTAAATTCATCAACCAATCCGTTTAAGATGGTTATAATTTTTGGTGGAGATGAAAAAACATGTCTTATGAGACTATTGATTTAAGTCTTATGTCATTTGGATATCTAAAGAAGAAGTTATAGGCAAAAGATCAAAAGATGTTAAAAAAAGTCTTCCATCGATAGTCATCAGTGTCGTGATCGTACGAGATTTTTTCACGACTTCTGAACTCAAAAGAAGAGTTGCGATTGTGCAGAAGCACGATCGCGAGATTTATCTATGCACAATCGCAACTTCCTTCCTTCTTCCTTCTTCCGATACTGTTGTTTTCTTTTCTTCTTCCTCTCTTTTTCTTAATTCTTTCATTTCTAACTTATTTCAACCTCCATTTTCGACTTTATTCAACTCATCACATTCACAAGCAATTCTAAAAATCCAAATTAAAACATAAACATTAAAACAGAAAAATTCACGCATGTTCTTCACGTTTCCTGCACTTTTCTTCATTTTTTTGCTGCATTCTTATTTTCTGCTCATTCTCCAATTTCTTCTCTAAAATCTATCTTTCTCATATCCAGACATTATCTAACATCTTTTCCTTACTTGAAACTCATTTTTGTTTATTTCTAAAAACATCCAAAAATTCACATAGAAACTATGAAAACAGAGTATACACATATCAACTTTTCATAATTTTCTACACTCTCCCTATACATGCTTTCAATGGTTTTTCTAACTCAAAAATCATTTCAACATCTTATAATATATTTATTATCAAAAATCATTTCTAACATGATGCATGTTTTATTTATTAAGTCATCCCGTGACTGGCTACTCACGGTGCAACTTCAAATTTCACGTTGTTATTTCTTCGACAGAACTTACAAAAGAAGTGATGAAAAATCTTGACTCCATCTTTGTTACAAAGCCGTCTATTTTGTACGAGTATCTTATCTTATGGCTATAAAAATGTAGCTTTTGCCCCATATGTAAAGTGTTGAAGACAAATGAAGAAGCTTTATCAATCACTTATTCCTGCATACCGCAATGAACATTTTCACTCCCATGATAATCAATACTTCAAAACAACATAAATATAAAGTAGAGCAGAGAAAAAGTAAGGGTAGAATAGTGATCGCCAAACAGTTAAGTCAGTTGTTTATCTGAAATGCTACACATGACTAAAGTTTTATAAATTAGCTGGTTGGGTTGAATCAGTCAATCTAACTAACCTACAACCAAATAGAACCAATAGCTGATTGACAAAATCAATTAGCTAATTTTGGTTAATCAACTATTTTATAGTTGATCGGCTAACATCCAAACGGAGCTTATATCTCTATTCTGAACTAATTTTGGATATATCCATAAATTAATTACAATTTTTTGGATTGAAATATCTTTTTCAAGTGTCTAATGAAAAAATTAAGTTATTAGGTGTTAAGCTAGTATTTTAGAAACTTCCCTTAATTAAGTAACATTAATTAAAACTATGATTACATGATGTGATTAAGAGTCACAATTCATAATCAAATTAATAATCTAATTCATTAATTGAGAAAAATATTATGACAAATTGAATAAACTTTTGGTTAAATTAATAACGAAAGCCAACTTGAATTTACTACTATTTCAATGACAGGGCAAACTTCAAAAGTTCTCCATTTTGGAAGAATTGGGGGAGGGTCATCAATGTTCTCAATCTTCTCTTTGTATTTTAAAAAAAGACTGTTTTTCTGAATCATCACAAATGATATTAAAATTTTTCCTCAGGCATTTCTGCTTTACCAAGCTCAAAAAGAAAAAGGAGAGGATATTTTCAAAAAAAATTGAATTTTCAACTTTCTTTGTACAAAATTGCTAGGAAAGGAAGATAATTTAAAATAAAAATTATTTATTTAGCAAAATTCAAAAGAAAAAATTGCTGAGTTCCCATTACTTTCTAACCTTTAATTATGTCTTATAAGACTGAAATGACAAAAATTAAAAAAAAAAGTAAGGATAAGACATTTTGGAATTATTAAGCTAAGTTACTTACAAAGTATCTCCCATCTAGTCTTCCTTTTCCCGCAACTTATATTGCTACCAATGACAAGGGAAATTAGCATAATACCCCCTTTTGCCTTTGCACTCACAATCTTTCTAGGTATTATTGTTAACTCTCGTGGTTGGTTTTGTACTTTTAGGCATAGGGCACATTACGCATGGAATAAACCTATAAGATACTGTTTTGTCATAACCCTATACGTAAGGGGAAATGATGAGGTACCTGATCATGCATTTTAAAGAATATATTCACTTATATCTTTCCTTGTATGCATACATTCTAAGTTTAAGATTAAAGAACATGGTAGACTTCTAAAATGATTAAATTACATAGGAAAAAAAGGCCTACGAAGTGAAGCTTTGAAAGTTGAAACAATATTCCGTGATGCGAAATTGCATCATGCGTGCACGTTCCTCCACTTTAAGATGCTCACGATTATATATAAGTCAATGATAAATACAATACATATATACAAAAATAAGGTTGTATAATATTGAACTTTTTCAGATCCAATGTGTCGGTAAGATTTATACCGGAATAAATCATGCCTGATGGCTAATAGTTTACCTCTTTAGGTAGAATGTTTCTTAGTACAAATCTTGAAAAATGTTGGTAAAAAGTAAAACCTGTAGTCTACCTCTTCCTCCAATTTTTATTTTTCACTCCAAGTTTACTAAAATTTCTGGTTTCAATGTTGGTTTATCATATGTTTCGTAACTTCAAACGTCTGATTTTGAGTGCCTTGCTCATATACATTGATTTTGATTTCTTTTAATTCCTTCAGTTCTAAACATAAATATATAGTTTATGCGGGCTAATGACTTTTCACTGTATCAATTCATATACAGATAGGTCTGTTTCCTATAAATTCATATACAGATAGCTCCACAAGTTCTTCCATATTATAACCTTATAAATGTTAATCCCATGTTGTATACTTATGTGCAATAATTAACATCATTAACAATATTTAGTAAAAATCCTGTTGATATGCGAGATTTAGAAAAGTCCAGTAGTATAAATCTTAATCGTAACTAGTACAAAGGATATTTCCAATAATAATCTGTATACTTATATATTAACTTAATAACTATTACCATTTTAATTCTTTTTAACACTTTTCTTCTAAAGTGTCTCAATTCTTGTTTGATAAAAAATATTTTAAATTTTATGAGTAATTTATATAGAAAATTTAATGTTCATTGCTGTATATTAATATAAATTAATAAAAAAGCTTTTGAATTTAAGTTGGTTGCAATAAAATAATATTGTGTTATTTTCATTACATGGGTCATATTAAATAATGAATTAATGTATAATTTAATAAGTAGCGTTAATGAATTTAAGCCGACACTTTCTACCAAAATTCCAATTTGAGTGTTGAATATTACCACTCTGTTTTCCACAAATTGGTTCTTTGCGTAACTATACGAACTTGCACTTCAATGGTACGAACATTTTGGAATTTGATCTTTGCTATTCAACATCAAACCTAAGTAATGTCCAACAACACGTGTGTGGAAAATGGCTCCGGTCCCTATTTTGAGATCTTTTTCGCGTGTACGTACATAATTTGGCGTTCTCTCCAACTCACCTTCTTTACCTTTCACTTTCAGATGAACTTTATAAGTTTAAAATAGTTCAATTTTGTTTTAATTGTTAGAAAAAGTATAAATTAATATTCAGCGTTCTTTTAGTTTGTAAACCAACTAAACTTTGAACCGTAAAAAAGAAGTCAGTCTTGTTGCTTTCACGTAAAACTACATGTTTAAGTTCCAACTAGAATGTATAGGTATGGTATTGTTGGACGTTGACATGGCTACCACTAGATTGATGACAGAACTCGTAGATGAAACAAGTCCACAGGAAATCGATGAAAGAAAGGTGTAATCTTATCCTGATAAGAAGGAAAAGAAGAGAGGTGAATTAGGTGGGTTGTATGATAGATCCCATTCTCTTTCGGCATCACTACCCACTTCAAAAGTTTGGTGCTCTCCTTTTTGCTCATTTATGATCATAAGTTAACAATTTTAACTCAAAGAAATAGTTTCTTTGTACAAGCAAAAGGTTGTTTACATTATAACTTTCTTTACGTGCCTATTTAGATGGACTTTTGAAAAGTAAATAAGTACTTTGTTTTCTACAAAAGATTTTTAAAAAAATAAATATTTGACTGTAAAATAAAAAAGTACTTTTTTAATAGTTATTATTTTTTGACAGCCAAAATATATTTAAAGTTTCTAAAAAAATAATAAAATGACTTTTTGGATAGATTTTTCAGATTAATTAACGAGCTTATTTTTAGTCCCTTTTACTTGTATATTTTACACATAATTTCTACAATACTCACAAACTCATCTTCACGTTTTTTTGCAAACCCATCTTCTCTAATCTCTTGCGCAGTTGTTTTATTATGTATTTAACTATTTACTCAACTTAAATATTTATTTTGGTATTTATATAATATTATTTGATTTTTAATATGTTTTAATATTTATTTTTATATTAGTTTTACTTATGTTATAATCCATATAAAAGATTTGGTTAGATATATTTTCATTTATATTTCATATAATTTAAGATTATATAATAATTAATATATTGTGCTTTGCATATTGTTTAATAGACTTTACATAATATTTATATGCATAAATAATTTTTATCATAGAATAAAATATAATTAAAATTAAAAATATTTTTTTATTTTTATATTGTCAAACAATTTACTGTATGAATCTCTTTTAATTTTTTTAAATAACAGCCAAAATCTCAACTGACTTTTAAAAATAATTCTTCTAATAAAAGATCAATAGATAAAAGCTAAACTGGTATAAACCCATTATACAGAGGCTAACTCTTGGAAAAGTAGAGAACCTTATTCACGTTAATTTTTACTTTTTAATAAATGATATTCGCCTAATAATTACTAGCGAGAAAACATAAAGATTGGTTGTATGAATGAATGAGTGACACTTAAGATTGGTTGGATGAGTTAATTAAAAAATTTAAATGTTTAAAACCATGAATTTGAGTGAAATAAGTTTTTAAACAATCTTTTAAGTAATTTATTCCATACAATTAATTTATAAATTATTATATAACTTAAATTATTTATATTTATTTTTAATTTACTAATTTAATACAACAAGAATCCTTAATTAAAATTTGTAAAAGTTAAAATTAATTCGTGAGAGATTATTTTATGATTCTCCTCGTTTAACATGGACATGGTAAATCAAACATTCATCAATAACAACAGCACTCGTTCGGGGTAAATCAAACATTTTTTTAATTAACGGGGAGATTTGAAAATAATTTATATTACAAGTCAAGGAATACAAAATTCCGATATATCATCAATAAAAAAAAGGTGACATCCAATAGGTGAATTTATAAAAATGACAGTTTCTAAATCAAAATATATGGCATAGCTCACAAACTAGTCTGCATATATGTTACTCTCTCGATTAAATGAGGTAAATCAAACATTCAACTAAACAACAAAAAGAGGATTAGCAACTAAATCTAAAAGGGGAGATTCAACTTGGAAAGAAAACCGGAAAAAGTTAAAGGGGCTGCCTTTGCAATTCTTTTAAGAAGAACAAAACCATTATTTTATCATGACAACAGAAATCGTGGCAGTGGTCCATGGATGCTTTGACTCAAGATGTAGAATATTCATAGTAATAGACTAAAGAGTTACGTAAAGCACATGGGAAAAACTGTGAAAAAAATAGTTTGATCTTGAGTGAGTTAGATTTGTGGTGACCGATGGGTGAATGGTCCACATCGATCTGACGAATAAACAGAATAAAAATATTTTAAACCGACAAAATGTATTATGAAATGTTATAATAAAGACAAGGGTAAGAGGTTTTTTTTTACTTAAGTGAGGTCACGAGTTTGAACCGTCTTTATGTATGCAGTCGTTTAAAATTTGGGGTCAAAGTTTTACCTCCCACAAGAAACTTACCTAATTCAAACTGGGATTAGTCTGAGTGTGGATGACTTAAATGTATCTTTTTATAGTTAAAACCTTCCTAAAATATTTCGTAAGTAACAAAAAAAAAAAAGTTATAATAAAGATATTTATGACCAATATGTCATCTTTTACTACGAAGAAAGCATGACTTCAAAGGAAGACCCGACGAAGCTCCGTGAGACCAACACTAACTAAAGGTTGCAAAACTGAATATGTGGCATGGAAACAGGAAGGAAAGCGACAGCCAAACTTTCTGTCTCAAGCCCAACTTGAGATGGCTGAACCGATTCAAGCAAACTGAACAAGAAAGACGTGTTGGAAAGTAAAAAGGTTGAAGCTTTCTCTGAAATTTGATTTGAATGAATGAAGCTTTTTTAAGGCTGTACTTCAAAGATTGAAGCTTTCCTTGCAAATATATTTATTTTCTTTGAAACTGCGAGGCTTTTGGAGAATATGTGAGCATTAACAGACTGGGATTCGTGTATTTCAGATTTGAAAAAAAAAAAAATGTAGAGATTCTCTAGGTGCCTTTTCAACATCCTCTTACCATGCAAAGCACACAAAACAAGGGAACAAAGTAACAAAAACGTTTGTTGGTTTGCTTGTGCCATGTGTGTGTTGTGTAATGTCAACACCTACGCGTGAAGTACAGAGTTTATGGGAGAGGTTTCACATTTTTCCTAGGTGCTCTGTAGATGGACATTTATGCCCATTTGTACATGTGATATTTATTTAGATCACCAACCATTATTGACCTCAGAAAATGATGGCACAGTACTGTCTAGGCCTTTGCTTTTGGGCGGTTTGCTTCCAAACCCTCTCTCTTTCTTAAGTCCATTGTTGTAGTTTCAAGTTTTTACAAGCGAAAAGGAGTCAACAAAGATAATAAAGCAGAAAGTCCTGAACTTTGCTAATTTTTCATTCTCTTTCCTGATTTTATTTGGCGGGGAGAGACGGGAAAGAGAAACAAGAAATGGGAATCGTTTCACAAGAAGCTGTGAACCAGTTCAAAGCATTAATGGATCAAGGTTTACTTCTACTCTTGATCTCTACCTAATTTTGGTATTTTTCCCCAGAAGTTATTTATCTGCACCATTGTTGCCCATATAATGATTGAACTTTTTGTTTCTGTTTGTCCTGTGGAAAATACGTTGATAGTTGAGGAGGCACTGAAGAAAACGTATCAGGTTCTCATTTGACCCTCCCTGTGCTTGGTTCTGTTTCATCTGATCTAAGTTTCTCTGTGCCTGTTCGAATAAAGTTGGTGAATTTTGTTACTTTAAGTTGAAGTTTGTGATGCTGATGCACAAATTGGCCCGCTTGCCTAAATTTCCTTCATTGGATGTTAAAATTGTCATGCATTTTTCCTTTGATTACATTGTTATCAATACAGAGGCAGGGAAATGGTGTCACGGTCTTTATTTCTGCTCTGTGATTATTAACAGAATGAAAACATGGGCATAATGTGAATTGGGGAGTTAGTGAGACTTCATCCAGAAGGGTGGTTATTGAGCTCTGTGATATTCTCAATTTGGAGTTGCAGTTTGTCTTTGCATTATCGTGATTGGCGTTGCGGTCTAGATTGGTAGAAATTATCCTCTTAGCTTTAGTTAACTAATTTGATTAGTGCCATTCTGAACTTTATGTACCGATCCATCTGAAAGTAGGTCTCCAGCAACTTTTGATGGACACCTGGTACCTGATAAGATTGTCTTTAGGGAATTTGCTGTTTGAGAATGAGTTTAAAAGCAGATCGCAAGGTGTTTCCTGAGGCAAAAGTGATCCAGAAAAGGCCAGACTTTTAATGAACCTCATAATTGTTCTAATTGATTGAAATTGTTGATTGGAATTTACACTGAAGAACAAAATCTACATCTAATGCGGTAGTTCTCTTTCAGTGTAGAAACTTTTTGTGATGCCTCAGAGATGGTGCTAATGCTCGTGTTTGAAGTAGTCTTAAAGCCTTGTTCAAATTTCATAATGATAGCTACCAAGGCATTGTTTAAATTCCAAGACGGTGAAAAACTTTAGTATAAATAAGTAGGTGTTGAAGTTGATCTTAACTTGCTTTCATGAGGTCTAAATTCTCCACAAGTCTTTTAATCTCATTGCATTTTCACATTTAACTATTGTGTTATTTATGTTTGAGCAATTGTAATTGAAATCACTTAAATTTCTATTTTTTTTAACATTTTCTAATTTTGACTGACTGTACAAAAATGAGATTCATTTGTTCTTTGCCAGACAAAACATGGTCTGACACAAGTGTGACTGTTGATTTATTCTACTTTTTGTTTTTCTGAATATTTATTAATCTCCGCAAGAAACTGTTTTTAAGATTCTTGGACTATTTATTCATTGAACCGTTGTTTCTTTATTTCCAGAATGTCCATCAAGGATATCAAACTGAGACTTTGGTCCGTTTCTTAAAAGCTAGAGAATGGAATGTTGTCAAAGCCCACAAAATGGTTAGTGGAAACTTTTATGATTGGAATGCCTTTCAAGTTAAGAATTTAATCTACATTCTAATGGAATAAATTACTGGCAATCTCTTGACATAATGCATGTATTATTCAGTTAGTGGATTGTTTGAACTGGAGAGTACAAAATGAGATCGACAGAATACTAGAGGCAAGTTTTGCTAACCCTTGCTCCATATTCTTCTGTTACACTTTATGTCTCTGTCTTTTTTTAATTTTTTTCCTCTCAGTTTGATTGGTACCTTTTGAGAAGAAGTAAAATGTTTATATTTTTACAAACAAAACTTAGGACTGGGGTCCAATGCATCATCTCAAAGTCTGCATCCATCCTGGAGCAGCAAGTGCTGGTAGTTTTGGATGTGGTTTGTGAACTTTATTTCTTTGTTTCTTACAAATTAACAGATTATTAGAATATGAACTACTGAAACTGGAAGGTGTAAATGATGTATTTTAATTTGAAAGCCTACACTTATTGTGGCGTGCTTTTATCTTCTTTGAATGAAGTTCACCATTACATTCTGAATGATATAAGATTCAATGTCCTTGAGGTTATTGACTGATATACTTCCGTATTTGTTTCTGGTATGAATGAATTCAAGTAGCAACAACAGAAAATCACTCTCTCTTTCTCTCACGGTTACTTAATCTGTCTTACTTAATCTGTCTCTCTCTTTCTCTCCTCTCTTACGCAGAACATCAACGCATACAATGAGTTAATGTCATTTATTTGAAGCAAATAACTTTTGGTGGCACATTATTCTCCTGTGGCTCTATTGCTGAAATGATCATGGAAGAAAGTGACTTCTTAAAGTCTAATCTCCAGCACTTTCCTTTTTCAGAAACCAATTATTCCATCCGAGTTATACAGAGATGTGCGTGATTCACAGTTGATTGGAATGTCTGGTTACTCAAGAGAGGTATTTGCTCTATGCTAGTGTGGCAGATATATATCTTGTTTAAAAAAAAAGTGGACTGGTAGTTTGTGACATTCTACATGCTGCTGAGGTCTTGCCATTGAAAACATTCAGATAAATCCTTTGTATTCAATGGAATTTGTGTTGTTCTCAGTCGACTTGTATCTTTCTTTATAATCTTCAGGGGCATCCTGTGTTCGCCATTGGTGCTGGTTCAAGCACATTTGACAAAGCATCAGTAAGTATATGGCACATGCCTTGATGAAGCTGTACTGTTCCAAACTTATGGTTTAACTTTGCGACTTATGTGAGTTCTTAACTGTTGTGTTGCTCAGTTTGTCACATTCTGAAGTGGTTTATCTTTTCTTTGATTGAAGGTCCACTACTATGTACAATCACATATTCAAATAAATGAATACCGGGACCGTGTAATTTTGGTAAGCATAGTTCTCAGGCTGTCAGTAGTCTTTTTCTTCAGGTGGTGTACTGATTTGCCTGCTACATTCCAGCCTACTGCATCAAAAAGGTATGAGCGACCTATAACGACCTGTGTGAAGGTTCTGGATATGACTGGCCTGAAGCTTTCAGCACTAAGCCAAATAAAGGTATTCCTACCCATGGTTGAAGTTTGTGCGACAGCATATTTCGATGGTAGTATATCATACTAATTTGTAGTAAATATTGCTTCAAATTAATTGCTGGGAACTGTTGCCACCATATGCATATATTGTTGATTTTTTTTTCTCATTGATTGCTTGTGTTTTGTGTGCAGCTGTTGACTATTATATCAAATATTGATGATCTAAATTATCCAGAGAAGACAAATACTTATTACATTGTGAATGCGCCATATATATTTTCAGCTTGTTGGAAGGTAAGTCTCCATCCTTTCTTGAGCAACTGTCTTTCAGTTTACTACTTATGGTGTTCCATTTACTTAACTTCTCAAGCTACTATCTTGAGCTCGTGATAAAATGATTTTGATACCTTAAAAACACTATTGAGTACCTTTTGGCCCGGGCACCATGTAAGATGAACATTCTTGTCAGGTTGTCAAGCCTTTACTGCAAGAGCGGACAAGGAAAAAAGTGCAAGTACTGTCAGGCAATGGACGAGATGAGCTGTTAAAGGTAAGCTTGTTTCTCCACAATGCTTAAAGCTGTTGAAGGTTGAGCACTAGGTGCCTCTTTAACATAAATGGTTTAGCAATCTTTGGGAAGTTGTTGAGACATTTTCTTTTCCTTCATTTACCATAGTTTGTCCCACTTAAATCTTGTTGGACATGTTTGATGTAGATTATGGATTTTGCATCGCTTCCGCATTTCTGTAAACAAGAAGGGTCTGGATCGTCCCGGCACTCAGGGAACGGTACTGAGAATTGCTTTTCATTGGACCATCCATTCCATCAACAGCTTTACAACTACATCAAGCATCAGGCAGTGATCAATAAATCTGCTGCACCAATCAAACAGGGATCTTTCCATGTGGATCTTCCTGAGCCACCTGCAGGAGGAACAGAAATAGCTAAAACTATAGAGTCCGAGTTACATAAGTTTGGGAATGACAATGGCATTGGACTTTCGAGTATCCCTTGATGGCCTTAAAATCAATGACGGGTGATCCTGTAGATCTACATAAAGGCCGAATCTTAGTTACCAAGGCTGCGCTTGTCAGCTTTGTGAAATGTATACGATGTTAGTAGTGTATGAAATATAAGTAATTCATGTCTCTGCATCAATCAGCAGCCAAGTGACATGAAATATTTAGCTGACTACTGTATCTCCATTATGAGTTCGTCGCGATGATAAGCTAGTTAGAGAATTGTTCTGACTATAGCAGATAGTAACAAGTAGAAAAGGTGTGAAAAGTTTAAAGCTTGACGATCTAAGCAGCACCATTTGATACATAATTTTTAACTTTTTAATAATATTGTTCTAATTTAGGTGAAATTAAGATAAAAGGATAGGATTAGTACTTTAGATTACATTGTAAACTTTTATATTCCACATTTTATTTATGTAAGCTAAAGTTTAATATGTAATTGGGAAAATAATGAATAGTAATAATAATTTCATAATTTGTAATACAAATTCTCAATAGACGAAATAAATTCCTGAGCTGTTAGGGTAGTTTTGTGAATTAAGATTATGTTTCTTGAAATTATGTTTGAGGTGTACCAACAATAACAATAATTCGGTAGAAATTTTGCTAACAAGTAAAGTTTGAAGATGTTCAATAGTACGGAATGTTATCTCTAACTAGTAGAACAATTTTGTGATCAATAACAATTTTTTATGAACAAGAATCCTTTTAAGAGAGTACAAATCATTGATTTAATTTAATAATAAAAGTACTAAGCATTATAGTTTAAGATAAAATTTATCATAATTTTCAATTATAGAAGAAATAATTTAAATTTATTAAATATATAAATAAATTTAACCTAGTAACAATCATGAAAGTCAACTTTATACATCTATTGGATTAATTAAAGTTGTTATATCTTTTCTTTGTTTGCTTGGTTTTGTGGATATTTTGAATACAATAGTAACATTACAATTTACAATTACAACAATAAGCAATAATAACATCTAACAAAAACATTTAATTAAGTATTATAATTTATGTTTAAGTTTTACTATATATATATTAACACTGTTCGAAAAGTCGTGAAGAAGAAAACATTGAGGGTTAAAATCATGCAACATGCAAGGATCCCCAAACTTGAACATGTGCCACCTACTTGTTAGAATATATGTTGACCACATTACACATTTGACGATGTTTGAACCACAGAATTACCTAATTGTAGCCAGTAATCCTCTCCTTTGGTTCATTCTAATCTTGCTGCATGAGACGAACTCGAGACAAGGCAATTGACTTGTTTAACTACTAAAAACGATACTTTTCAATTACTATAACGATATAATATATATATAGAAACGATCAAGTTACTAAAACTATTGATAGCTAATCGAAAAAAGTTCAAGCTATGGCTGTAGATACTAAGACTTGTGTGTCATCATCATACAAGTTATGACATCTTCTAGTTAAAAGTTTATATTCGCTTTTCAATACGTTTGGTGGAGGAAGTATGGCAGAGAATAATACCAGGTCTAAACACTCTTGGCATATCTCTGGCTCGTATTATGCACCAAATGGTGGGTTAAACCTTCCTCACTGTCACCCTCGAGGCTCAGAAATCCTACTATTCGTGGAAGGCGAACTCTTTGCCGGTTTTGTCACATCCAACCCAGAAAATCGCCTTATATTCAAAGTCCTGAAAGCAGGAGATGTGATTACGTTTCCACTTGGACTCGTTCACTTCCAGTTGAATATTACTAAGACCAGTGCAGTTGCTATTGCTAGTTTGAGCAGCCAAAATCCTGGTGTCATTACAGTCGCAAATGCTGTCTTTGGGTCCAATCCTCCTATCAAGCCTGAAGTTCTCAGTAAGGTCTTCCAGTTGGACGAGAATGTTGTCATCACTCTCCAGAAGCTGTTTGGAGGGAAGAGTTGAGCTGATCCGTGGCAATCCATAATTGTACTAGCCACGTCGTAATAATATGTGCTCAATACCCCTCTTTGGCTTTGATTTGAGCACAAACCAATAAAAGTTTTCTTGCGTCGCGCGCATTTCTTATGTTGTTTCGAACAAGTCAACTGGAGTTTTGCTGTTTGTCAATAACCTTAAACTGCTAATGTCTGCTTGAAATTTGACCTAAATTCAGGTTCTTGTCTAATTCTACACTAATATGGAAGTGCCAAACTGAAGAATTCAAGTACATTCTATGATAGAGATGTTGAAAATTTTTAATTAATATTGGACAACAATTAATTACATTCTTCTGTTCTTAATAAATTCAAGATTAAGCGAATCAAATTCGATCCAATTAAAAGGTAATAAAGTAGCCTGATATGTGATCTAAATTAATAGGTTGAAGTCTGACGAAAAAAATGGGCTACAGTTGGTCCAGGCCAGATCCATATTGAGCCTATGATAGAAAAGCCTTATATGGAAACTATATAGATAAGGTTAAAGTCTCATGCAGTTGCTTAAGCAATTCGTTAATGTTTGTATTCGTAACCTATCAAGAGGTTCGTGTTAAGAAAGTTACAAAAAAATGTTAATGATATTCTGGTGATCATCTTTTGTAAAGTTCGTCGAAAAAATGGATTTGTTTTGGCTTCGAAAAGCTCGTTGAAAGTTATGGAACCAAAATTAGGTATTCTTATGTTTTCATCATTCATTCTCTTTCACGTTCGATCATGGATGTGTAATTGAGACTTGTGTTACGCATTACACATGGTATCAGAACGGCCCTGTGGCCGGATGAGTGGAAACGAATATTTTTTGATTTTTCTCCATATGGAACTTGGAAAAAACTAATTCGATTTTTTGATTTTTTTTCTTTCGTATGGTTGCTTGAATGCGTGTTGAATGTGTTTAACATTAAAAAAAGGGGTTAAAATGAGTTTCGGAGGTTGAAAAATCGACTCAAAACTTACCAAAAATCATATGTTTCAAGAGAGAAGAGAGAAAATGCAGGGCAAGTGTAGACTACTGGGGTGCTATCATATGTCGAGTGTGAGACACATGAGCCAGAGGCTGTAGGTACATGGATGCACATGTGCCCCACGTGCCATGAGATCACTCATTCGGACGTGTGCACTCTGACATCATCCGTTGACGTCAACGCTAACTCAAAAATTTCAGAATTTCTATGATAGTGTCACGGGTTATTTAGGGTCAATTTTTGGGCTCAGTAAATTCATAAAGTAAGTTTTTAATTTTTGTGAATTTATTACAATGGTGATAAGTAAAGTTGAACTCCAGAAAAAGGAAATTTAAGTTCCTAAAGTCATTTTTGAGAAAATTTTCATGCTTCTAACCTAAATACGTGAGTTACATAAAATTTTAGTATCTCATATAGTGTATTTGGTGTTCCGTATTATGTGATGCTCAATTTTATTGAGATTTATATTGTTTTAAAATCTCAATTACAGTTGATTGATGATGTTTTCAGTACTCTTATGTGATAATGAGAATATGCATATGAATTTTGCATTTATTAATGGTGCATTGTTACATATTATATGCCCATACAGAATGTGAGGATAACATACAAATGTACCCCTTGTGTTTGTGAATTTTTGAGTACTAATGAGAATATAGTCACCACAGTGGCCTTTTAATGTTAGCATCTGATTTGTTTTGCTTACATGTTTAGGGATGTCTCTGGTCTTGTGTTTGCTTATTTATTCTGCTCACAAGTGTTGACCTTATATAAGATTTGAGCCGTACATAAAAGCATTAGACAGAGGAAACCATTGTTTGAGTAATCTATTCACCTACAGGTGGTAGTATCACGAAGGTAAATGGTGTGTACTTTGATCGCTTTTGTATGGAGATTTTATCTGCATATATTATGTATTCAGCTAACAAGTGTTTTATGATATGTGTGATGAAATTCTCAGTACAGATGCTATTTGTAGCTTTAAGTATCATTGTTATCCTACATTTATTCTGATCATGATATTGTAAATTTTGTAGCCACCTTCTCTGTAAACAATAACAATGTCACCATTAGTATCATCATTGAAGCCCCTAATCGGTTTTAACTTTAAGAAGTAAAAGTAGGATGTGGAATTTGCCTTGGAAATGACAGATATCAACATGGTCATGATAAAGGAAAGACCACATACACCCACATCATATAGTGCATATGATGCCAAAGCAACATTTGCAACCTGGGAGAGGTCAAATATAATGTGCAAATTGAACATCAAGAGATCGATCCCAGATCATCTATTGAGTGGACTTCCAGAGACAAACATAGCAGAGGAATTCTTGAACAAAGTCTCCTAAAGGTACAGGTCTCATCCAATGCTTACATAAGTACCTTAAGCAAGGAATTGTTCTCCATGAGGTACATAAGAGAAGGGAAAGTACGATAATACATAATTAAGATGATCCACCTCCAGAGCAAGTTGAAGGCACTGGATATTCTAATCCCTAATGCCTTGATAGTTCACCAAGTGCTGAACAAACTTCCTCCAGAGTTTGGAATCCTGGTCACTACGTACAATTCACATAATGAAGTTTGGGAAATTAATACCTTGATAGCCTATTGTGTTGCAAAAGAGGAGAAACTGAAGAATGCTTCCTATATAGCTTTATTTGCAGCAACCAAGGTAAAGGAGAAGGTTAAGCCCCAAAATTACGAAGGTAAGAAATCTAAATTTTCTCCACATATGCATACTAATCAATCTAGCATTGCTAAAGGTCCTCAACAAATGAAAAGCATGAGGTGCTTCTTCTATAAGAAAAAGGGGCATAAAAAGTCTGTTTGCCAGAAATACAAAGCCTAGAAAGAAAAATAGGAGTTTTCAGGTAACTCTTTGGCTTGTATGATCCATGATTGTAATCTTGCTATAGCCACATCAAGTTCTTGGTGGCTAGATAGTGGAGCCTCTAATCATGTTGGCTCCACAATACAGGAGTTCATACGCAAGAGAAAGACAAATAAAGAGGAGAAAAGACTGATAGTAGGTAATAATGAAGAAGTTTTTGTAGTGATTGTAGGGGATGTATGTTTGAACTTAAATACTTAATTTATTCTTACATTACATGACACGTTTTATATACTGTCTTTTATACAAAATTTGATCTCGGTATCAGGTTTAGATAAAGAAGGTTATAGTTTGGTTATTGATGCTTCCATTGTAAAGTTATCCTTTAATGCAAAACATATTAGTAATGCCTTTTTGTCATATGGTTTATATAGGATGTGTCTTGCCCCTCATGAGATGTGTGCTTCTTCATATATTGCCAAACAGGTTACTACGAAAAGGCCTTTAATAAATGATAAGTCATATATGTTATGGCATAAAAGATTGGGCCACATTTCCAGAGAAAGAGTTGAGAGATTGATTAAGGAAAACATTCTCCTAACTTTAGACTTTGATGATTTGGAAACAAGTGTTGATTATTACAGGGACAAGTTGATCAAAATAAAGAAAAAGGGGTGAACTTGTGCTTCTGGCTTGTTAGATCTCATACATATAGATATTTGCGAACCTTATCTAGCTCCATTGTGCAATTCTAGATTTTTCGAACTTTCATTAATGATTATTCCCATTATGGTTATGTGTTCTTGTTAAAAGAAAAGTATAAAGTTCTTGAAAAATTCAAGAACTTTAAAGTTGAGGTTGAGAACCAATTGGGAAGATCAATCAAGATTGTCAGATCTGATATTATAGGAGAATATTATGGCAAACATAGGGTTTTAGGACAAGAAAAGGGTTCATTTTCCAAATATGTGGAATCATATAGGATAGTGGCTTAGTTCACTACATCAGGTAGTCCTGAGCAAAATGGTATGGTCGAAAGGCATAATCGCACCCTAAAGGATATGATGAGGTTGATGCAGAGCAGGACTAAACTACCTGATTTCCTATAGGGTGAAGCCATCAAGACCACATTGTATATACTTAATAGAGTCCCTAACAAATCAGTATCGAAGACTCCCTTTGAGATCTGGAAAGGGTAGAAGCCTAGTCTTGTCCACATTCATGTATGGGGTTACCCTGCTAAGGTATGCTTATATAATCCTTGTAAAAAAAGTTGCATGCTTGTTTTACTCATTGCTATTTTGTTGGATAAGGGATACATGTTTTATTATAGAGAAGGAGGGTATAAAATTGTGGAATCACAAGCAACTAAGTTTCTGGGGTATGACATCTATGATGAGGGTGGTCCTTCTCACGCTCTAGATGAGAGTAGGGTAGATACTACAGTTATTTTGTATCCACCACTCATATAAACAGGTCCAATGGATTGAGGTCTTGATACCATACCAATACATGAACAGGAACCCATTCCTGTGTAGATTGAGGTTCTTGTGGTACAATAACAGGTTCAGTTGAGACGATCTACTAGAATCAGACGACCTGCTATCTCATCTGATTACATAGTTTATTTGGGTGAACAACATTATGATATTGGACATGTTGTTGACCCAGTTACTTTTTTAGAAGCTATTTTTGGACCCCATGCAAATCTATGGTGGGATGCAATGAAAGATAAGATACAGTCCATGAAGCATAATAAGGTATAGGAGTTAATTGACTTACCTCAAAATTGCAAACCTATCAGTTGTAAATGGATTTTCAAGACCAAAAAGGACTCTCAGGGTAAAGTTGAGTGGTTTGTACTTGTTTGTCAGAAATAAAAGAATTTCACTAATTTAATTAACTATTAATTTGAATTTATTTTTAATTAATTATTTAATTAACTTAAGGCTCTACTTTCTTTATAATTTAAAGGAAAGAAAGCATGGAGATGAAATAACTCATTTAGAATGCCTTTTAAAAGATTACGTGGTACAATTGGATCAAATAAGCCCTTATGGAATAAAAATTTGGCCACTTGTGAACCTTCAAGTACTATCTTATTCAATGTTTGTTCAATTATTCTTTTACCTACAAATGCAATGTAGGCGTTAGGTTCGGTAATAATGATATCCCCCAACATACCAAAACAAGACCTATCACAAGAATATTTGGCGATAGCTCTGGAAAGAAAGATTCCCTATATTTTCTTTCACCTATGGTGAAACCCAATGGGGGGAGTAATTCAAACAGCTCCAGTAAAATAAGAACAACCCCTACATTCAAAGCCCCCTTTTTATCATTAGCAGGAACTTGTTTCAATTGCATATTATAAGGAATTCAAACAACTGCTTCAAATATAGTATCAGGAAATATCGCTTATGGAACCTTAAAGACAAGTTCTTTCTAGTTTGCATGGTCCAATCACTGATCCCGAAAATTTCTACAATAAATTTAGATAGGTTGTTAGTATAGTTCCCTATCCACAATTATGCTATTTATTGAAATTTTTTTACTAAGATAGGAAAAGAATCTGAATCGCTTGACTTCAATGTTACTTTTTCTCCAATATCCTCCAAGGATGCATTTAGAATGATCATGATAATAGTAGCTCATTATGATATGCAGTTACATTATATGGATGTTAAAACTGCTTTCCTGAATGGTGACCTTTATGAAGAGGTTTATATAGAACAACCTGAATGATTTCAGGAACATGAAAGGTAGACAAGATTTGTAAACTGAGGAAGTCGATATATAGCTTGAAACAAGCTTCTAGACAATGGTACATTAAGTTTGATGAGGTTGTTACCTCTTTTGGCTTCATTGAAAATGAGGTTGAAAGGTCCTTTTACTACAAGGTCAGGGGGAGTAAAGTTATCTTCCTATTGTTGTATGTAGACGATATCTTGCTCGCATCAAATGACTTGACCATGTTGCATAAGGTTAAGCAACTTTTGTCTTAGGTATTCAGATTCACTAAGACAGGTGTCGACACTCATTAAGTCTCTCATAAAAGACATACATTGACCGAGTGTTGCAGAGGTTTAATATGACTAATTATAAACTTTTTGTGACACTTATCTCTCATGTTTAGAGATTTTCTTTGACACAATGTCCAAAAAATAATATAAAAAGAGAGGCCATAAAGAATATTCCATATTCTAGTGTTGTTGGTAGCTTGATGTATGTTAAGATATGCATTAGACCAAGCATTGCATTTGATATTGGATTATTGGGTAGATATTTAGCTAGCCTAGGAATTGACCACTAGCATGCGATCAAATGAGTGTTGAGATATTTAAAGATAACGAAGGATTACATGTTGACATACAGAAGGGTCGATAATCTAATCCTCATAGGGTATACATATTCAGATTTTGTTATATGTCCAGATGATAGAAAGTCCACTTCAGGTTACATCTTTATGTTAACAAATGGTGTAGTATAATAGAAGAGTGTTAAGTAGACACTGGTGACTTACTCGACTTTTTGTCCATTCTAATCTTGCTGCATGATATGAACTGTCATTAATGAAGCCATTATGTAACCAACTAAAAATGACATTTGAATAAAAACAGAAAAAACTATAGAATTAGAGACAAAGACATGTATAGAAACATATTTCTATCATAAATGTGAGAGAGAAAAGGAAATAATTAAAAAAGAAAACAACAAATGATAGATATCAAGTGGTCCTTTCAGTTATCCAAGTGGACCAATCTTATGAACAGGGAGGAAAAGGCTTTAAGATACGTATAATAGTGTTGAGATAAAAGTGGCTACATGTATGGAAGCAAGCCAAATCACTTTAAGGTTGCCTAGAGATACTCCTATCTGTAAATAAGGGAATTATCTAATATGCGTATTTAAGGTCACAATAATCTTTCCTAATTTAGGCTATGTTTGGTTAAAAGTAAAGTTTTTAATAGAATAAAATGGAATGAAATGATTTATAATGGAATGAAACGTAAATAGAAGTAATATTAAAAAATTATTGTTTGGGAAGGAAGGAAGAGTTCATAATATAATATAGTGAAATGTTATTTAGAAGAACGGTTTATAATGTAATATAGTGTATTATTTTACATTCCATCCTAAACCTCTCAAATTGGAGGTTTTTTATTTTTACTATTTAAGATGGAATGAGACGTAATATGAAAACCTCCCCTTCCATCCCATCCCATTCTATTCCATTATAAAACCTCCAAAACAATGTAAGAATATTACATTCATTTCATTCCATTCCATTATAAAACCCCCAATTAAATATAGCCTTAGTGTTATATTAGGATTTATAATTCCATCTATAGAAATTTTCACTTTTCATAGTATTGTGTTAAGATTTATACTTTTATTGTCATATATTTTAGGAGATTCTTATTGATTTAATAGTGTTATGTAAGGATTTATAATTCCATTTCCCTTAAAAAATTCTTACTGATTTGGATGACCTATGTCTATATATACAACACCTACTGCTCATCATTAAACTTCTTTTCCATCGATCAAAGATGGTTTCTTTGAGGAGAAAAGAAGAAAGATGTTAACTATGGAAGATATTAAGGTAACAGGGATGGCACAAAGAGGAGAGATAGAGAATTGCCATATCCATATATGAAGAGGAGTTTGTGTTCAACGCCAAAAAAGGTATAAGACTGCCTCTGTTAAGACAAGCTTTACAGTAACAAGAAGGAAGAAGATAAATGCATGAAGCAAGAAAAAAGAAAACTTGTTGCTCCATACACTCCTTATTGATGAAGGAAAAGAACTACTCAACAAGTTGGACGAATGTGGAAAATTGAAGGTTATAAAAGCTAAAGTAATCGAACCAATGCAACTTAAGAAACTACCCTCGTAAACTTCAAATGTGGAACATCTAGAAATCAAATGGGAGAGGTAGCATTTCCTATATGTTGACGATAAAGTAGAAAAATCTTATGGAGAGTAATGCCTCAACATTGAAATTAGGCAATGTAATTGATGGTCATACAAAAGGGTACCAAACAAACACAAAACCCCATTGTCCAAGAATAAGATCAAGTAATAAGCTAGACAAATTACCTGGAGAAGAAGAACCATCGTGTAGATGAAGATGAAGATGGACGAACATTGGAGATATGGATGGACCAATGACACACCTATTGTGTAACATCCCGTTTCCATACAAAGGGTTGAACCCTAGAAATTGGTACATGTGAGATCAATAAGAGAAATTAGGAAAACACATCTCATGCTCATGCATTATATAACATACACATACACGTGAACAGTACATTTTGCACA